>JAJAGP010001140.1:0-230115 GCA_025084515.1 Ancistrus triradiatus
ACTTTGACCCTCTACCCATAACTGAATTGTTGGTAAAGCCAGAGGCTTTGACATCACCATCTGATAATTTAAAACGGTCTTACCAGTTTCATGCGTGGTGGGTGCACATTCAAAAGTTATGTGTTTTGGAGCCCACTGATTTCATTCCTCACCCTCCTCGAAGTCAGCATCCTTTTTTCCTTAATTAGGACAGTTCTCTGCAATGTGTCCCATCTGCTGACAAACATAACACTTGTAGGTCGAATAGTCTCTCTATCTTGTTTTTCCACGTCTTCTACCACCTCCTTGTCTTCTGTCGTCACCTCTGTTTCGTTCCATGCTTTGTTTCATGGCTTCCAGTACAGCACACTGGAGTTGATACTGCTCTGTCTCTTGTTTCTGCGTTTTCTTCTTCGATTTCTCTGCCAGTCTCTTTTCAACATACACTGCAAAAGCATAAACAGTCTGTAATCTGCCTGTGTCTATCTCGACACAGTCATCTATCACTTTCGTTTGTATCTATGGTCTCAGTCCATTCCAGAATCTTTCTTTAAGATGGTTCTTCCAGGCACTCATACTGGCACCTGAATAGTCATTTGGCTTATCCAGCCCTGAATGTTGAATGTGAAGTTTCTGTAGCTCATGCAGGTAGTCTGCCACCGTTTGTCCATCCCGCTGTCTGCACTGCGTCAGCTTGGACAGATTGAGTATTACAGGAAAAGCTGCAGTTATTCTGTCTCTGAGTCGTTGGACCTCCCTTTGATATGGGAGTCGGCGGGTTCGTTGTACTTGATCTCAGGGTTCTGTGGCAGATCTCCCTGTACTTTTGTCCATTCAAGCTTCATCCTTATTGCACATACTCTGACCAACTCGTTTAGGGACGGTTTCCATCCCCTGACTGGCAAGTTCATTTTTGTAATGTAAAGTTTTATCTTCCTTCAGAAAGTCCAGTCATCTCCTCAGTGACTTGTTCCATATCTTTGACAGTCCATGGCCTGAAAACAAAGGCTGGTCCTTGGGGGCCCATTACTTGAATGTTGGGCATCTGGAACTGGGCAAAGAGAGGTAGGGAGGTGTTGGGTGCTGGAGCGGTTGGTGCCGTGGGTTGCATGGTGGAGGTTGCAGCTCTGCTAGGAGTTTCAGGGTCTCTTTCATGTACTCTCTGTCCTCTTTTGCTTCAGCTGCTCTTTGTCTTATGGCACCTTCAAGATCAGGGTAAATTGGTATGGCTACTTTGCATTTTCCTTTACCATGTCCTTTCTTTTGTCGCTGTTTCTTTCTTTGAACATCTGTCTCTTTCGGTGGTGAAACATCTTTGCAGTCTTCTTCTTTGTCCTCCTTGTCATCTGACTGAGGTGGGGTGTTGTTGTCCTGTCCTCTTACGGTGCCCTGAAGAGCAGGATCATGTGGTGGTGGTGGAGGAGGTTGAGGGATGAAATCGCCCAGGCACTCTTTCTGCAAATTAAGAAACTGGCCGACAGTTACTGCTTTCTTTTGCTTCTTATTATTATTTTGTTTCCTTTCCAATTTCTTTTGTGCAACTTGTCTCCACTTTCCATATGCATGGACATTGGGTTGCCAAGGGAAATTGGGACATGTTTTGTCTATTTTATGGTCCTTACAATATTCCATGGCTTTATCATGTTTGTCTCGTTATACTTGTAACTGAGTTTTTAAAGCTTGTAATACATCAATGTTCAGACTCCCTTCAGGTGGGAAATTACAATATTTTACCCAGTGTTCTATTATATCACTGAATTAAACTACCATAATGTGAGATACTGCATTGCACTATAGATGGTGGAAAGTAAGAAACCTTTGGTAAGAACACACAGTTCTTGGTCTATACACACAGTATAGAGTGTTTCAAACACACAGTAAGAAACCTTTGGTAAAAACACACAGTTCTTGGTCTATACACACAGTATAGAGTCTATACACACAGTATAGAAAAAGTGTCTAAAACCTCACCCAGCAATTTCCAGGCTCTCCACGTCCACCTTCTTGCACAGAACTCGGATCCCAGCTGGTCTCAAGGACCGCCGCCCCGAAAAGTCACCTCTTCTATGAAACTGGTTTTTCTGCGAGGTAGGTGAAACTGCAGTTTTCATCTAAGGAACGACGTCCTCTCAACGAGTGGGATCCTGCCGACTACGCCAAATTGTGGTGGAAGAATTGCAAACGTGGAAGAACAGAGTCACACAGACACAGGTGCTGGAATGAAGTAATAGACGGTTTTATTGTCTGCGCAGAGATCAACCCAAATACAATGATGCCTGAGCAGTTGTATATGAGCGGATGAGGATGCTTTTTCGCTCCTCTCCTTTTGTACTAGAGAAAAAGGTTCTTACATCCACTGTGTTGATAACTTGTAGATTATAGTAACGTTTCTAGCGATAACATATAGACACTCTTTGTTCTCCCGAGAACAGTATATCCCGTGAAGACCATGAGCCTTATCTACACTCTCACAACCATGTTTTTTGTCTCTGAGACGCTTACTAAAGTTTGGAGGCAAATTCTTGATACATTGTGTTCTACACTGAAACTCAACATATGTTACTTTAACGTTATGATCAGCAAGGTTACACTGGCCTAAAGCCTTGATTTTAAAAAGCAATATAAAGAGTGAAATAATGAACAGTAAAAATTTCTTTCACTATATATATCTATATATATATATAATAGTATTACTTAATAGTAATATATAGGGTAAAATATAGGGTACATTAAACTGTCTTATGTCAGTTTTGTTTAAAGCTGTTTTTATTTAAATTATGTGACTCGACTAGTTACTAATCTACTTGTGGACTGTGGTAGCCTAGTGGGTAAGGTACTGGACTATGGACCACAAGGTCCAGGGTTCAA
This sequence comes from Ancistrus triradiatus, assembly GCA_025084515.1. NCBI lineage: Eukaryota > Metazoa > Chordata > Actinopteri > Siluriformes > Loricariidae > Ancistrus > Ancistrus triradiatus. The sequence goes on from JAJAGP010001140.1 coordinate 2,848, forward strand.
ATCCCACCTGTGCCAAGCTGCCACTGTTGGGTCCTTGAGCAAGACCCTTAACCTACAATTGCTTGGATTGTAAGATTGTATCAATTGTAAGTCGCTCTGGATAAGGGTGTCTGCTAAATGCTGTAAATGTACTTGTGTGTGTGTTTATATATATATATATAAAAATCATATATATAATTATAATATATAATTATATATATATAAAATTAAGCTTTAAATAATATATATACATATATATAATGATTTGCAGTTAATATGAACTAAAAAGGTAAATTAAACTGAAAGTCCTTTCTAATTCAGGCTTGTTTTAAGCTGTTTTGATTTAAAGTGCGTGACTTGTGCTTCTAAAGAATGATGTTTCCTACAGGGCTGGTACAGTACAGGGACCACTAAATAAATAAAATCATTCAGACATATATGACTTTGTGTATTTCACATTTATAAAACATGTTTTCTGCCATTAATATCATTCAGGTTAATGACATTTATCTCATACTTCAGCAGGCGGAGCAAGCTTGGATCATATGTTCTACCTGTACTGTGACATCACAATGGCAGGTGATGTCACAATCAAAATGTGTTGCATTCCACGCCGAGTTGATGCACAAGTGTCATTCGGAATTTGACTACTGACTTGAAAAGTGACTTACGTGTGTGACTGGAAAACGATGGTGGGTGAGCCATTACTCACCTCGCTGTACAGGACTTTAATGAAGCGCATTGATGCTATGAGAGGACTGAGGATGGTGAGCAAAAAAACCTCCACATTACTTCAGTGTTATAATTGTTCATAATGTTTGTAATTATTAAAATGTGTTTGTGGGTGTTTGCTCACTCTTTAATCTACAATTCAACTTTCTTTTAATGGTAATGTAGTGTTATATGTGTTTTTAGAATATGAATGTTACAATCTTCAACTGATGTGATCAAATTCAAACAATGAGCCAAATGAACAAGTGTGAATGGAGGAGGAAATGTAAAAAACCTCTCTGCCTGTTGTAGGATGTGGATCAGTCCTCAGATGATGTCCTCAGCGACATTACAATGGAGGGAATCCTGAATGTCTGCCAGCTGAGCTCCGACAAGGTTTGAGTTCAACCAAATAATGAATATCCTCAGTTACATTAGTCTGGCTGATCCTGTAACAGTGGATTAACTTTCTTATCTTTCTAATATCACAGCATGTCGGCAAGATGCAGGCATGGAAGCAGATGTATGCTGTCCTCCGTGGTCACGTCCTCTGCCTGTATAAGAACAAGCAGGAGGTGCAACGCCCAAACCTCCAGGTGCAGAAGAAGCCTCTATCAGTCAGCACCGATAACTGCTTGATTGACATCTCCTACAGGGACACAAAGAGGAAGCATGTTCTGCGGCTGACCACAATAGACTATAAGTACCTGCTACAGGCTCAGGGCCAGGAGGATATGCTCTCCTGGATCCAAGCCATTCAGAACAGCAGAAACCTGGATGAGGAAGTAAGAATGTGTTGCTTCATCACTCCAGTTATTTGGTTTGAACAAACTGTGTTAACCATTTATAAACTCATTCACATTACAAAATAGGCAAAGCAACTAAATAACAGAGGTGTCTACAAACATTTGACCCTGAAATACTAAATATAACTTTTGCATTCCTCTGTTTTCTTGCTTTTAGAATGTACTGACAACAATAAAAGACCTGATCGACCTCAAACTTACGGAGTACAATAATCTGTTGAGTGCCTTCCACAAAGGTAAGTCTGCCCAGGATCACTGAACAGATCTGCACAGATCAAGTGTCTCCATATGCTGAAGGTACTTTGAAATACAGAGCGGATCAGCCCTCATTTGTACACTTCATTATTCCATCCACAGATCAAACAAGCCTTCAGAAGGATAAGAGAAAGTTTCTGAAGAGAATCCCCTTCTGTAAGAGGAAGCCGTTAGAGAGGAAGGGTGCTCCCGGAGTGACTTTCGGTGCTAGATTGGCCGATTGTCCTCCTGCCCTCATTAACAGAGTAAGACTTTAAACTGTTTCTCAAGTCAGTCATTTCACATTGTTAGCTAAGTACCAGAACAGAAGTTGGATCTTGGGACTCTTTTGAACCAACCACTTTTTGGTGTGTGTTAGCTTGTGCCACTAATTGTTGAGGTGTGCTGCAAACTGATCGAGGAGAGAGGCCTCGATCACGTTGGAATTTACAGAGTGCCTGGTAGCAGTGCTGCCATCTCCAGCCTGCAGGCAGAAGTCAACAAGGGGAGGGAGATCAACACTCAGGAGGACGTGAGTCTCACAGCAGATATATTTGTATTTATCTGTATATGATGTGTTAGTTTATGAATATTATATAATTGATGTTTTTACAGCAATGGCAGGACTTGAATGCCATCAGCAGCTTGCTAAAGTCCTTTTTTCGGATGCTTCCTGAGCCTCTGTTCACCAACGGTATGAAGCTGAATGAAATGACTTAGGCTTAGTCCCTGTTTGAAACGTATAGACAGGCTCATTGTTCAGAGGAATTGAGACTTTTGAAGTACAGCACGTGTAGCTAATTATTATTATTACTTGTGGCAATGCGTCACCTAGTGTCCGTCACACTAAATGACTTGCTGGTTTGTAAAACTCCTCATTTTTATTGTAGAAAAATACGCTGAGTTCATTACAGCAAGCAGAACAGAGGATCTAACAGAGAGGCTTAAAGCACTGAAGCGGCTGGTAAGTCCCTGCCTGGACAATACAACATTTTGTAAACGCAATAGTTTAACCATTTTAATTACTCAACAAACATTGTGATCTGTTTCAGCTTCAGGAGTTGCCAGTCTGCCATTATGAGACCCTCCGATTCCTCACAGCACACCTTAAAGCAGTGGCTGAAAATTCAGATAAAAACAAGGTGCATATCTTTTCCAAACTATAACATGCTTTATGTGGAAGCTGTGTTCGAGGCTTTGCTTACTAGTGTTAATATCCGCACCTGTTTCAGATGGATGCATACAATCTATCCATCGTGTTTGGTCCCACCCTCGTGAGGACCCCAGATGACAACTTGACCAGCATGATCACAGACATGCAGGATCAACAGAGGATCATAGAGATCCTGATTCAGCATGTTAGAAGCTCCTTGCTGTCCTTGTGTTTTATTCTCAGATGAATGCATGTGCTCTGCTGAACTTGACTGACAAGAGTTGCTCTTTACTTTCACAGTATGACTGGTTCTTCACTGTATAGGGTGAGGAGAAGCCAGTGGTAGGTATTTATCTACCTTAACCTCATTTTCTTTATCTCTGGCACTCTATGTCCCTCCGTCATATATCTATCTGTTTGACTGTGTATGATCTCCTCTTAACAGAGAATTTGTAGAGCTCTCAAAGACAAATCAGGGCTGTTTTATATAAAGAAGAAGCTTGATAAATCTCTGATCTTTCTGTTTCTACAGCTCCACATGGCCAGTGAGTCCATCAGTGAGAGCACGGCTTGATCAGCTCCTCTTTCTGACCTGTTCAACGTCAAGCAGTGAGGAGAATGACATAAGCCTTTCTGGCTACCAACACCCAAGCCAGAACCCCAACCCCAACCCCAACCCCAACCCCAACTCTAGTCCCGACTACTGGCTACCAACACCCAAACCTAACCCTGACAACTACCCCTTTGTAAATAAACCCTCCCCCTTTGATTACATTATTTCATTGTTGCTTCTTTTTTGTTCTTTTGAAAATGCGAAAACTTCATAAAACCTCTGCTGGCAACAATCCTAAATATTACATATTTCTGCATTTTTATAAAATAATATAATAAATAAACAAGCTCTGAGTAGCACACGGTGCACCATCCTTAAAGGTGTTCAACTTTTTTGATTATTTTTCCCAATATATTTCTAAAATGTGTGCATTCAATTTGAAACACATGATTAAAGTTGCCAATTAGTTACAGTGCTTGCAGAAAAGCTTCATAACCTGAAAATTTAAACAGTTTCATCACAATCAGATTTACCTTACCAGAGTTACCTGATTATTCAAGTGATCATGTATGCAGCATACTGTAATCTAGAAATCAGATTAAGAAATTCGACAAAGAGAGCTGGATTTTACTCCAGATTACTCGGATTACTCATAGCAGGCTATGTGTACTTGTTGCCCAATTTCATAACCCGACTCGGTTGCCAGGTCCACCTGTTCTTAAGACTTTACCTTTATTTGGCTTCTTTTTCTTGTGATGCTGAACTTGTACTTTATTTTCCATATTATTTTCTAATCTCTACATTCTGGTCTTGACTTTTATTTTGGCACTAGGGGAAACTGGTCGTTGGACTTCTATTTTGTTCCTCACCCTGCAGCTGTTGTATGGAGAGGGGTCTGGCTGCAGACATATGCACTATACTGTCTATGGGGTTCAGGTTCAGATAGCTGAACAACCAATCAAGCACAGTAATATCATGGTCAGCAGATTATTTGGTAGTAGTTTTGGCACTGTGGGCTAAGTCCTGCTGGAAAAAGAAATCTCCTAGTAGATGGCGGCATTGACTTTGAACTTGATAAAACCAACACCAGAGGATCACATGGCCCTCCACACCATCACAGACTCTCAGTTGTTTCTATTATAAATAAAAAATATATATATATATTTAAAATGTATATAATTTATGTTCTCTTTCACTCAAGACTAAAGGTATAGGATGAGGTGATCAAGGTAATGGACTGCTAATCCATTGTATTCTGCACGCGTGGGTTCGAAACCCATCCTCGTCGGTCTCCAGTGTGTTATTTTCTGCTTCATGCCCTCTGTTGTCTTGCAAATTAGATTTCCCCACAAGAGGGCAAACCTGTCTCGTGGCGGTGGCAGATCAGGCTTTGAACCTTGTTTTAAAGATTTTCAAGATTGCCACTCAGTAACTGTGGCATAAGTCCTTTAGAGCCTTGCTCAAGAAGTTAAAGAAAAAAAAAGACAATTGTTATTAACAGTCATTCATAAGCTCTTTCTTACAGGGGGAAGAAAACTACTTTGACTATCAGGAGCATTGTGGCTGTTTTCCTTAATAATAACGACAAGTGAAATACCGAAATGATGATGAAAACTGAATTCAAATATTCAAGTAAACCCAGAATGGACATTTTAAGCTTAGCAAACTTTTGGGAGTACTGGGTCTGGAGCCAACCGAGAAACAAAAGCAGACATTCTAAGATCAGAAGCAACTTGGATTTGTCCGACACTCTGCAGTTTGTTTTTGTGCTTTACGGGTATGACTGAATACCTGCCTTTCTCAGCAGTTTTTAAAGAAAGAACAGGACATTATAAACAACTGGTTGACTAAGAGACGGCAATTATTCAAGGCAGGCTATAGGAAAAATCTAATGTTGGATGTGTCTAACGGTACGAGACAAAATACTACTCCTGATGGAATGCCAAAGTTACTTTACATAATAACCAACGAGAACAGATGTCAAATCCTCAAGTAAAACAGAAATATCATAAACATCTTCAAACTGATCTCTAATAACTTGAGAATAGCGGAGATAACGATTAAGATATATTAGAAAATACATCTTGAAAATGAATTTTTAATTCCAACAACATGATTTAACCAGTGGTGAACAACTCCAGATTATTCTCCAACAAATTGAACACCCATAATGCAGTCAGAGGAGTTTTTATAAAAGAGTGGTTCAAAAATTTCCCACACTCCCCTATCCAGTCTGGTCAGTATCAAATCAGAGCTGCTGTTTAATTCAGCCCGAGCTCAGTGAACCCAGCTACAAGGCAAATGGCAATGTGCCCCTTCTTCTTTCTCTTAGTCAACTTGGTCGTCCTTTCTTCCTCATCCTGAGGTGGAGCAAGACGGCTGGGAGCCAGAAGCGAGAAGAAATGGAACCTGTGACCCATCATTTCTGGATCAGTAAGCATTTTATATCCATGTAAAAGTTGAGCTCGGCTGGATGAGTCACTACAGCTCCTTAGTAGGACCTACGCGAGACCATCACAGAAGTCAGGATATTTTATTCTGGAATACTGACTAAATGTTTTAGAGAGGGAAAGTGAGTTAATGAAGATCATCAGTCATTAAAAAAACATGTGCCTGTGGCAATTTATTCTGACCTGCAGGCGCGTGTCAATGCCCATATTCTTGAGAAAGGTTCTCTGAGTGATCGGCCCAAAGCAGACGACCGCTTCTCCAGCCATCCTTCTCAGATAACTAAAGTCCACATCTGCTGTCAGGTCAGCAGTACTGGGAGCCACCAGCACATCATGAAGTTTGTGACCCTTAAATCCCTTAAAAGCAAAGAAATGTTAAGAAAGCTGCGGCCAAGGCAGAGATCTGAGCACAAATTTTAGTCTAGTCAAAGTAGTAACATTCATCTAGTCAAAATGCATCGAGAACCAAATTTGACGAGTTCCAAGATGTAATACTTGGACTGTTTGATATTCTGAAGGCCATAGCTTGTAAGTTACTGTGGGTATTCTCCTTAGTTTATATGTGGAATTTGTAAAATATTTCATCGTAAAATGTATAAAGCACTCAGTATTATTTGCATTGTTCTTACCTGCGAGCACACTGGCTATTTCTAAACGACGTGTAGTATTGTTTTGTTAACCACTGCCACAAGCAGTTGGGCAGCAGTTAAGGTAATGGACTGTGGAGCAGAAGGACCAGGGTTCAAATACCACCTCTGCCAAGCTGCCACTACTGGGCCCTAAGTACATTTACATTTACAGCATTTAGCAGACGCCCTTATCCAGAGCGACTTACAATTGATACAGCCTTACAATCCAAGCAATTGTGGGTTAAGGGCCAAGGACCCAACAGTGGCAGCTTGGAACCCTGGACTTCTGGTCCAGAGACTAGTATCTTAACCACTAGGCTACCACAGTCCCAGAAATGTTGGGCAGCAGTAAGTAAGTCCCTTAACCCAAAATTGTTCAGGTATGCTCCGCCATATATTTTCTTAACCCTCCACATTTTTATAGTCAGCGCGTCTGCTGGTTGTATAACCTCTTGTGCTCTGCTGCTAGCAGGATGACCTGTTTTGCTACCATCTTGATGCTTATTGGTTTGGGCTGCAACCATGGCAACGGAGCTCTGCTTGGACAGCCTGATTTGAAACTTAATATGAAGAAACGCAGATATTAGAATAGACTCTGATTTAAAAGTTTCGGACTCGATGTGAAGGAACGCATTAATATATACGTTCTTTTTAAAAGTTTGATTTTTTTTTTCTTTGAAAACTGGACTTTACTGTCAAAGGGCAAGAGTATGTGTAGTAACAGATTCACCCACACAGGCTACACCCCAACAACAGACATACATTAACTGAAGGACTATTCATTAGCAGATAGCTCACTCTAAAGGTGTCTGTCTTTGTCCCATCATGCCCATGCTGATTGGCCATAATCTGCTCTGCCATCAGTGAGAGTGCCGCACCAACCCCTCTTCTTCTCAATCCGATTGCCCATCATCTGCAAATCAGTGCCGCACCCCCATCGTCTGCCTTATCCCGATTTTGGCCAGCTTCTGAATAATAACTCCCTTCCCTCTGGACAAAAGCCTCCCACATTTGTCTTTGCCTCATCTGCCTGCGAAAAAAGCACATCTTGTTTCAATTTTGTCCCATTCAGCATAACAGATCAAGTACAAATAGAAAGTCTGGCCTACATGTATGAGTGTAGTGGAGGCAAGAGTAGGAGCAGGAAACAGCACAAATCTAAGATGATCAGGTCTCTCAGGGTCAATATCAACCATCACCTCTCTCCAGCCCTTCTCTGTTCTCTGCAATATAGATTGAAGCTCAATCATGCTTAGTCATGAAGTGCAGCACTTCTTTGTTCTTTGTTTATATGCAGAATTTGAATCATTAAATACTTCTATTACTGTGTAATTTCATCATAATATCCTACTCAAACATAAACCAAATGCATCAAATTGCCATAGCGGAATGTAAAGGTGTGGCCTCTATCTGTCATCCTAGGGAAGGAGGCGTGGCCTTTGTACCTCTCAGTCCCAGGGAAGGAGGCGTGGCCTTTGTACCAGTGAATATCAGTGATGCAGATGTGGATACTCTACCAGTCAGTCCCAGTGAATGAGTGTGGTCTATTCCTCCTGACGGACTGATACAGGCCAAGACATTATTTATATGAATGCTTTGGTATCATATTGTACTGAATTCTTGAAACTAAGATGTCATATTATGTGCATCATGATACATCTCAGAAGGTTGTTTACCTGAAACTTGTGGATGGGCAAAGCATCAAAGAACTCGTGGGCCAAGAAAATACTAAAACCTACAATAATTGAAAAGATAATTAAATTAATGACTAATAACCAAGTTAATAACTCGTTTTTGAATCCAATAAACCCAATTATGTTTACAACTAGTAGACATGCTCATGCCTCACACACAGAATTGTATAAAAGAACAGAATTGTATAAAGAAGATGAAAAGCGTAAGTGAGAGAGACAAGACATCTATAATGCGCATTTGTATATTTGAGCCTTTTCTCTGAATGAATGAACATTAATAAGTAAAGGAAAAAGACAAATGTGTACCTCTGGGAACGTCCTCCAAACTGCGATACCATGAGACAGGCACGCCGGTGTGTGTGGTTCCAGTGCGGTACACTGACTCGGCATCACTCACACACACCTGAGTGTGTTCTCCAACAAGACACTGAGCCTGGACCTCGCTCAACTTTGGGCTTACCTCCACCAGGTGGACAGACACTGACGCTCCATTCAGGGCTGACTTTAACTGATGTAACACCTGGAAAACACACACATCCATGCATATGTCCATCCATATATCCAAAAAACAAAATCAGTTAATCAAAGTTTTGCCCTAATTTGACCAGCAAGTGTAAACTGCTGTTAGTGGAAACATTTAGGAGCAATAACAGCTCAGCCATGAAGCTTCAGGCCACACAATCACACTGAATGGGAACACATAACAAAAGATTTTAACCAAAAAAAACAAACAAACAGAAGTATAAAAATATATTGCGTTTTACCCTCAAGATGTCATTGGCTAAGGAACCTCGTCCTGGTCCGAGTTCTACAAGTTGAAAAGCTTTAGGTTTTCCTGCAGCCATCCACTCACTCACACACCAGATACCAATTAACTGTAGCAAAAGAAACACACAGAGATAGGAGCTAAACAGGATTTAATGTGCATTTCTTAAGTCATTAATCCGATTTCTGTGCACAGTCACAAAAACGAGATGATGCTTCACAAACCTCCCCAAATATCTGGCTTATTTCTGGTGATGTGATAAAATCTCCATCAGCTCCCAGCATATCATTTCTCACATAATATCCCTGTTGGTAAAACACACAAATATTAGTAGTACTACAGCAGATTTTCATCCACTACACAAAGCTGATAGTATCCAAGGACTGTCGTCATGTACCGAGACGGGGTTGGTGAGGACTTCTCGCATGTACTCAGCCACAGTGATGGGACCAGTGGCTGTGATTTTGGAGGTGAGATGTCTCAGCATGACATAGGAATCACTTTTCTCTGCTGAAGAGCTGAATGAATTTCTGCTCTGCCTCCTGGACCATTCTGCTGGAAGTGATCGAGGACACATCAGTTACATGCAATGATAAAACATGGTTTCTATATGAACAGTCTCTTTGGTGGCTCTTCACAAGTATTTTTGAGAGTCGGTAGAAATGGAATTTCCTTTTGAATAGGCAATTCTGAGCATTAGAAAATCTCTAGATATAACTAATATGCATTACTGTACAAAAGTCTTAGGCCAACATGAGAACAATATTAGCAATGGTATAACGACTATATACAGTGGTGTGAAAAAGTGTTTCCCCCCTTCCTGTTTTCCATGTTTTTTTGCATGTTTGTCAAACTTAAGTGTTTTTAAAAATGCTGTTTTTAAATGAAGGTGTTTATTATTAAGGGAGAAAAAAAATCCAAACCTACATGGCCCTGTTTGAAAAAGTGATTTATCTGAGATCTATCTGTCTGGAAAGGGTTATAAAGTCATGACTCCAGCAAACCACAGTGAGAGCCATTATCCACAAATGGAGAAGACATGGAACAGTGGTGAACCTTCCCAGCAGTGGCCGGCCGACCACAATTACCCCAAGAGTGCACCGACGACTCATCCAAGAGCTCACAAAAGACCCTAATCTAAAGACATCTAAAGAACTGCAGGCCTCTCTTGCCTCAGTTAAGGTCAGTGTTCATGCCTCCACCATAAGAAAGACACCGGGCAAAAATGGCCTGCATGGCAGAGTTCCAAGAGAAAAACCACTGCTGAGCAAAAAGAACATTAAAGCTCGTCTCAGTTTTTCCAGAACACATCATGATGATCCCCAAGACTTTTGGGAAAACACAGTGGACTGACGAGACAAAAGCTGAACTCTTTGGAAAGAGTGTGTCCCCCATTACATCTGGTGTAAAAGTAACAGCATTTCAGAAAAAGAACATTATAGCAGCAGTAAAATATGGTGGTGGTAGTGTGATGGTCTGGGGCTGTTTTGCTGCTTCAGGATCTGGAAGACTTGCTGTGATAAATGGAACTATGAATTCTGCTGTCTACCAAAAAATTCTGAAGGAGAATGTCCGGCCATCTGTTTGTGATCTCAAGCTGAAACGAACTTGGTTTCTGCAGCAGGACAATGATCCAAAACACACTTGCAAGTCCACCTCTGAATGGCTGAAGAAAAACAAAATGAAGACTTTGGAGTGTATGAATCCTATTGAGATGCTGTGGCATGACCATAAATAGTCCCTTCATGCTCGAAAACCCTGAGGCTGAATTACAACAATTCTGCAAAGATGATTATCCAAAATTCCTCCACAATGCTGTAAAAGACTCAGTGCAAGTTATCGCAAACACTTGGCTGCAGTTGTTGCTGCTAAGGGTGGCCGAACCAGTTATTAGGTTTAGGGGGAAATCACTTTTTTCACACAGGGCCATGTAGGTTTGGATTTTTCTCCCTTAATAATAAACACCTTCATTTAAAAACTGCATTTTGTGTTTACTTGTGTTGTCTGTGACTAATATTTAAATTGGTTTGATGTTCTGAAACACTTAAGTGTGACAAACATGCCAAAAAATAAGGAAATCAGGAAGGTGGCAAACACTTTTTCACACCACTGTATAATTATTTCTAGTATCTTTAATAATATACAAACAGAATATACAGGAAATATGTATACAAAATAAAAAACACAATTGTCAGAACAAAATATCTTCTGCAGGCAAAAGTCAATATTTAGTATGACCTCCCAGCAAATGTGGTTTATCGGCTGCTAACCTTCAATAAAGACCATTCCAGAGCAAGTTTCTTTGGACCGTACAAGGGTCAACTTGGCATCCCTATGAAGCTGCCAGATGATGCTACTGCTCAAGGATAAGGAGAGGTCAAGCTAAATACTTCCCACTGTATCCTACAGAAGCTTTTTTTTTCTTAATACTGCATGCAAATTTCCTTTATTTTCTGGTTGTATTCTAATAAAGAGACAGAAATAATTATAACTGATAATACTGTTGCTAAACAATGAATCTAATGGTGGCCTAAGACTTTGCATAGTATTATAACATAGAAATATACAATATATATAGATATATACTGTAGAATCTTAAACCTGTTACAAATCTGCACAAATTGAGGTAGTGTAATATTGCATCTTCTTCGACACCATATATTTTGCACATGCAGTAATCACTTCACAAGCTCAAGAGTCAAGTTTTGAGGGGATTATCAATAATGTTATGCTTAATCAGAATTTGCCTTTCTGATCCTGAAAATAAACTCTTCCATTTCATAAAGACAAATAGTTGTAATCTAAGGCCATACATACTTTCATTTTCTAAATACAGAAGCTTACATCATGTAACATAAGGTAATAACGTGTTAATTGTTCTGTTTAGGAAAACCACCAAACATGCACCTTGACCAGGTGTGCTCAAACTTTTGCATATACACAGAGTGCACAAGCAAACTGAACACAGGGGAGTACATGTTTCACGAGGACAGTAAGTTAAACACAAATACCGTGCTCTTACCCTGCACAGATGGGTTAAGACACCGCACCGAGGCTCTGCTTATCCTGATCATCCTCACAAGTGCCATTCAATTCCTTCAGTACTCTCTACAGGTATCTATTATTGGACTGGCGTTATCTACACACGTGTGACACCATATCTGCCATAAAATATAAAGATCTAAATATTTTAAACAATTACGAAGTCCTAAATCAACGATCTACAAGACAGGCGTCTTACATGTTCAGATCTGAAAAATACGCAAAATAATGCATGTCCCTGTTTATCAACGTTAACACAACTAGTACATCTGACGTCAAAACGGTACTCTAACGCGCATGCGTACACTCAAAGCTTGTGTTACGCTTGTTTCCTACATGATCATACTTTAACTCCTACTTCCTACGCACTAAAATGTGCATTATTGGTGCTCTGCATACTTTAGGCTACAGCATATTGACACGAACCTGCTGAAATGTACCGATATATTTGATGAGTATCTTGAATATTCTACAAATGTTCAACAGAACGACTGAAAAGATTTAAAAGTAGCAACATTCTTGAATAGTGCCCTAGCTATATAGTTAATACGGTTGCGTGGACTGGCCTGCGCTAAAACAGTAAAGGTCCTATTATATAATAAAATAATGCTATTTGTTAACGTTCGTAGGCAAACTTTTACATAAAGTATGTTTCCCAACATTACAATTAAATATTTTAGATAAATATTAAGAGTTGTACTTTAACTGTTTATATCCTTATAAACAATAACACGTTAACCAGCACATAAATATTTTTTCTTCCAGGACCTGAGACTCGACGACATTGTAGGTCTAATCCCAAATCACCAACTACATAGCCGGCCTACGTTGGGACTGTCTTCGCGTTCTGATTCCTACGAAGTGCCCTAGAAGAAGTCTAAGATGTTGTGTTGGAACTGAGCCGTTACTGCTGTTTTCAGCATGGCTAAGAAGAGCAAACTCAGGCTAGCGAAAGCCGAGAAATTTGTGGAAGATCAAGAAGATACTGTCGAAAACGGCAACGACGAAGCAGACGATGATAAAGATGAAGGAGGCGATGATGAATTTACTCTGGATGATGTGTTGCGTTTGGGTGGTACAAAGGTAAAACATTTAAACATTCACTCCAGCTCTTGAGTGTCTCCTCCCCACGTGGGTTGTTTCTCTAAATCCTCGGAGCATTCCCTAAACTTCATAATGTCATCATGTTCGTTTTATAAATGTATTGGTGCTGTATTTACTATCACTAGGGTGTCTGATTTTGTAAAGAAATGTTTCCTCAAGATGTTCTTATGGCGTAGTTGCATCGCAACGTATGTACATGCAGGTAGTGTACGGAATACTGTGCAGTGCTGCGTGTTCAGTCATTACGTAATGAAAGGGAATGTGTAAACTGTGATAACATGAGTGACATCAATATTAATTTTAAGATTTGCTAGGTTATTTAGTTGAATTAGAATCGTGGACCATGATACTGCCATCAGTGTCATCCATTTTAGTTTTGTACAGGTAGTTTAACTTTAATAACACGCTTGACGTTGACCAAAATAAACTTCACTGTGTCAGTGTTATTGTTTCTAGTGTAGACTCCATAACAGAAAATGTTATAAAAATAAAGACCATTGTGTGGGTTCTTTCCATTGTGAGTCTTTCCCTATTCAATTCTTTCACCAATGAGTGCATAAATAAACGACAAACTTCTCACCAATTTAATATCTTTATAATCAAAGTCTTAAAATTAACTCAACATATTCACACTCAAGGGCATTAAAGTAATAGGTGATCTGTCATTTCCTATGCAGAATCTGAGTGGCAATTTAATTTGGACCTTCTTATTTTGATGCTTCTTAATATGAGACATTGTATAACTAACTCTGCCCAGTGTCTCATGGAACACGCTGTCTGATGTAAATAAGTCTTCTGTACGATTTTCTCCAAGTGCTTTGCACTGTTTCTACCTCCATCTACTTGTAACTGTTCAGTGCTTTTCTTAGCCGAACCACATAACCGAATTTAGCACAAATTTTGATTTAAATTATGATCTGATTCTGTGTAAAAAATGTTGCCGTGTATTTCATCAATATGTCATGTCCTTGTTTTTATTATCAGGCAGACTATGTCATGCTCACCGGCATTGACGACAATACAGAGCTTATAAATGGTGGCAAGAAGGGTGCTATCGATGATTTGGAAGACGGTGAGCTAGAGGACTTCATCAAAAAGTTGGGCATTCACAAGTACTCAGACCAGCAGGTAATACAGGGGGATGATGAGGACGACGATAAAAAGGAAGAGGAGAAGCCTGGAGAGAAGAAACCCACTGATGAAAATAAGAGCAAGCTAAAAGAAGCCTTGAAAGTCAAGTCTAGTAAGATTTCTGCAGCTCAAGAAGAAGCTGTTGCCAAGAAGAAGAAAAATGAGGCGACTGGAAAGAAAGGCAAGCAGAAAGATATCAACTTGTTTGAGTTTAACCCACGACAGGTGCTGTTGGTCAAACCAGGAGGGAAGTGGTACGACATAGAGTACACTTCAGAAGCTAACGCAGCACCGCAGGATGAATCCCTGGTTTTGAAGTACAAATCTCTGGCTCAGAAGCTTTTCGAAGCAGAAACTGGCCTCTACAAGACTAAGAAAAATCTACAGAAAGGCGCGAACACGGTCTGGATGAAGAGTGTCGTCTCAACCGGGACTTTAGTGGACAGAATGGCAGCCATGACGGTGCTCGTTCAGGATGCGCCAGTGCATTGCCTGGAGCATGTGGAGAACTTGATCAGTCTGGTGAAGAAGAAGGGAAGTCGTAGGCAAGGACTGATGGCTTTGGATACGCTTAAAGAGCTTCTGTTGTCTGATCTGTTACCAGAGAACCGTAAGCTCCGGACATTTGCTCAGCGCCCGTTTGATGAGCTCGAGGAACGCTCAAGCGGAAACCGTGACGTCCGAGATCGCCGACTCATTCTTTGGTACTTTGAGCATCAGCTGAAACTCCTGATAGCTGAATTTGTATCATCTGTTGATTCTTTGGCCCACGATTCTGTCCTTGCTACCAAAATGAAAGCTCTAACCACAGCTCATGAGCTTCTCTGCAACCGCCCAGAGCAAGAAAAAGCCCTTCTGAGCCATGTCGTTAACAAACTGGGAGATCCAGAGTACAAAATTGCATCCAAAGCCTCCTATTTGCTAGAGACTCTCCTCCACAAACACCCCATGATGAAAGTGGTGGTGTGTGCTGAGGTCGAGCGGCTCATGTTCAGGCCCAACATCAGCACTAAAGCCCAATATTACGCCACCTGCTTTCTTAATCAGGTGATGCTGAGCCACGAGGAGTCTGAACTCGCCACCAAACTTGTCACAGTCTACTTTACGTTCTTCCGTCTTTGCGTCAAGAAGAAGGATGTGGAATCCAAAATGCTGGGTGCCCTGCTGAGTGGGGTGAACCGTGCGTATCCATACACCAAGACGGGGGATGAGAAGGTGCGAGAGGAGCTGGATACTTTGTTTAAGGTTGTGCATGTTGTTAAGTTTAGCACGGCTGTGCAGGCGCTCATGCTGCTATTCCAGGTGATGGATTCACAACAGACTGTGTCCGACCGCTACTATGTCGCTCTTTACAGGTAAGAACCAATGCAACACTGTATAAGTAGAGGTGGATGACCTGGCAAAATAAGTTCACACTAGGGTCGGGTATCAAGTCTGTTTCAATTCGGAGCTGGTTCCCAAATTCCAGGAACGTGATACTTGTTAAAAATTAGTTTTTTTTTTTTTTTTTTTTTGCTTATCGTTTCCTGCTAACGCAGTTTTATTAGGGATGCACCGGATATTCGGCAACCGAAATTATTCAGTCGCAAATGGCCTAAAAAAAGCACTTTCGGTGTTTGGCCGAATAGGTGAAAAGACTAAATAATTTATACTGGACAATGACGTTTTGAGGTGGTGCAGTGGTTAGCACTGTCGCCTCACAAATCCGCGATCCCTGGTTCGATCCTGACACTCGGCTCCACCTGTGTTCCCCTGCATGCTCCCTGTTTTTGAGCGGGTTTCCTCCAGGTAATCTGGTTTCCTTCCACATTCCAAAGACATGCGTCTTAGGTTAATTGGTGTTTCCAAACTGCCCTTAGTGTGTGAGTGAGTGTATGTGCCCTACGATAGATGTGCCCTGTCTAGGGTTGTTCCTGCCTTGCGCCCTGTGCTGCCGGCTAGACACCGGCATTCCCATGGATAAGTGGATATGACAATGAATGACGTTTTGATGACGCAATTAAATCACAACCAGCATGGAGCGAGGCACTCTTTGGAAATGCAGCGAACATTGGCTGTGATGAAGCAGCGCTCTATAGTGTGAGCATTTTGTTTGCGTTTGCTAATGACTTAATATAAATGTTAATTTGTGCCTTCTTTTTAAAGAAATGAGTGCGCCATGCCGCCATCGCTTTTAACGAGTGTTCATTGGGTCTGTCGTTACCTAGTGAGTGCCCTTGCTGCCTACTTCCTATGTAGGGCACTCTGTTGAAGAGCGTTCTAACCAACAGTGGAACCCTAAGACTGATTAATTAGTGTACCTTGGTTACTGACCAGATTTCTTCTTTGCAGCCAGCCAATAATCTCATAGAAAGATTTGCCATAAACTTCAAACTTTAATATTAAATAATCAAGTTCTTCATTTTCAGTGTATACTGTTTCAAAGTCTCCACAAAGTGTTCGATAACTGTTTTTCTGCTTCTAATTCCGTGGCGCATTTAATTCCGGGGTTGCCAGATTCTGTGTTTAAAAAAAAATCCTCATGGTCAGTGGAAAAATAGGCCAAATAAAGAATAGTCTTTAAATCAGAGGGCAGTAACCCTCACCCTCTTCCGGTTGGCTGGGGTCGAAGTGCCGCCAACGACTTTCCTGCTTAGACTCAGGATCCTATAGTGACTCTGTGTATCGGACAAAGTGATGCCGATGTGCATATTTCACATTTTATTTGAACTATGACTCCATGACTTTAGGTTCATTCTTAGATTTATCAAGGAGGTCGGGTCCCTTTTTGAGTCTTGGTCCTCCCAAGGTTTCTTCCTCATAACACTTAGGGAGTTTTTCCTCGCCACTGTCGCCCTAGGCTTGGTCAATTTGGGATTGGAGGTAGATATTAGGAGATAATCTAAACTTGTAAAGTTGCTTTGAGACAATGCTCCAGTTGTAAAAAGCGCTATATAAATAAACCTGATTAAGCAGATCTGGCAACCGTGTCGGGTTAGGCACATGCATTGAGATCGGGTAACTGGTATACATGCTATGAGTAATCTGATTATTGGAGTAAAATCCAGCTCTCTTTCTTTGCCTCACAACAATTAGATGCTTAATTAATTTAGACATGCTTATTTTGTATATCTTAATGTATATGAACTAATTTGTATGTGTGTGTTTACAGGAAGATGCTAGACCCTGGTCTGTCAGTAAGCTCAAGGCAGAGCATGTTTCTTAATCTGCTGTATAAATCTCTAAAAGCTGACATTGTCTTGAGGCGTGTCAAAGCTTTTGTGAAGAGGTTGCTACAAGTGAGCTGTGAACAGAACCCAACATTTGCCTGCGGTGCGCTCTTCCTTGTATCAGAGGTCATGAAGGCCAAACCTGGACTCAAGCTGCTTTTACAAGAAGGGGTAAGGGTCACATCTAACTACTTCTGGGCATGAGTAGCCACCTAATTGAGTAGTACCATCGTGATAAAAATTGGCAAAGTCATTTACTTGGGCCTGACATGAAATTAAGCAAACCTTAATCACCCAGCTTCTATAAAATGATAAATGCATTCTGTGGAAGCTTTTATTGCTGACTTGATTGTCCCTATAGTGCTGTTGTAATGGAATAAAAACTATTTATTTTGGGTCAAATAGGAGCAAGCAAAATATATAATTAATCATGATTAACCCAATATTACTCATTATTAACCTATAACCCAATAGGATGGTGAGGAGGAGCAGTTTGAGGACCTTAAAGAGGAAGAAGATGACGACGAAGAAAGGTTTGTGGATGCTGATAAACTTGAAGAAGGCCAAAGTGAAAAGCTTCAGCAGCCCAAGCCAATGCCATCATGGGTACATCATCAGAACCTTGAGGGTAAATATGAAATCTAATTGTGTACTTTTCCTGATTTTCTCTTTCAGTATTTTGTAGATGTAACGTTAGAGATTTGGGGATTTTACCTGCATTGCTTATATCCATAATTGTTGACATTACTACAGTGGTACTAGAGATTGTGTAATGTTTTGGATTTTTTTGTATTTCTGCATAAATGATCCAAATTATCATCAGAGTTTCACATTAAAGTAGATGGGGGACAAAAACAGGTGGGCTAATATAAAAATATTATACTTGGTCATTTATTAATTGATTAAAATGATCCAAATTTACATATCTGTGTGTGGCAAAAGTATTTTAATCCTTGCCTTCAGTGTCTGGTTTGTCCCACTTCTAACTTCTACTAAACATTTCCAATATCTGGTGCTCAGTCCTGCTAATCAGCATGGATGAATGTTAACCCATTTCTCCATACAGACCAGCTTCAACATTTGGGACATTTGTGAGCTTTAGTTTCTTAAAAGCTTCCTGGGTTCCTTTGTGACTTTGGGCTGTTACACAATTTGCTGTTAGTGGTCTTAATTGCTTGACAAGTCCTGGGAAGGGTCATAATTGTCTTGAATTTCTTCCATTTGGTCACAATCTGATTGTGGATCTGTGGAAGCCAAACTCTTTAGAGATGGTTTTTGCATCCTTTTCCAGCCTAAACAATTCTGTGTTCCCCAGAAATCCCCTTTGTTCGTGCCTTATCATCCCCAGGTTCTTGGGGTCTCCCTGTATTCACAATTTCTTCTGTTTTCTAATTGAAAAATGGCATTTGCTGTGCAGGTGGAAAGACTATGAAGCTGTATGATCCCACTCATAGAAATCCGTTATACTGCGGAGCCAACCACAGCACACTCTGGGAACTGGAAAAGGTAAGAGGAACCATCTGGGGGTTATGGTTCTGAAAAATGTTAAGTGCATCCCGGGTGCTGTTTTTACTAGTGTTACAAGTTGTGTTTTTATAAGGATGGTGTAAACATCGGTGCTGTTGTGGTCTCTTCACTCAGTAGTGTTTATTTAAATGTTGACTGGATATCCAACCTAAGATTTAAGATACTTTGTGTAAAACTGGTAGTTAATAAAACTGAATTGATGAACTAAACTGTAATGTCTGTTACTAACATGTTGGCCACATTTATGTGATTGGTGCTGCCATTTTGTATCTTGTAGCTCTCTCAGCATTACCACCCATCTGTAGCTCTGTTCGCCAAGACCATCCTGCAGGTGAGTGGCTTGTTAAAGTGACCCATTTTTACTTTTCTGCAGCATTGGTACCACAAAGTGAGAAGATTTGAGTGCTGGTTTAGAACAAATACCATCATCTAAGCCACCTAAGGAAGATGGGTCCTTTTTTGAGTCTTGGTCCTCCCAAGGTTTCTTCCTAAAAACGTTTGGGGAGTTTTTCCCTGCCACTGTCGCCCTAGGCTTGCTCAGTTTGGGAGTGGCCTTATAAATGAGAAGATAATCTAAAATTGTGAAGCTACTTTGAGACAATACTCGATTGTAAAAAGCACCACAGAAATCAATCTGACTTGACTTGACCTTATTTTTATCATTACAGTATTTTGTATAGAAAATTAGGTTTCTACACAAATGCCATTGTGAAAGATCAAGTTGAATATTTAAAAAATATAATGTTTTGATATTGTCTTCAGGGAGAGTACATACAGTATACAGGAGATCCTCTGCAGGACTTCACACTCATCAGGTTCCTGGATCGCTTTGTGTTCAGAAACCCCAAACAAATAAAGGGCAAACGTATGTTTGGAACAAAAAGTACAAAATTATGTTAAAAATGTGGGCATGATTAAACTCGGTATCACATTTGCAATCTCTCGTTCATCACAGAAAATACAGAAGCCACAGTAATGCAGCCGAAGCACAAACAGACCATGAATAATGTACGATCATTACCTGGTGAGTACTACGATACAAACTGAAATACAGAAATGAAAATATCTGAGAGTGTAAATACGATACAAAACCAACCTGCTTTTTCACTTGACAGTAAACTGTGAGGAGTATCTTGCCAAAGAGGAAAGCCAGATCCCTGTCGATGAGGTGTTCTTCTACAGGTGGGTGTTTTTCTGCTATACTGTGGTGTGAAAAAGTGTTTGCCCCTTCTTGATTTCCTATTTTTTTGCATGTTTGTCACACTTAAGTGTTTTGGAATGTCAAACCAATTTAAATATTAGTCAAAGACAACACAAGTAAACACAAAATTCAGTTCTTAAATGAAGGTGTTTATTATTAAGGGAGAAAAAATCCACCTACATGGCCCTGTGTGAAAAAGTGATTGCCCCACCTTGTTAAAACATATCTATGGTTTATCACACCTGAGTTCACTGTCTCTAGCCACACCCAGGCCTGATTATTGCCACACCTGTTCTCAATCAGCACATCACTTAAATAGGACCTGCCTGACAAAGTGAAGTACACCAAGAGGTCCTTAACAGCTACTCATCATGCCGAGATCCAAAGAAATTCAGGAACAATTGAGAAAGAAAGTAATTGAGATCTATCAGTCTGGAAAGGGTTATAAAGCCATTTGTAAAGCTTTGGGACTCCAGCGAACCCCAGTGAGAGCCATTATCCACAAATGGCGCAGACATGGAACAGTGGTGAACCTTCCCAGGAGTGGCCGGCCGACCAAATTTACCCCAATAGCGCAGCGACAACTCAACACAAAATACCCCACATCAACATCCAAAGAACTGCAGGCCTCACTTGCCTCAGTTAAGGTCCGTGTTGATGCCTCCACCGTAAGAAAGAGACTGGGCAAAAATGGCCTGCATGGCAGAGTTCCAAGACGACAACCACTGCTGAGGAAAAAGAACATTAAAGCTTGTCTCAATTTTTCCAGAACATGATCCCCAAGACTTTTGGGAAAACATTCTATCGACTGACAAGACAAAAGTTGAACTCTTTGGAAGGTGTGTGTCCCATTACATCTGGACTAAAAGTAACACAGCATTTCAGAAAAAGAACATTATACCAACATGTGGTGGTAGTGTGATGGTCTGGGGCTGTTTTGCTGCTTCAGGACCTGGAAGACTTGCTGTGATAAATGGAAATGGAATGCTCTACCAAAAAATCCTGAAGGAGAATGTCCGGCCATCTGTTCGTGACCTCAAGCTGAAACAAACTTGGGTTCTGCAGCAGTGTAGCACTTCCCAAGTACAGCCCACTTTTTTTATTTCAAGGTTTAAGAAATTTAATTCTCTGATAGTTAGGAGTTAGATTTACATTGATGTTAAGTGTATTGGCTCAGAAAATAAGTAAGAACTGTATGCTTCGTAGTTTACTGGGTGGCTTAATGTGTCCATGTGGATTTTCCAGCTACTTCGGTTTCTTCCCACGTTCTGAAGACTTGGGTTAGGTTAATTGGTCTCTTTAAATTGTCCACAGTATGTGTGTGACACGAGTGCGGTTGTAACTTTGTTCTGTCATAGATGTAGCTATCAGTGCTGACATGACATTTAATAAATAGTGTTTTACCAGTGTATGAAGAAAATTGCCAAGCATTTTATGTCATTTACATTTTCCATCTAAAACATTTAATGACTAAATGTTAGCAGTCTATCTAATTTATTAGCTTTTGTCTAGCGTATGCTTGATCTACTTTAAATTGCCCCAAAACAGCAGTTTGACACACTCACTAAAAGCACAAATTTACAAATTCCACGTTAAAGCATCAGTACAGTTTTGTATGCAGAAGTACAGGGTTGGATGCAAATAATTTTCATGTTGGTTATAATTTGGAAAGACTAGAAGGTGGAATTTCTATGACACCACTTCAGTGCTTAAACCATTTGATGTTTAACTTCTTACTCCAGAAATTGGAAGTGCTTTCAACATCTGTACAAGTTTTGTATCAGTGCAAACAAACTGATTAATCTTTACACCCTTAGTGGTTCAAGCTGTTGACACAATTCAGCCTTAACTTCACGGAAGTTGCATATTTGCAATATTCTGCTTAATACGTTTATAATAAGCTCTAGATTTTCATTCTCGGCTCAGGTTCTTTAAAAAGCGGGAGGGAGAGAAGATAAGGAAGACTCGAGGAGATGATGAGAGTGTGGAAGATGTGGATGATGATGAGTTTGAAAGACTTATTGGTGAGTTCATGCATTGTCAGTGAAAAATAACTGCGCACATTTTTGCCAAATATGATTTCTGCATCAGTATCCAGAGCTGTACCAAGAGGGAGACTAGGGTTGGATATCATTAGCATTTTATCGATTCCAATTCCGCTTATTGATTCCAGTTCTACTGTATTCCACATTCCAAATTGTTGGAAAATATGGCAAATGTTTAGGTATAAAGAATATCTTTTTTTCTTTTTTATATTTCAACTTCAAAAGTCATTATTTTTAAGCTTTCTTCCTTCTCATTTACACCTATTATAAGTAAAAAGCTTAATGTGGCTTAATGTACTAAAGCAGTGACCTAGGAACATCAACCTTATGTCAGCTACTGTTGGTCATAAGTAATCTCTACTGCTGAGATGACGAACATGTGTTCCAGAGGGAAAGTAACCATTTTGCATTAAGCATTTGACTTATTATAGGTTTAAATAGAAAGAATAAAGCTTAATATGAAAACGATTACTTTCCTTTTGGATCACAGGTTCATCATTTCAGCAGTAGAGTACTTATGACCAGCAACTGAGTAAGCGAGAGCTGTTTGGTGTTCCTAGGTCATTGTTTTAAGACATTAAACCACGTTAGGCTCTGTGTTTTAGTGTTTTAAGCTCTACCTGCTAATGCAGCATTTGGGTTAGGAGAGTGCAGTCAGTTGAACCCGATACACTGCTAAAGCTCAATATCATGCTGGTGCCTTAGATGTTTTGCCATGCTAGAGGTACAACCTACCTTAAAACAGATCAACTTTCCACACACATTGCATTTAGCCTTTTAATCTTCTCTCAATTGAGCGCCTTTGAGTGTCCATCTTCTGCTAATCTGCTAGCTGTGCATATCAAAACAAAACTATGTGATTACATGACGCACTGGTGCTACCATGTAGGTGCTGCCTTACAGGCATATTTTTTTTGCATAATCGTGGTCGTGTATTTGAAGGATAAAATGCGTTAGTAGGACCTGGTAAGTGGATGCGAAGTTCTATTTTTTTTGGGTACCCGTTTCTTGGACTTTTAGGTTTGTATACCCAACTCTAAGGGAGAGCCCATCAACATTGAGAGAGTTTTTAGTACTGACTGTCTTTTACAACAGACTTCTGTTTTACTCCACATGTAAGATCCCTAAACATTAGATGTCTTAAAGCCA
This sequence comes from Ancistrus triradiatus, assembly GCA_025084515.1. Classification (NCBI taxonomy): domain Eukaryota; kingdom Metazoa; phylum Chordata; class Actinopteri; order Siluriformes; family Loricariidae; genus Ancistrus; species Ancistrus triradiatus. The sequence continues at coordinate 26,231 of JAJAGP010001140.1, forward strand.
CATACAATATACATGTACTGTACACAGTTGTTAATAAACTTGTGGATAAAGAACGCATGTGACTGAGACGGAGTAAACAACAGCATGGTGCTCACCCTTGGCAAATGCCAGAGATGAAAACTAACCTACCACGCTGGCGCGGAACTTGAAATTCCACCACAATTTTTAATTGTGCACTTTAAAGCTTTATTTTATTTATTGCACTCTTATGTTTGCATCTCTGAACATTTGTGAGGTTTGCATCTAGGGTACTATGTGTTTTAGGGGACAACTTTTTTTTATTTATTTATTTATTTATTTATTTATTTTTAAATCTATTTAGACTTACTCAAGAGTGTTCACATGTAACTTCACTTATAACCATGTTCCTCTCATGATTACAGCCATAGTTGCTAATATTATTTTAAAATCAAAACAACAATGGAACTCTGATAATGTACAATTAAAACATTATTGTTGCCATCTTATTGCAAATCCTTAATGCTTGATAACTCACTTGGAACTGGTTTTTTTCCCCAGACACATTTGAGGGTGACAGCTACTTCACAGAATTTAAGGGTGATGATCTGGACTTTGCTGGGTAAATGATCTAATTGCGTTTGTTCTTGCATTGTGAGTGCTGAGTAAATGTACTTGGTTTTTTATGTGTTTTAATGTTTTTACTCGATACTTTAAACCAGTAAAATGTCTGTGGTCATTAAAAATGTGTCGCAGATGTCATAGATGGAGATTAGATTAACAAATGCTGGAGCATTCATTACAGATCTGACGATAAGCATATTCAAAGTTTATGTATAGACTGTGATTTCCTACAGCAATGTGAAGAGCAAATCCCAGAAGGGTAAGAAAGCAGAAGAGGCATCGGATTCAGACCTGGACTCTGATGAAGAACTGGATGATGAGGAAGTTTCTCTGGGAAGCATGAATGAAGAAGACTTTGGAGATGTACTGGAGGAGGACGGGGGGGCCTTCATGGAGCCGGATGGAGACGATGAGGACGGTATGTAATGTTCGGGTTATTTAGAGTTTGATTTTGTCCAACTTGCTCTGAAGTAAAAATATGGTTTAATATTACAGTACCAGAACTGGAGGAGGATGATGATGGACTATGTGGTGAGTTTCTCAGTTTTGATGTGTTATTGTCAGGAATTGGTCTATAATGTGTGCTGGATAACAATGAAAAGTTTGTGTTTGAAGACCTGGATGAGGACATGGAAGGGGTCAGTGGAGGAAGCAAAAAGGGCAAGAGGAAGCATTCAGAGCATCTCAACTTCTCTGGGGCTTTGGGTAAGTTGAGCTTTGTTCAATAGCTCCATTTATATTTAGGTGTGATTATTTAGCAGATGCCCTTCTAAAGAGCAACTTGCAGCTGGTAAGGTAAGTAAGGTACAGTTCAAGAGCCCAAAAGTGACAGTAGGTTGCAGTACTGGGACTTGAACCCTGGATCTTCTGCCCCGAAACTTAACTGCTGTGCCACATCATATACATCTGTGCACATAAGTGAGAATTTCACACCCAAAAATGCAGTGTTGGTTGTTATATCTACTGTATGACTTATAATGGTGACAAAACATGACTTCGGCGTGACTGACACAGTTTAAACTGCTTACATTTAGCTTTTTGAATATTTTGTACTAAAGTGCTTTAAAAGGTGTAAAAACTAGAAACCCACTGAATATGCAACATGTTGACAAACAGCTAATTACAAATCTACTCCTTCATAAATTGTGATAAAAAAAAAACAACCATTTAATTCCTTAATCTTGATGTCCTGCAGCAGCCCCCTCCTCAATCAGTAACTGCAGTCACTGATCTAATGCTTGTACCCAACACCCACTACCATGGTTTGGTAGAGATGCATCGATCCGATATTTTCAGTTCCGATACCATACATACCTGATATCGATCCGCTATCAACGCTGAATTAATAAGCCATATACCTCACTATGTGTGAGAGACTTAAGGCATCAGTATTGACTTAAACATTAACTTTACTAACTGTGTAAAACTAAATATAACAAATGAACACACACAAATGTACTGAATTGCTATTTTTTTGTCACTAAAATAACGTGCAGGACCTTGGAACAGGATTCAAATTCTAAATAAAAAAGTAATCAAACACCTTAAACTATATTTCTATAGTATCAATTTATTAATGTATTATTTATCAGTAAAATGTTGTATTTTGCAGTTCCACCACCACCCCTTGCAAAATGTTTATGTTGACATAAGTTTTTACATTTACAGCATTTAGCAGACGCCCTTATCTAGAGTGACTTACAATTGGTACAGTCCAAGCAATTGTGGGTTAAGGGCCCAACAGTGGCAGCTTGGCAGAGGTGGGATTTGAACCCTGGACTTCTGGGCCAGAGTCCAGTACCTTAACCGCTAGGCTACCACAGTCTAAGTGATGTATGGTGTAGCACGTGTCACAAAATTAAAGTGAATAGATCGTTCCTGTGGATCAGCTTAATTTTCCGATACCCGATCCATCCGACTTTAATATCGAGACTGATATCCGATCCTCCTATCGGCTCGGGGGATCCCAATGGATTAAAACCCCACCTCCTGTGTGCTTCTTAATATCCCAAGTCATTACAAATCATAGAATATCATTTTGAAGCTTGCTAATGATCCTGTGTTTTAAAGTATGTACTGCTCATGCAGCATCACTGCATCATGTATTCAGATTGAACATCCAAGTCTTGTTTTTCTCAGGTTCACACTCGGGCAAGAGGAAAAAGAAAGGAAAGATGGATGACTCAACCGTGTTCGTATCAGCTGAAGAGGTGGGTTCTGAGAGTTTTAAGCAGGGAACCACTGTTTTAATGAATAATGTATTTTTTTCATTCTAAAGAATGCTTCCTTGGCTCTGACCTTACATAAGCCACCATGTTTATCATTTACATGAAGTCTTTTCCTGTTTTTCAGTTCGGTGACATGCTGGATGAGAATGTAGACTACAAGTTTGACAACACTGGCATGAACGCAATGGCTAACAAAGACAAAGCCAGTGAGTATTGAATCAGTGATACATGTTTGTGCGAAAAAGGCCAAATCACAGACTGAACATTCAGATTGTTCTCTAATTTGGCTTGATCCTAGACCAATTCCTCCATGAAAGTGAACGTACACGCTGTTTTTAATAGTCATGAATCTGAGCTTTGACAGTTACACATGAATTTGAAATGGTGTCCATTATGAAGGTTTTGCAGTTTACACTCTGGGGCTTTAAGTCACAGCCAGCCAGTTCAGTGATGTGGCTTGTTAGTAATGTTCATTTGGTCAGTTCTCATGCATTCCATGTAGTCCTCAATGTTCAGTAGTCCAAGTAGAAAAGCACTAAGGAATCTTCTTACTCAATCTGCCACTCTTTCTTCTCATTCAGGTGTTAAACAGTTGAAATGGGAGGCGCAGCGTGACGACTGGCTCAGAGGGCGCGATGTCAAGACGCTCAGGAGGAAGAAAGCCATGTTCAAAAAAAGAAAACCTTTTCCCAAAGGCAGACCTGGTAACAAGAGTGTTGGCAGGAAGAAGTGAAGATTCCCGTGCTGGTGTGTGGATGTCTAACTTTACTCCTGCTTAGCAGCCCACGCGTCCTGATCGGCTTCCCGGATGCCATAGATCCCGGCCCATTCGTTTGACTTGTAATAGACTGGGTGACAGACGGAAAAGTGTTGGACCAGTCAGTTTATGGCGATGTATAAATGTTTCATTTTGAGACACATTCTCAACATGTACAAACTGCATTTTGTAATAAATGTTATTTTATGGTTACTCTTCTTTGCAAGTTAGTAAAGCCACAGCAGTAATGAACGCTGCAATTTTAAGACTACACAAAAACTAACTTGTATTTAATACTGGAGAATAAAATATGATGTCCTCTAACTCAGTGCTTCCCAAACTTGGAGCCATCACACATACAGGCCAAAATATTAAAAAACTTAAATTAGGCGGTTCTTTCCTTTTCTCTTGTTCTTCTTAGAGCCTTTTTTCATTTTGGCTCCTTTTCTCTTTTCAGGACAGCTAAACATTTAGCTAAAAATCAAACAAACTGGGCATTTTTCTTTTAACATCCCAAGAGTACACCTGTACACACACATCCTTACAAAAGAATAAAAATTCCTACTCTTCTTGAATGGAAGTATCTTTAAGTATACAGACTTATCTTCCAGTGTGTTATTTTAATTTTATTTAACATATGCAAAATGTATTTTGATAAACTCCGTGCACCTCAGAGCAGACCAAGCCTCGTGCAACCCCTGTGATGTTTGGTGCCCCCTGGGGGTGGAGAGACAGACCCCAGCTTGGGAACCATGGCTCTAGCTGATACTGAGGTAGATATTTTAAAATAAAGACTAACCTCTAATTCCATTAATTCCATCTAATATCCAGTCAGCTTATAGCTGGGATTAACCAAAATGTTCATGGCACAACTCCTTGTGGTTTGTTGGTGCTTGTTTGTAATTTGTTAAATAGACAAGGATTTGCTAGAGAATTAAGTGCATTTCCTACACTTCACCAACAGATGGCGCCAAATGTCTTTTTAGCTTGTCTTGATCGTCTGATGTCCTGCCTCAGTGATCTTTTGTAATTTTGTAAAAGATTCAGTTTGCAGACATGTAGTGATTACAGTATTTTTTTCCCTCACTTTCTGAGAACATTTTCCAGACTATAAAGACACTGTATATTAAACCTGTTTGCTAATTTATTTCCAAAAAAAATTACCAATGCAATTGCTTGCTTCAGTTATCACACTAAAACGAAACCATATTATTTGGTAAAAATTACTTTGAAATGTACATGTTACTTATAGGGTGAATTAAATTAACATTAAACCACAGATAGCAGAGATGTCTAGTTTTCCCAACTGACACCTGAAGGACTGGCTGCACTCGTTGCTATGAATCAGTGCAAATAATCTTGGACTGCAATTACTATTGGGACACCAGACATCACTGAAAACTGATCTTGGTTGATTGTTGCACCATTCACAAATGAGGTCGCAGGTAATCTGCTAACATTAAAAGTGTAGTTGTTAATTATTTATAAGCCAGTAATTGGGTAATTTAATCACCTAACATTAAAAATTAATCCTAAATTGTATTTATTCAATAAATGTTAGATTATAGATGGTCAATTTTGTTCTCACTCCTGCCTGCACTGACTCTTTGACCCTCAGATCCTCTCTAATGTGTCTCAGAGCCTCTTCTGTACCATCAATCTACAGTAGATGTAAATAAAACGCCATATAAACGCATGTTTACTCCAATATTAAATAAATTAAATTGAATGAATGAGGGACCTGCAGCTCTGTTGGTATGCCAGCCACTACTCCATAAAATATAGAAGTATTACTCAACAGAAATGGTCTGGAAATCAAAAAGACCCGGCACTTACCTTCTAGAACCGATGGAAAGTGCCTGTTCATTGTGCTTCTGAAATCTGAGAGGAAATATTTATGTAGATTTAAGATTTAAGTATTTCATCTATTGATCAAGCATTCTTCTGAAGATCTTTAAAAAGCAAAGGAAGGTCACCTCGGCTTGTGTTCATTCTGTAGAAAAGCCCATAGGCTGCAAACACACCTACAACCTCCAGAAATATAACTCCTTTAAAGATCTTCCTGGCCAAGGGCTCCATGGTTTTGGGGGCCATCTATATTGGAGACAGGAGAAATTAAAAACCACAAGCAACCTTCTCACAGAAAAATATTTATAATCCAGTGTATTCAAGTAATGGATGCATTTCCTTTAGAAATACATGAGAAAGATTTGGTTTAGGCCACAACTGTTGCACTGTGGTGGTAGTTTTGATATATCAGCAAATGCATATTTTAAACAATTAAGAACAGAATAATGAATACTGCAATAGCTGTTCTTAATATCAAGAAAGTGGTCGCCAATTAAAAGAGACCAGCATAGGAGCAGCACTGAGAAGGAACTACTGGCTGGTGAACCATTCTCAGTAAAGCAGGGCTAAATAAAAACCTGGCCATTGCACACTTACTACATAAAACTTTGCTGATGATATCAATGATAAACTTGTTATTACTTACATTATTCCCATTATACATACAGATGAATTTCAATACACTGCATTAACCAAAGGCTGAGCATGTTCCTCAGAGCACAACGTGAACTAGTGTGTCGATACGAGAAACCAAGTTAAATCTTCCACTGCTGTCACTAAACATAAGGGCTACTTACTTTAAATTTGGGTCTGTCTTGCAGAACTGAAACAAAGTTTTGTATAATCTAGTATGAATACTGGAGGAAGGTACTGCAGTGAAGCTCTAAGAATCCAGGGTTCAACTTTCCTCCTCTGCCAAGTGGCCACTGCTGGGTCCAAGACTCATAACCTACAATTGCCTGGATTGTACAATTATATCTTTTGTAAGTTGCTCTGGATAACAGTGTATGCTAAACGAGCAAATATAAGTATGCCTAATTGGTCCTAGGGCTGCATCCCCAACTGTATACTACTGTATGAAGTAGTATATCAACATCCTAATAACACTACTGATGATGTACTGAAGGTTTTGCACATTTTCACCTAAATGTGACTGAAAAACAATCTCCAATATATATTGGTTCTGCCATTTTGTTGGCTTTACCCTTTGGATGTTAGACGCTGATTGTGTGTAGCTTTTTTGGGTGGTGCAGGTCGTTGCTGGACATTTCCTCGCTTTCCTCGATGTAACAATTTTCATACCTGATTAATCCAGTTCAAAGACACGGGGCAGCTGGGGCCTAAACAGCAGAACTGGGCACAAGGTACTAACCAACCATGAGCAGGGCGCTAATCCATCGCAGCACACACTCACACTGGGACACTTGAGAGACATCAATTGACCTAACGCGCATCTTAGGAATGGAAAGTCGCTGATGCTCTAAACATTGCGCCACCTGCTGCCCTGACAATAATCCAGCACCCAATAATACAGCTCATTTAAGGGGCCATGTTAACCCGGACCATAACCCTAGTGACCATTAGCTTCGTAGGTCTAGTGCAAAATTAAATGACCAAGCCTCAGACACCAAATATGTTTGACTGATTGACTAACATTTTAGATTAGATGAGATCACGTAGGTTTATTATTGGATAAACATTAGGTAGTGGTAACTCATACACTGAACTGGTGCAGCATGCTTTTATTTTATTATATTAAGATTTTTTTACTGATCTTAACGCAATAGGCATTTTGCTGAAAAAGCAGCATTTTTATCAATATACTAATTTAGCCGTTCTAATTATTAAATAATAAATAAAACACCTTAAAGACTCACCTTCATACGCTTGTCCTATATGTCAAGCATTACTTTCACACCCGTATTCCGACAAGTCCCGCATTCTACACTATGATTGGATAATATTTCTACGTAACCTGCTTCTGATTAGATAATATCTTCTTTTTCACATTGAAGGTGTTTGGCAAGTTAGCATCCTGACTTATTACCACCCCCTACTGGACAGGAGAGTAACACTTCACCAGACAAAGATTACTACGCAAAACTATGCTAATATTGTATATTCGGTTTAAACGAGTGTGTTCTGTAAGTGGATAGAAGTGTTCCTCTCAACTGTTCCGTAATTTAACTGCAACCCCGCCGTAAGGTCCCTGACTTGAAAATAGGCGGGAATACGGGTGGGCTATGTGATTTTATAACAGGTGGAATTCGTATTATCAATACGGGCGGAACATGTAAATTAAACGGATGTGATTTGTAATTTAAATATGGGTGGGATTTGTGATTTTAATACGGACGGGCTGTGACAAAAAAGTGAAGTTCGTATTTTGAATATGGGCGGGATATATAAATGAATAATATGTGATGTGCTAATATAAAAATGGATGGGATTTGCGATTTGATTTGTGACGGGATTTTAAATATGAATACGGGCGGGATGAACTGAAAAGAATTGGATTTGCAATTTGGTGGGATTTGTAATCGAAATCCGTCGGAATTGTGAATAAAGTAAGATGATTGGTGATTAATCGTATTGGTAATTATGGTTGTTAATCATAACTGAAATGTGTTATTTAAATACGAGTTGTTTTGGAATACTCGCATGATTAAAAATTTTAATATTTATGGTAGATACAGGCAGAATTCATTTTTACATTTATGTCATTTAGCAAACACCCTTCTCCAGAGCAACTTACATAGATACACCCTTACAATCCAAGCAATTGTGGGTTAAGGGCCTTGCTCAAGAACCCTTCCAGTCCACAATAACTTAACCACTAGGTCATCACAGTCTCACACAGGAACTGGCTTGGGATCGAACCCTGGACTGCAGCGTGAGAACTCACTCACAACGCCATACACCACTCAGCCACTTCTCCTACAGAAACACAGTAGTATCACGATTTAAATAAATATAAAACATACAATAAACACTATTATTATTATTATTATTATTATTATTATTATATAATACTATTATTATAATATAATACTACAACTATTACTACTACTACTACTACTAATAATAATAATAATTCCTACTACTAAAAATAGTAATTATTATTATTATTATTATTATTATTATTATTAGTAGTAGTAGTAGTAGTAGTAGTAGTAGTAATAATAGTAGTAGTAGTAGTCGGCTGCACGGTGGCGCTAGTGGTTAACGCTGTCTTCACACAGCTTCAGAGATCCCTTGCTGCGTTGAGTTTCCTCCCACATTCCGAAGACTTGGCCAGTGGGCCTCTTTAAAATTTCTCCATTAGTGTGCATGATTGGCAATGGATTTTCATCCTGTCTTGGTTCTGACCCTGCGATCTGTGCTGCTGTTTAGCCCCTGGCTCCCCTGATCTGAATTAAGCAGGTTTTGAAAAAGAATGACAAAAGTAGTAGTAGCAGCCTATATCATATGATTTGTCATAAATGTTCTGTTTTAAAGTCCCCTCTGCACTAGCAGGTTATCTGGTAGTATTACTATGGACAAGTGTTTTAAAATAGTTCCTTATACTGAGTGAAACATGGAAAACCTTTTTACTAAAAAATGCTTCAAAGGAAAATTAGTTGTTTTTAAAATATATAAATAAAAGGAAACATAATCCAATAATATTAATTGCAATGAAGAACAATGTTTTCTGACCTGGGGGTGGCTCGGTGGGTAGCACTGTCACCTCACAGCAAGAATGTCCTGGGTTTAATTCCAGGTGGAGCGGTCTGGGTCTTTTCTGTGTGGGGTCTGTATGTCCTCGCCATGTTTGTGTGGCTTGACTCTGGGTGCTGTGCTTTCCTTCCACAATCCAAAGCCATGCATTAGGTTAACTGATTATGCTAAAACTGGCCCTATGAGTGTGCAAGTGTGTGTCTTACAATGGATTGGCACCCTGTTAAGGGTTGTTCCTGTCTTGTGCACTATGCCGTCAGCTAGGCACGAGCTTTCCCGCGACCCTGACTTGGATTAAGCGGATAAGAAAGTTATTGAGTGAGTTTTCAGATCTGTACTAGATGACTGTTATGTGTGTGTGCGTGTGTACTATGTATATTTTGTGTATATTATATTTTTTACATTGTGGGGACATCTTGCTGGTCTCCACAAGGAAACATTTTGTTAAAACCACAACTTTCTTTTGAAAAAATACAAAAATCAAAAGATTTGCTTTAGGTTACTGAGGTTAAGGTTAGGGTTAAATACAAAGTTTTGTATATGTGTGTGCGCGTGCATGCGAGTGAGGGGATTGTTAAAGGCCCCCCACTAGGACACTGTTAGCACACAGCTAGCCTATTGTGTTTTCTATGCAGGAGGCCATGACAGTGTGTTTGCTGGTAGCTGCAGGAGGCCGACTGTGACACAAATTGGGGGCGGTCAGCTGGGCTCCCTTCAGTGCCTGGTTTGTTAGTATCTCTTGTAAGGCAGATTATAGGGGATCATGTAACTGATGTCTTGTGTAAATAAACCCCAGACAGTCTTTGCAAGATCCCCAGGACTCACAGTGATTCTCTTAAGCCACATGACAATCCATGGAGAATAGGGCTTGATGTGCTGGAATATGCTCGGCTGTGTTGCTGATCCTCTAATGGGCCTCGCGGACAATGAACCAAAAACTGGCTCAAGAAAGCACTGGTTCTGGTATGCTGAGCCTTTCTGGTTTGATATGGCCTCGGTGGGGGCTGTCACTTTAGAGGTTGTGTTCCCAGGTCTGGCATGCAGGATAGACCAATAGGTTCAGATCAATTAAGAGACCGAGAAGAGTTCAACTGAGGATAGAGCTCAGGAGGAAACCAAAAGGGGGGGGGGCCTGGGGAATGATGACACAGGGAAAAGGAACTGATCTGGTGCAGGGGGGCAGGCATCTGATGTGAAGGACAGGGGTTCCAGGAGTCCAGCCTTGCTGCCACCTGGGTTCTCTGCAATCATCTGACACAGACCAGAGGTGCCCCCATCACAGAAGCTTCTTCAGTTTATTCAGTTCTTCACAGAAGGCTAAAGTAAATGATAACTAAGAAGCCTAATGTTGCCAATTTAGCAGTGATCATACTGCATGCCTATATCATTACACATTTACCATGAAAGGCACTATTAGAATGTAATAAAAATTTAATGAAATAGAGGAATAATTCTGTATTAAAATGTCAATCGGGAACTAAATAAATAACAAATGAATTAAAACCAAATTACTTGCTGATGAATAATGTAATTCCTGTCAAATACTCCAGATATATAATTGCTGTATGGTATTACTGTGCATGTTTCAAAGAAAGACAAACTTGGAGATGTTGTCTAAAAGAAACAGAATGTAATGCATTTGCCAGGGGCATCAGCAGACCCACTTTACTGGGACACGTACACCATTAAAATGTTACTGTGGCCCACTAAAATCATGACAGTAAAAAGTCAATTTTATCCTGGATTGTTCAGCAGAAATACAGGACACACCACACAAATTAACTACAGAAACTACATTTCCCATAATGCCCCAGGATCTTTCCAAAAACTTGAGCGGCTAACGCTTTCAGTCAGAGGCAGTTTCGTTCGGTTTTTCACATGGAATAACTTATATCTGCAAATATTTAAAAGAAAGCCAGCCACGCTAAGAAGGTAAGAGAAGGTAATGATAGCTCATAACTAAATGTTTTGGCCACTTATAACTGTATTAGACCACTAAAGTAAAGGCATCAGTTATGTTAGCATAAACAAAATAAGTGCAATTAACTTGTTGTTATTTTCTCATCCATGAAAGAGTAAGCCCACTTTAGTGTTAAATCACTTAATCTATTTAATGTTTAACAAGTTTACTTTTTATGCACAGATGTGCCCCTACATCCAATTGGCAAGCAGTTGTGTACGACGATGCCTCTTTAAATTCTGTTTGTGCCCCCAATACAACAAATAGTCTAGAAACACCTCTGCGTTTGGGAAAGACAGAAGCCTAGCAGGTAAGGTACTGGATTATGGATCAAAAGGTCCAGGGTTCAAATCCCACCTCTGCCATGCTGCCACTGTTAGGTCCTTGAGAAAGACCATTAACCCACACTTGCTTGGCTTGTAAGACTATATCAGTTGTATGTCGCTCTGGATAAGGGTATCTACTAAATTACATAAATGTAAGACAGATAAGAGGAAGATGCAGCAAAAAGAAAAGAAGATGAGTGGAGAAGGTAAAAAAATGAGGGGAGCAACTTGGAGGTGAACCAGAAGTGAAGAAGTGAACCACATTCTGCTGTCCACCCTTTCCAGCATTTGAATCACAGCCTCACCTTAATAGTTGATCAGTTAATCAGGCATCATGGTGATGATCTACATCTGTGTCATACAAATTCTCTACAAAAGTCCTGTCAGGTTCAGTGGGCTCTACATTTCTCCCTTTACTGTTTATAAAGTCATACCTTCACGTCTTCCCCTTCCAGTAACATGGGAACTCATCTCCTTGCCTCTCTCAGGTTCTTGGAATTGCATCTTGAGCATGTCTGCCAAAATTGGACCAAAACCCCAGAAGCTGATATACATTTTAGAGACCTGAAACTCTCAGATAATGCCTCTGTAATGTAAAAATGAAAGAACGACACCACCAAAGGAAGTTGTGTTTTTCGCGTTTTGTTTTGATTGATAAATGTAAGTAAATTGTCAAAGACCTCTGGCATAAAGCAAAATGCATGTTCATGGAAAATATGAGGTCAACATATATAAAGAAATGACCAAATAAGGTAACAGTAGTGCCTTAAATGATTTATATAAAAAAGACCATAAGAAAGCTGATGCCACTATTATCTTCAGAGCAGTGGAGAAAGGGGTGTAGACTGAGGTGAGAAAGACCCAATCAGAAATAGTAGTTGGATTGGGTGGTGGGATACCTTGGGGGGCAGTGATGTCAAAAATAGAGCAGTATATATTGATAGTGAAGTATTTATTAGTGGCGTGCAAAGAATAGCAGTCAACAAAAATATATGAAGTCAGGTTGAAGCCAGAGTTATGTGCTCTTATTAGTGGGATTCATGAATTGCTGCAATAAATAGATTGTCTGCTTCTCCACTGAATAATCTGAATTTCTTTCTTAGTTGTCAGTGTAAGTTTTACTTTCTGTCAGCCTTGAACGCCAACGACACTAGACAACCAGCTATGATTTGTGACGTGTGCTGCTAAAATTACCTGATCATGTAGATTTTTCCTCTGCAACATCAAAAGGTTTTGGCCAATTATCTGCATAGAAGCCACTCATTGGCTTGTTTTCTCAGGACTTGGCTCCTGCAGCTCACTCCTAGCAAATCTTCCCATGTGTAACCTACGATCCCTGCATTTGATTCAGAATGCATCAGGGCATCCAAGTCATTGAATAATTCCCACTGCTGGTTTCCCAAAGCTGCCTGCCTTACATTTAAAACATCGATGACAGATACAAAGTCAAGAATGGAACAGCCTCTACCAGCCTGATGACATTAATTAAAAATACTCCATACCTTGTACGCTTCACATTTGCCTTGACTTGACTTTTGACCCGAGAACAACAAACCTCACTGCAATTTTTCTAAGCAAATAAGTGGTAGAATAAAGTTTCCCTTGCTGTCTTCCAATAATGACTAAAGACCTATTCATTTAGTAATTAAATGAGTAGAAGGTTTGCACATTCCCATTTCATAATAATAATAATAATGATAAAATAAACTCACCTTCTGCTCATCTACTAAATCTGTACACAGGTTACAAGGAATTTGGAGTTTGGTCAACATTGGTATGTTCATACAAGGATAATAAATAGAACAGTAACAAATATGCTTTATGAACATAAAATGAACACGATATACAGTAAATAAAATGTACAGTTAAATGACATCCACTTAATACTTAAGAGGAAAGTGTGATGACATTTTTTGGTTACAGTGGGTTCTGTAACTCTGCATGTTGTAATACCAAGAGGAAACTACAACGATTAAACCTCTATCACCAGTGTTAAACCACCAAGCTAAGCAGACTAAATAACATTACAACATTTGTGCTGCAGTATATCAGTAATGGCCCAGAACCAGGAGGGATTGTGGTGGTTTGGGACAATTCCTGGATTATACTGAGTAATTTGTCTTGTGGAGAATCTTTAGTTATTCAGGCAAACACATGCATGGCACAGATTCCCTCACCTGATTCTGCAGCATACCCCGTATCTATCTACCCAAGTACTCCCAAATTATTCTATTGTTGTCTTCCCACTGTTAGGTTCCTATAGCTGCCCACATTAAAAACATATCCTTGATGCAAATCATACCTTGATTGAAATCCAAAAATGGACCAGCCTCTACCAGTTGATGGCAATAATTAAAACTGCTCCATACGTTCTACCCTTCAAATCTGCCTTGACTTGACTCACCCTTAGGACTTGAGGATGACATAACTGCAGTTTTTCTATATGTAAGCAAACAAGTGGTAAAATAAAGTCTCTCTTTGCTGTTGTTTAATAATGACTGGAGACCCAACTATTCATTCAGTAATAAGAATAATAAAATAAAACTTACCTTCTGCTGTTTCTTTATTCCTCTACACTGAAACTGTACACAGATTACAAGGAATTTGGCTTGGTCAACATTGGTGTGTTCACACAGGAGACCAGTATTAGACATGCCTTATGTCCATACAATGCACACAATATACAGCAAATACAATTTACAGTTTAATGACATCCAGTTAATGTTGTAAATGTAAGTAAGAGGTTGAAGAGGAAAGTGTGGTGACACTTGTTGGTTACTGTGGGTTCTGTAGATTGTAATACAATGGGGAAAATACAAAAATCAAACCTCTGTATGCTTAAATATCTAAATCAAGCAAAGCAGACAAAATAAAATTACAACATTTGTGCCACAATATATCAGTAATGACCCAGAACCAGGAGGGATTGTAGTGGTTTGGGACACTTTTTCTCTTGTAGAGAAACTTCCCCATTTGACAGCAGTACATCTGACAAGGTAAAACTCCGACAGGCCAGGAGGATATACTTCAGTAGTTATTCAGGGAAAGGCATCCACAGCATGTTTGTTTCTTTAGTGAAAACATATTGTGTGATATGGGTAGATTTTTGGGGGTGGATTCACAAATCTGAGAGGTATGCTGAAAATGTAATAATACTCACATGAAAAGCTGTTTTGTGGTATTTTCCAAATTGTTACATATAAATTGTCTTATTGTCACTTAGCGTTTCATTAATCACATACAATACCAGACAAACATGCATTAATTTTGACCGAATCCATTTTTTTTAACCTACTACTTAATGAGCTGTACATGTCATTCCCCAAACACCTATTACAAAGAAATATATTTGGAGTAAACAAGTACAGAATTGCATTTCTGTTACAACTAACAACAAGCTGTTATTAACAACACATCTGACCTAAAATGTGTTTGAATCGCTCTTGTTAATTTCTTATACTTCTTATACACAATTTCTTATACTTTTATGAATAATTGTGTCGTGGCTTATAATACACCAGGTGAACCCAGAGCTTCAAAAAAAGAACAACCTTGTCTAAAATGACCAAAGCTGATAGCATAAGATTTAAGGATTTCAGCAAAGATTTTAGAGTATCTGGCATTGAGCCCTTTTCAATCCTCAAAAGCTTCCTTAAGTTTGAGGAATCTGTATTGAAGTTCAATGAGTGTGGTCCCATTATACATTTAGGCTACACAGAATTTACATATAATTCACATTGAAGTGGCTGAGTACAATAACCGTAGAATTATTCTTTGAGAAAAAGTGTTATATTTGAATCCAGAGCCTATCCCGGAATTCACTGACGCCAGCCCAGTGCAGGTCCCTCTATCTCCCCACACGCCGAAATGCCAACTGGATCAGACACACATTACTACAACTTACAGTAATCTAAAGGACTAACGAAAACGTACAATAAAGTCATAAACCAGCAGAGGTCCTGCGTTACAATGTTTTTATCCCTATAGGGATAATGTAATTTTTATTAGTATACCACCTTTTGTCACACACGACCTTGAGTGGCTTATTGCTTTAATAAATAGTTTTTAATAAGATTCACGATAAACACAGCCTACCTGTTCATCCCCATACATATACACAGAGCGGAATTTAATTCTGTGCGGATTTTTAAAGAAAACAATTACGTTTTTAAAGAAAATAGTTAACGTAACTGAAATGAGCGTAAGGGAAGTTGATTCCCTTTAGTAATATATCTGTCTCACTGTTTAGTGTTTTCTTATGCTCAGTTCAGTCCATCCCTTTCATCATTAACTCAGTGTTAATCCAAATAAAAATGGACCTCTGTATTTAAATATTTTTAATAGATGAGACCAAAACTGAACTCTAGGACTGAAACCCAGGCTCTAAGTTTGAAAAACAAAAAACAAACAAACACACCACCCAAAATATAGCATACCATCTGAGAAGTATGGTGGTGGCAATTACAGTCCAGTATGTCCAAATTCTTCAGGAAAACTGTGACCTACCTGTAGAGAGGTGAAGATGGAGAATGCACCTAAACATGCATTGCTTTCATTCTGGCGCATTGATACGGAATGGTTATGAGGTCAAATCAGCCAATCAGATTTTTCAACCGGAACTATCCGTATTTAAACTAATCTTTATACACGTTGCATAAGGCATTGCGTAGGACTGTATAGGCTGTTCTTTTTTAAATAGATATTTACGGAGATAATAAAACTAACCAATTGATAATACTTAGCAAATAAAGAGCTATTGGTTTATTGAGTGTGCCCCCCATGTATTTTTATACAAAAACATAACCATAGAAATATAACATTACAAAATAACACAGTGACAAAATTGCTTGTGGTTACATAAGCAAATTAAAATTAGAGTCTTTCAAGGCTTTAGTATTTTTACCGTGTTCCAGAGTTCCTAGATAACTCTTAAGATATGGCATAAACACAGTAAATGTTTTTTTGGCTAGAATGTTTGCAGGCACGAGTTTGATATTCAATAGAAGTTTATCAATATAGGTTTTATCAGAGCATATTATTTCAGTCTTGGATACTTCAACTTTTAAATGAATGTCTTAGTCAGTTGTATTATTTATGAAACTATTAAAAACAATCCAGCATATAGGCTACTAGAAAACTTGTATCTAATATCCCAAAACAAGGGGATGAGAGATTATTCAAAATGATTGCAAAATTAACTTGTAACGTTCGCTTTACTTTTTATAGTATTTCACAACATATGAATTGGTTGAGAAGCATCTATGCAAAAACAATCAAGCAATAACCAATATAGACTACTATTCACTCCTTTCTTTAAAACGAACGTGCTTTTGGTTGTGCCATTCACTGTAAAATGAATTGTAAAAGTTATTCCAGATTACTAAAGGAACATATTAATGCTTTATCGGTATGTGGACGGACTTTTAGAGGTGTTGTTGAACTATGTGACATTTCAAATGCAACCTGTTTAGATATTTAACCCTTCGGGTCTTCGGGTCTGTGGGACCCATTTTCAGTTTTTAGCTTAATAAAAATGATACTAGTATTTTTTTTCAAACTAAGATTCATTGGCTTTGGCTCATTTTATGTGAGGATCATAAATCAGAAAACATTTTCAATGATCCCCCCCTCTATATTATTTATTAAGCTAAAAACTGAAAACGGGCCCCACAGACCGGAATACCTTATAAGGGTTAAACAAAATAATGATTAGGGCAACAAAAAATCCACGCCTTGTCATTTCTGACTCAGTAAACTACGATCATTAAAGAAATAAATTGTAAAAAATCTGCCTGAAGCAGTGTCTAAAACCTGAAATAAGATTATAGTTGGATAATTATCGCATATTAAGCTCGAATGATTTTTTGGGGGGCTTTAAATTAACCTATCCCGAAATCTTCTGTCAAATGCCATCTGGACATAAGGGAATGTCAACACTGTGTTGTTGGGCGGGGCTGTAAACATTCCTAACCTTTACATTCTGTTACCTTATCCCACCTGAGCTCGGAGATCATGAGGTGCTTGCTGAGGGGGGTTTTGTTCCTGTAAGGCAGTGTGATTGGGAAGCACTGACGTAGCGCAGTGTAACAGAACTTTCACACACAGCTTAAGCTCGGTCAGTCGCGGTGCCTCCTCCTGAGAGAGCAGTCCTACATGAGCTGCAATCACAGCACACACTGCTGTCGGCTGTCCGATCGGGTGGTTTGCAGAGTGTGCTTCGGCTGTGGCCATTAAAAAGTCTCTTCGTTTTGACATTATGCTTGGACCGATGAAGATGGAGGGACATGATCACTCAGACTGGAGCGCTTATTACGCAGAGCCCGAGGTGAGTAGGCTACCTTTGCCGAGAAATGTCTACAGTTCAATATTGGTCTTGAGATAATATTAACTTTGCGATCAAATATTGACTTGAGACACCTCCAAATCCCCTCCTAAACACACACACAATCACACGCACACATGGGCAATGTCTTTCGTTTTTATAGGATAAACAAAAACTACGCGGATGCTGGAAATCAAATTATGTTCGTTCAGGAAATATTTGTAAGCATTTTATATTGTATTTAGTCCCATTTCTTTATTTCTCGCTTATTTTACATTGTAAAATCGATTAAAAGGAGCTACTTTTTGCGTACGAACAAAATACTCATTTGTATCCCACATGAAAACTGTAGAAGGGTTCGGGTTTTTTGTCGTTATGTATTGTTAATGCGCTTTAATGTAACGAGTATTTTATGTTATGGACACCTACAGCTAGAATTAAACACCAACACGCAGCATTACGACTACAATGGTAAATCTTTAAGGGACTAAAACTAAACTGGGAAAGGACAAGTCAAAATATTAAATTTTTTTCCCTATAGATCTAAAGAAATAGAACACACACCCAAAGTTTTGCGTTATCATTTTGAGCTAATTGAAAGCGAAATTGTTTTATACATTTACACACTTTTAATAGGCCTATATGTAGCCGATATACTTCTATTTAGCCTACAGAAATAAAAGCATAAGTTGAACAAATTATTACCTAGGCCATTACTTATGAATGCATCTTTTCCTCTTGCAGTGTTACAGTACAGTGGGAAACATGAGCAGCGGACTGAATTCAATGGGCGCTTACATGAGCTGTGCTGGAGGTGTGAACATGCCTTACATGCACGCAGGGCTCGGACACGCAGCAGGCGACACCGGCACGTGCACAGGAATGACCCTGAACACAATCCCAACCTCTGGCCATTCCTTGACCTCCTACTCGAACGTGAACGTCCAGGCGGCCGGGAGGCCCCGAGACCCTAAGGTGTACCGCCGGAGCTATACGCACGCAAAGCCGCCGTATTCGTACATCTCTCTGATTACGATGGCCATCCAACAGTCTTCCTCCAAGATGCTGACGTTGAACGAGATCTACCAGTGGATCATGGATCTGTTTCCGTTTTACCGTCAGAACCAGCAACGCTGGCAGAACTCGGTGCGCCACTCGCTCTCGTTCAACGACTGTTTTCTAAAGGTGCCCAGATCACCGGACAAACCGGGCAAAGGCTCCTTTTGGACGCTCCACCCCGACTCGGGCAACATGTTTGAAAACGGTTGTTACCTGCGCAGACAGAAACGGTTCAAATGCGACAAGATGGATGATATGGATTCCGACCAGAAAGAACAGGACAAGGAAGAGTCACAGCCAGATAACTCTCCGATTAAAGACATGAAAAGTCCAGATCTGAAAGCAGTCCAGAGCCCAGATCAGACTCATCATCATCACCAGGACCACCGGCATGATGATCATCACCACCAGCATCATCTTCCTCAGCATCATCATCAGCATCACCCAGTGCTCATCCACGACTCCCACCTAAAAGCAGACCACCATTCCTATTCCTTCGACCATCCATTCTCCATTCACAGCCTGATGTCTTCTGAGCAGCAGCACCACAAAATGGACTCGAAGACATACGAGCACACCATGCACTGCCCTGGAGGCTATGGCTCACTAATGACTGGAGCACCGATGCCACCCATGATGCCCACCAGAACCAATGTGGAGCCTGGAGCTCTTCCCTCTGAGTATTCCTATTATTCACTATCGACCTGCACCAACAGAGCTTAACAAACAATTCAAAAACTTTAAAAGAGCTGAACTCTGATGCCCCAATATTAAACAAGCTTTAACTCTTTATTGTAGGCTTTATGGCAAGTGTTTGAAAACATTATGGCATTTCTTGGACACAACTGACCTCCTTATTACAAACAAAAGCATTTTACAAAGCATTTTCTAAACAACATGTTTGGATGGATACATTTTGGGGGGGCTGTCTTGAAGCAATACTCTGTGACAATGGAGCGAACCGATCAACTGTCACATGGAAAACATGATTTCATGTTTCTTAACTTTTATAATAAAGAAACTCCAAATTGGCAAATTCTAGCAATTCTAAACAACTACTCCAAACTAGGTTTATAGTTCAAACAATCATTTCAAACCATTCTCTTCCATTCTCATCTCAAACATGCCAAAACACAGGTCTGAAAGTGATGCTACAAGCTTTGTGAGTTGGTTATTTATCCAGCAAGTAGTATTCAAAGTACTAAATAAACATGGTCACACCACCATTGTGGTGTTTCTCAGTGAATTTCCCCACTATAATCAGACAACACCAGCCTGCTGTTTGCCAACCTGAACAGCTCCAGGGACTTGTGCTGCTTGCTCCAAATTCTCCAATCAGCACTTTCCTGTGTCATAAACGTCCTTCTGTTTGACCCTTCTAAAACTCAATTGAATAATAGTGCTAAAATCACTTGATAGCACACACATTGCAGACCTAAACAAATTATGAATCGCATAATGTGTTCATTTACGTAAATAAATGACAAATTCAAATAAAGTAAATGAGAAACCTACTATAACTGAGGTATTCTCTCAAGTGGCTAAGTGGCCCAATGATTGCTGCTGACCTTATGCTTGCTGACTTTATTCAAATCCACTGTCGAACAATGTTGCATCAAGGCAACATTTATGCTGAAGCAATTCATTATCAGATAAAAATAATTTAGATGTTATTTAATGATCAATAATTTTTACTCTCTCACAAATGCTAATGTCTAATCATTGGTTTGATTAAGAAGCAGGGCGAAAATGAGCTTTCCAGGATATGTTGTCACTAGCTATGTATCATATGTTTGTATCTAAGACTGATACAAACACTTAAATACCTGCCGATGTACCTGGACGTAACATTCACCAGATACTTTACAATGGTCATGTTACCATTTTTCAGTGGTATTTTGCAAGTGCAATCACATTATTTTATGTGAAAATCACTGCTATCAACAGTCCTCCTATTTGAATTCACTTTGCAAGTGAAACCTCATGGAAAGTTCATCAACTCTGGAAAGTGAATTCACATCACTGACCAACCACAGAATTGCTGCTACATTAAACTCTGAAGGGTCAGTCGTTCATTTTGCATAGTACAACCAAAGTGACAAATCTTCAGCAGCTGCAAGCCAAGAGATCGTATGTACTTAACCGTCTGACCAAGTATAATTAATTGCAGTTAAACAAGCGGCTGAATAAAATGCTGTAACTATAATTTACTGATGTGCTTTTTACTGTTTATAGTTAGCAAGTTATTCGGCTTGCTAGCAACTGACACAGGTTGGCAAAAAGGGCATAGAAACAAAGCAGGAAGAAGTAATTCATTCTCAAAATGGTTGTTAGTCACAGCTAAACTGCTAAGAATCAGCTGAATAGTTAGGATTAGTTTTTTCAGTACCAGTCTGTCAATCCCAGATCCATTTTCCATTGGTCCATTGGAAGCACATTCAGTCTGAAGCGAGTATAGACATTTATTTTATTTTGTTCATACTGTAATTTATGACTTATGATTTTGATTGTGATTATAAATGTATTTGAACGTGTCATTAATAAATTTATCACGGAAGTACATTTAACTGATTATTTTCTTGTAAGCAATAATTACATACAAAAAATACCTAGCCAATATCTTTATAACACTACATACTCCAAAGTTAAGGGATTAAATCTTAAAAAATAAAATTTGTTCTTGATCTTTCTAACAACTACTAGATCATCTAACTCTATCTAACTAGATAGATGTCTCGGAACAGAAAATATTTGAGTTTCAGGGTTAAAGGACAATGTGTGTGTTTGTGAAAAAGGTATTGCGTGAATATGTATGTTTGTGCTGCTGATGTGTGATAAGATAAAGCAATCACAGTTATCATTTAATGAATCAACGTTAAAGTATAGAGTACTGTGTAAAAGTCTTAAGCCACCATCAGATTAGATAGACCAGTGTTTTAGCAATGGTGTAATGACCATATATGATCATTTCTTAGTCTCTTTATTAGAATACAACAAAAATACAGAAAATCTGTATGAAAAACAATCTGAGGCTACAGTATTTAGTGTGATCTCTGGTTACACTTGAGCAATAGCAGCATCTGGCAGATTCATCGGGTTGCCAAGTTGGCCCTTATACAGTCCAAAAAAGTTTGATCAGGTTTGGAAGGATAGCAGTCTAGAATCTACCACTGTTTTGGAAGGGGAACAGGGCGAAAAGGCTAAGATATACTAAAGCTCCCAAAGATTGGAATGAAGTTATATCTGGCCAATAGACCATTGCTAAAGCAACAAATCTAATGGTGGCCTAAGAGTTTTTCAGAGTACTGTATATTAACTAATATGGAACAAAACCTCTAAATTTTACACCTTAAATAGCTGTAAAAATCAGTGACTAAAAAAAATCAATTAAATACTCGATAATTTTTTACAGATTTGGATTTTGACACTTTGAAGTTTAAGAAAACTGAACTTTCATGTGTTAATGAAAAAAAAACAATGACTTAAAATGTATTCTAATTAATATTTTTTTAAATAATAAGTAAACGGTCTGATATAGATTAGGTTGAATATAGTATGGTTAACCCAATTCACTTTAGTGTCATCTAATTTTAGTAGCAGTCTTAGGATTTACATTTATATCATTTAGCAGACACTCTTATCCAGAGCGACCTTCAACAAATATAGTCTTACAATCCAAGCAACTGTGGATTAAGGGTGTTGCTCAAGGACCCAACAGTGGCAACTTGGAAGAGGTGGGACTTGAACCCTGGACCTTCTGGTCCATAGTCCAGTACCTTAACTGCTAGGCCACCACAGTCCTGAAGGGCCTAGCTATTCCTATCATATATAAAATGTATATTTCCAATCTAAATAACCATGCTATAGCATAAAACAATAAGTAAGTATATATATATAATATTGTATAAAGAGTGATTTAACAAGTATCTAAATAAGATTATAAGGACAATTTCCCTTGACGAAATCTTATACCACTCCAAAATGATTTTGAGCAAAATGGCTATTAGACTTATCAAATGTTCACATTTTTGCCATTTTTTTCTCACATATCATAAACAGTTACACTTACAACGAAGAGAGAATGAGTTTTACCATATTGTGCAAGCTTGAAATCTATTTCTGTATACAAATATTTTAATATTTAACAATCACAGAGTTTAATTATTCTATAAAGAAATGGTTTACCAACTTCAGTGTGGGTTGGCACAGTAGCAGAGTGGTTAGCAATGTTCCCTCTCAGCTCTAGAGACCTGGCTTGAGTCCTGACCTGGCTGCTGCCAGTGTAGAGTTGGCATGTTCTACACTACTACATGATATACAATATTCTGATATGAGTAAGTAATTCAGGTTTTAAATTTCAGGATGTAAACTGAAAGGTGTTTTTGCAGTTTATCCCAAACTCCCATGTTTAAATGTTCAAATGTCATTGATGTTTCACTGATGGTGCAGCATCCATTTTTAATTCTGGTATCAGTAAAATATGTCTGTCTGTCCATCTATCCAGCCGTCTATTATGCATCATATAAGCAGAAACAAATCTAATTGTTGTATCGCTCATGTAGAATCATAAGTCTTACATTGTCAGATTACATGTTGAACATGTTTCACTTGTTGAAAAATGCATCTTTAGAGTTATAGATTTAATTTGTACATACAAACCCATTCAACGAAACACCATGTTTCTCAGTTGAGAAGAAATAAGAAGAATGGTGAGTTAATTGCATGAATATGTGGACTGTGCATCAATATCACTGACCTATAGAGCAATCACTGGCCTAGAAGGAGTGTGTTTGCCGTTGAGACACAGTGTGTGGCCATCCTGACTGCCACAAAACATCCTTTCAGTATAAACTTGTGTGTATATCTAACAAAACCAGCTTATTGTGTGGCACAAAACAAGATTATCCATTGGTTGGTTTTGAATCGCCTTTTCAATGATACTCCAAAAACGAGTGCATCCATCACATTTTTTGAATGATGTAATAGAAACACTCAGACGCACCTTCACAATGCAGCCTACTGTTATGATGGGGCACACACACAAGCTATGTAATCCAGATGTGCTCACATGTCCTCACAGTATAACGGAAAGGTATTGAAAGTCCAGCGCAACTGTGGACCTTATAGAGGTAAAACGTCGACGATAAAAGGGAGGCCTACGGCACCACTCTCGATTCATGGGAAAGCCACTGGCATGTCATTGTTTCTAAGCAAATAGTCCAGACTGTTCATTCCCACTCTCCCATTCTTCCCTTAGCACATTGTGCGTCCTTGCATTTTATTCAGTCTGAGGACGATCGTTCAGAGAACCGCTGTGCAAACAATCCAAAGAAGAAGGCTGCCATCCTCCCACATTCCCAAGAGATCTGGCATTTGGAGTCGTGGCTCCGGCTGTCAAAAGGAAGAGCAGCGCGTATGTCAGGGTGGTGAATTAATTTAAGCTGAGAAGGCTGGCCACTTTAATCATGTCCATTCAGAGAGCTGGCTCTTACAGATTAAAAGTCTATTTAACATCACTTTAAAGGGGACATTTTACGTAAAACTCACTTCTCAGTGCTTACGCACATTGTGGGCACATTGTGGGTATCTATAGTGCCTACCACTGCGAAAACTTTGAAATCAAACAACCTATTCATTTTTTTTGGAATTCCTAGTTATAATAACATGGGATTCTCTCCTTCCTGAGTCACAAGGAGACTCGTTCGAACTATACCACCCCTATTCTGAGTAACTCCACACTCCATGACGTCCTTCTGTGCAAGCACTGAACTTGTTAGCATTATTTCGAGCTAAGGTCTAAGCACGAGAACTGCTCTGCTGGCTGTACAGACCAGCACAAATCAATACATCTGCCCCAGCCTCAGACCAGAGCATTGCTGAGTAGATAAAGTGTATGTTTGATGGCAAGGTCCCTGCTGCAGTTGGCAAAGACTGTCCCAAAATGACACAACTATTACACTGCAGTTCGTATATAATATAATCTGTTAAACTGCAATAGGCAAAACCTCCACCATAGAATTGGTTCAGACTAAATAATTCAGATGAAAATAACTTACAGATGTAATTGAGCAATTCTATAATTGGTCTGGGAGATATGTATCAGTATAACTGACTTTTCCACTTTAATGCCTCATGTAGGTTGTGTATGTGATTGCCCTCTAAGCAACGGGAGATATACAGTATGCTCAGCTGCTGGAACATGTACTGCGTGTATGTGAGTCACTTTGTGCACTGAAAAAGAAGGAAAAAAAGGTAAAAGGTGGGATGTTTCATGTCATCGTCTGCTTCATTTACTAATCATCTGAGTTTGGCGAACACTAAATGTGCATGGTATACTACCAGTATACTACCATGTAGTGTGTAATGTGGTTTTAGAGCATACTCATGCTATGCCTGGTTGCCTTGTACCATGCCAGAGCATGATTGCCTCCCTCCCCACTTCCCCTCTGTCTTGCACTCACATTGTGCTTAAACCCAAGCACGCTTTCTTAATCATGATTCTACTTTAAAGACGTGCTCTCGCAACACAGTGAACTTTATACTTGTGTTTACTTTGTAGGTTTTTTGGAATTGTTTTGGGTGCGCTAACACACAGCCCTCTCATACACCTCACAGATTTATTGATAATGCAACACAGCGATTTTTGGCTACTTATGCTGCACAAATAGGAAGATTTTTATAGAGGCAGCTGACATTGTGTCCCTTGCTCGGGGAAGGTACTGTGCCTGAGTCTAATTGAACCTCGCCCAAAGTCACTTCTTCAAGCGTACCTGAGCACGGTTCAGCATACTGGGCCTTGGCACAGTACGGAGAGATCACACCTGTCAAACGAACCACAGTTTGGGGGTCAATGTGCTCAGGCACGGTACGGATTGCCTAGTGTTAATACACCCTAACTTATGACCGTCTATCTTGTAATATTTATCCACCTACATTTTAGGGCACATAGCTTGACTGCAGTCTGTAAGGCAGAACTGGCAACAACATTTTCAACTGTCCTCAGGAAAATTGCAGAAGGAAAGCACTGTACTGCCATATTTTGTATATGGTATTTTGACCAAAGCATATCACAGACATTTTATTAAGACCCCACGTTGTGGACAAGCGGAATAATATGTCATCTTTAATGTGTGGAGTCCAATGGTTTATTAAACACAACTAAAACAAACAAAGAAAAATATCTTTCTATTAAATCTAATAGCTAGTTCAGATCAGAGACCTTATAAAACAATAGTAGAAAGATGGAAAGATGCACAAACGTTTGCACATATCAAATGTTATTTTTTTAATTCATATTAAAATGTAAATGTGCTGAAACATAGTATATTTAACCCATACTAAATCCTTACACACGACTCACACACAGGTCCAGAGCTGACTGATTTAGGCTACTGATGGAAGCAGTTCACTGATCCTGACATGTGCTATGGACAGTCTTTCTCTTCACATGAAGGGTCGGCTGTAGTTCATGACTTGACTGTCTCAGGCTGTTCAGTGGCGACTGTTGACACAAACCCTTGTGTGAAACGGACATCCAGCTGTAAACCACAGCAATAAAAGACCACAACATCAGTAGGAATCTCACACCCCGGTGCCAGAAATAATGAGATGACACCTTATCCAACTCTCAGCTGATGAATTTGTGGTCTGTTTCCTTCAGAGAAAAGGAAATAGTGAGAGGGCTAATAGACATGAGTGGAAGATTTATAGGTTAAAGTAGCAGTGTGATAGCATACCCATACGAAGACATACAGTATGTATAAAAAAGAATATCTGAAAAAATAGTAATGTTGAATAAATACCATAAGGATCAATTTTTTCATGGGTGTCTGATTTCATACAAGTCATAAGAAAAGATACTGTTCAAACAACTGTTCAAACAAATATGCAGTCATGAGGACATCAAGTGAAAAATGACTGCTAGTATAAAATAAGAACACAAGATATAAAAAAGAACTCACCAAGATTAGTCGGAATTGCATGAAACTTTATCTGTGTGAGTATAATGATGATATATGTAAGTGAAAACAATTTTAGAGCGAATGGACTGGACTTGTCTTTATACTCATGTAACGCGATCCTGCATAGACACAGTCATAAAATCAGTTTGCACCTTTTATACATGCAAGCTCTTTGTAGATAAAGCCTTTGTGTGCGAGCTGAGTGATAATAAATGCATAAAATAAGTATATTTAAATTCTATGTAAATAATGTTACCATAAATATTGCATTTCACAAATGCACTAGCAAGGAAACAGAGAGCTGACACTGTCTTCATATCACTTTCAAATAGTTTTACCATCATGCATAGAATTTCACTAATCCTTCTCATTCATTAAAGGAGGTTCATTTTAAAAGCTATGAAAAGGCCTGTGATTGTTGGTTACAGTCGCTTTGTGAGACAAAACTTTCCGCTGTGAAGGTCGATCTCTGTAGAAACCAGCCTGCAGCACAATGGATCTGTGGGTGTGCAAAATAGATGAGTCAGAAACGTCTTGGCTTGTTTCAGCAATAAGGAATCAACTTCTATGTAACTGATCTGCTCTGGGATTACACCAGCATTAACATAGTCTGCGCTCCAATTAAACAACTGACTCAACTGCACTCGAACAATCATGCTCTTGTGTTTCAACACATAGTTTACTAAATCTGGCTGCCTTTAGCTGAATAGAGAAAATGTGACAGTGGTTTTAGAAGAAGAACAAAACTAGCTATTCAGGGAAAATAGTGATGGATCAAAAATCTTTAATGTAAGGTGGCTAAGGAGTGGTTGGGAGGTTTGACAGGGTATTAAATGTCATATTAAATGGATCCTTCCAATGCACTCGAGATGGGTCCTGTATGTCAAATTAATACAGCTATATTTCAGAACATGTTGCCACTAATTGATGAACAAATGCAGCTCTTAATGTCAGTCAAAAGGCTGGCACATATATTAGACATTCAAGTTTGCTCTTCAGTCCAACATGCATAAAAGCAAGTAGTGACGTTATATTTGACCAAATAGAGGATTTCACATTTAGTCCACAATGTTTCCATCAACACAACGTCTCTAAGAGATGTACAACCAATATAGATATTTTACAATGTAGCTAACAAGTAAATAACTACCATTAAAGCACAGCTCACCATACCTGAATTTCCATCTGTAAATACATATCTAGTAATACCTAGTAATGTCACACAGATTTGTCAATGTGGGTCGAAACAGGATATGATTTAAAGTTCATTAGCATCCAAATGTGTGGAATGACTAAGGAATTCCTTGTTCTTTTAAATAATATAAATTAGTAAGATATTCTAGCCAAAAAATAAAAATACAATATCATAACATTATTTCAGAAATTATATATTTCATCACACCATTTATACATTTGCACAAATGTATACATTTCAGCACACACCCTCTGTAGTTCTTCACAAACTTGTGACTGGCTTGTAGAACATTTTACAAGGATCTATTCTTTTATCCACTTCATCATTCGTTTCAGTTTCAAATCATGCTTCAAATAACTTCATTAGAAACTTGGGTCATCTTTTCTGATGCAGATCCAGACTGGTTTTTGGTGTGTATGTAAGAAAAGCAGTGAATTTTAGGGATCTGTTTTTTCAGACCATGGTTCCTGATGTACTCTCCCTTTGCAGTTTCTTCACCTGAGGCTTTGGTTTCTTTTTTGATGCTAAATAGAGTCTATTTTCCCTCTTTTCTTGAACATCGTTTGTATGAAATCTTGGGTTTCTTGGCTATGTGTGACAAATGGTATTTGTTTGAAAAAAAGTAAGACTGATATATTTATTATTATTTATGTATTCTTTTTTTAAAATGGGTTAGTCGTTGAATAGAGGTGTGAAGTATTTAGTTTAGAATGTAAGTGCGTTTTCAGACCTTATAAGAAACAATGAAACTATTCTTGATTTATCAGCAATAAACATTCATATTCAATTAGCATTTTGTTGTGATTGTGATAGGAATAATGGGGAGTAATTGCTCCTGAAAAATTGGTTGTTACAGTCAAATTTTGGATAAATTCTGGCATCTTACAGGAGGCCTGACATTAAGGTGAAAGTGAAATCTTTAGAAAGATACAATACTATTCTATATGAATATGATATGAACAGAAATTCACAAATATTTCATAAAGTAGAAAAAGAGAACCCAGTGAAACAACTGAGGCAAAAATCTTATCCTTGGTCATTTATTTATTGGTGAAAATGATCCAATGGTAAATATCTGTGAGTAGCAAAAGTATGTGAAACTTTCAGTGTTTGTGATCCCTTGAACAGCAATAACAGTTCTGTACGTTGGCTTGGAGAGATTATAACCCATTTCTCCATACAGAACAGCTTCAAATGTGGGACGTTGTTGAGTTTTCTCACATGGTAGAATGACTTATGTGCTTTGGTTCATTGTCTTGCTACATGACCAATGTTCTGTTGAGATTCGGCTCATAGACAGATGTCCTGACATGTTCCTTTAGAATATCCAGGTATAATTCAGAATTCATTGTGCCATCAATGATGGCAAGTCATCCTGGCATATATGCAACAAAACAGGCCCAAACCATGTTATTACCACCACCATGTTTCACAGATATTACAGGACATTAATGCAGGGTTTCCTTTTTTCAAATATAACA
Source organism: Ancistrus triradiatus (assembly GCA_025084515.1). NCBI lineage: Eukaryota > Metazoa > Chordata > Actinopteri > Siluriformes > Loricariidae > Ancistrus > Ancistrus triradiatus. The sequence goes on from JAJAGP010001140.1 coordinate 55,667, forward strand.
CTTCTAATTTAAACCAAAAATTTGTATTTTGATCTCATCCACCAACAAAACATTTTTACATTTACAGCATTTAGCAGACACCCTTATCCACAGCGACTTACAATTAGTACAGTCTTACAATCCAAGCAATTGTGGGTTAAGGTTCTTGCTCAAGGACCCAACAGTGGCAGCTTGGCAGAGGTGGGATTTGAACCCTGGACCTTCTGGTCCAAAGTCCAGTACCTTAACCGCTAGGCTACCACCGTCCCACATTAATCTGATTTTTTTCCAATAGCCTACTGGCTTGTCCACTTTATCTTGAACACTTTGCAGACAGGCAGCACTATTCTTTTTGAAGAACGAAGGCTATATCCTTGCAATGCTTATATGTACACCATTGTTGTTTTCTGTCCTCCTGATGATGGACTCACAAAAATTGAAATTAGCCGATGTGAGACTGTTTATTGGAGAAGTCCAAACTCTTTAGAAATGGTTTTGTCACTTGTATGGGCACCAACAATTATTTTTCTGAGGTTCTCAGAGATATCATTTGTTTGTGCCATGATTCACTTCCACAAACGTGTGAAGACCAGTCTAATTTCTAATTTCACCTTCACATTTCCTAGAAATTTACTTGACACACTTTTGCTATTCACAGATATGTGACATTGTGTCATTTTCCACAATAAATAAATGGCCAAGAATAATATGTTTGTCTCATTTGTTTAATTCTCTTTATCTACTTTTTATTTACTTTTAGAACACACAACTGTAGATCGTACTGAAGGTGGACAAGTTATGGAGGTGTTTGAATGAAACTACACCTAGCTGTGACCATCCAGTAGTGCCGGTTGAGCATGTAGGCAATGTTTAACAAGCCTTCAATCACTTACCTGCCTCAGCTGTCTGAACAACCATTATCCGAGCTCGGTTTTGATTAATTAGTCTATTTTTGAGGTCAAATAGAGGTTTTCAAGATTGGAAGTTCATTGACCATATGCTAGCCAAGAGTGTACATAAGACTCAAATGTGTAAAATGTCTGTGGTTTTGTGGGCCTATTCTGCAGAATACCAGAAGACTTTCATTTAATTTCTTGTGAACTAAAAGTACTTAAATTTACATAAAATTATATTTTAGCAATGGGAGCTAAGATTGTTATCTAGCTACGTAAACACAGCACCATGCTAATGCTAATCAATCGTTCAGCATAGCGTAACAACACTGACCAGCTTTAAGTGGCTGCTGGTGTAATCTGATGTTTAAAGGCCTACAAAGGTCTGGCACTGCTTTTTGGCAGTGCTGGTTTTTATGCTGGTTAGCTAGTACGTGGATATTGGTTTATGTTGGGAGAACAAACCAACAAATGCTGAATACCACCGAGTCACTGCAGTGTTTCAGTTCTATGTCTAATTAGTTATACCTACGCTAAATTGTTACAACGGTTAGAAGTGTTTCTCTTCAGTTTTATCTACCCACTTTAAACCAGCAGTAGGGCAGATTTGGCCAGTTGAAACCTCCTTAGATGAGTCACCACTGAACGCTAGTATGTCATGTTCTTCTTTCAGCAAGAGTTAGTAAATGCTGTCACGTTTGTGAGCATCCATCTTTGCCTTACAACGGGAATCGTTGTTTTGTGTAGTTTGGTCTGTAGAGTATTTTTAGCCATAATGAATGATAAACATCTACATCTAGGCATTTTAGCAGACGCCCTATCCAGAGCGACTTACAAATGATACAATCTTAGCAATTACCACTGTTACAATTCAAAGCAGTTGTGGGCTAAGGGGCTCGTTCAAGGACCCAACACAGGCAGCTTGGCAGAGGTGGGATTTGAACCTTGAACCATCTTGTCCATAGTCCAGTACCTTAACTACTAGGCTAAATGAAAAACTATAAAGCCACACTGTTTGTGGGATATAAGAACAATGGGAAGTAGCAATGTACTTGATTAAATATATAAAAAATGCAATAAGGGAGCTGATGGCAGTTATTTTTTGGGCAGTGGAAAAAAGGGTGTAGATGGAGGTGAGAAAGAGCCAATCAGAAATAATAGTGGGGGTAAAACCCCTTAGGGGGCAGTGATGTAAAAAACAGAGCAGAATATATTGATAGAGAAGTATTTATTAGTGGAGTGCCAAGAATAGCAGTCAACAAAAACATATAAAGTCAGGTTAAAGCCAGAGTTCTTTGGTATATCTCACAACTGTCCGCTTATTGCTGGGATTCATGAAGTGTTGCAATAAATAGATTGTCTGCTTCTCCACTGAGTTGCCAATGTCTCAAGTGATCCCTCTTGGCTGTGCTACCTTCCGGTTCCCCTCTTTCTAGCTATGCTGCTATAGCTAATGCTGCCGGGGTCTCATGCTACACATGGCATCAGTGATTGTTAATAGACTCTGTGCTCTTAATTACATTTTCTGTTTTCTCTCCGAGCTGTGTTCCAGTTCCAGTTCCGGTGTTCATCCACTGCAGCTTCACTCAAGCTGCTTCCATCATCAGCTCCAGTCCCACCATATCCGGGCCACACCAGAGGGCAGTAACTCTCTCCCTCCTCCGGTTGGCTGGGGTCGAAGTGCCACCAACGACTTTCCTGCTTAGACTCAGGATCCTGGAGTGACTGTGTATCGGACTACTGAATGCCGATGTGCATATTTCACATTTTATTTGAACTATGACTCCATGACTTTAGTTTCGTTCTTAGATTTATCATCTACGCCACCCAAGGAGGTCGGGTCCCTTTTTGAGTCTTGGTCCTCCCAAGGTTTCTTCCTATAACACTTAGGGAGTTTTTCCTTGCCACTGTCGCCCTAGGCTTGCTCAATTTGGGATTGGACGTAGTTATTAGGAGATAATCAAAAATTGTAAAGTCGCTTTGAGACAATGCTCCAATGTAAAAAGCGCTATATAAATAGATCTGACTTGACTTGACTGAATAATTTGAGTTGGCTTTTTTATTTTAGTCGTGGTTTAAAGAGTTACTTTCTTTTGCTACGGTCTCAAACGGTGTAATACCAACATTTTGACCCCAGCATTACAAAGCTTACAGGCAACTTTCTTACAGAAGATATGTATTTTTAAAATTTTTCTGAAAATCAGAATCAGGATCAGCTGTTTTGGCAAGACTAATTACATGTCCTTAACAAAATTTACAGATATAATAGAATGCAATACAAATAGAAAAAAGCATACAAATAGAATAAGTGCAAGTGTGGCATGTAAACAACAGTAATGAGTGTCGATGTGTAATGAGTTAGCTCATTACAATGAGATAGCTGAATGTTAAACAATACGGCAAACGGTTATGTGTAAAATGATTAAAAGGTCGGAAAACTCTGGACATACAGAACATTTCTGTTGTTTACCACATCATTTAATAGCAAATGAGAATTTCCGAGGGCATGGTTCATGCCTAGCATTGTAATAAATTTAAATCTTATAGTAATTCACAATTTAAAGTGTTTTTAGTCTATGAGTAGTACTAATATTGGTCATGGAAATGTAGTTTAATGTAGGTAAATGTTTTGCTTTTTACTGGCCATTTGGAGTACGTCTGGGAAGCTTTCCTTAAATAACAACTCGGCTGTTTCAGGATTTGTTGCACTCATGTCTGAGGATTTAACACAATATGAGAGTAATCAAAGATGAATTACCATAGACCCGCTTTTATCTCTGCTCCATACATTGTCTTATTTAGAATTACCTAGTATAATCCGTGTGATTTGAATGTCATTATATAGCACAAGCTTGAGGAAAAGTGGCTATTAATCATTAACAGAGCTAAAAGCCAGGCCTTTTGTATTCCCATGGTGCCTGCACTATCTGGCTGCCATGTGACATGCTGGGGCCTTTTTCTTGCAGATCATGGAAAGCCAGAGAGCAAACACAGGTGTTTTGGAGTCAGTGCGTGATGTCAGGGACAACCACAAACAGGGCCAGCAATGCTTGACTCCAAGATAACCAGTGTTTGCTGCCGCTTTCTCATTTAAGCCAACATTTTAATCTGGGTGCTTTTCTGTCCCTGACAGCCACTATTCAAGCTGCACATCTGACATTAGAAAGAGCAGAGAGAAGGAGAGATGAGGAAAAAGGGAAATTAGTCTAGAGCAAGCACAGGCATGCTAACTCTATTCAGGAGGTTGTAGTAGATGGTAAAAGTCTGAGGGGAGAGCAAACTAATTAATGTTGTCCAGCTCCTCACTTTCCAGAAGAAAGCAAATTTATTTTGCTCAAGTAGGGATATTAAACTGACCTTTTATCATAAGTCAACGTGGAAGTTCAAGCTTTGCTTAAATGTTAAGTGATCAACACACGTAACTAACGATGAAGAGCCTAGTGAATACCTACTAGTGACAACCCTAGATATCTAAGACAGACTTTAAGTCAAATAAGGTGTTATTGAGGTTTAAAAATAATGCCGATAATCATATTGTTACGTTATTTCATTCAAAATTTTATTCATTTTTGCTGTTGTGGTATGCTACAGTTTTATGTTCTCTATTTTGTTATTTTTTGGTTACTCTTCAGAATATTACATTTATTGTAATATATTAGTCTACATATTATTATGCTTTATTTTTTATTACATTTACACATCTTTGCTAATATTTATTTATCGTCTATGTATTTAAACTATTACTATACATTTTATTAATTAGGTAACTTAGTGTAATTCTTAGATATAAATATCTTGTCTAGGCCACCCAATTAAGATGGGTCCCTTGATGGGTGTCTTGGTCCTCTCAAGATTTCTTCCTTATAATGTGTAGGGAGTTTTTCCTTGCCACTGTCACCCTTGGCTTGCCCAATTTGGAATTTGGTTTTAGACAATAGAAGATTGAAAATAGAAAACTGCAAAGCTGCTTTAAGACAATGCTCTGTTGTAAAAGGTGCAATAGGAATAAATCTGACTTTTACTTTAAATATTAGGTAAATCATGTTTTCTATTAGGTTGAATACAAGGATGTATTTTTTACATCTGTAGAATAATAATCACTAGGAATGAGATTGAAATGTGCATTAATATTTGTTTGTATCATTTAGCAGATGCCCTTATTCAGGGCAACTCACAACAACTGATATAATCTCAGGAAATAATCTTACATTTATATCCATAACTCTAATCACCTGTGGGTTAAGGGTCTTGCTCAAGGACCCAACAGTAGCAGGCATTGGATTTGAACCTTGGTCCTTGTGGTTTTCAAGTCCAGGACCTTAACCACTAGGCCACCACAGAAACGGGAGATCATCTCATCAAACAACTCATATACCAGGGAGGAACTGTATACTGACTTGCTAGTGAACTAGTAAGCATTAAGATCAGATCAGCTTTAATGAATTTGTTTTATTTACTGTCTGACAAGAAACATCAACTGCAGTCTTTTTTAGTAGAAGACCTTTCACACTGGTTGAATCTAGACCTCCCATTAACATCTGAATAAGATGTAAAAAGACCTCTCAATACATCACACTAACATTCTAGGAGCTCTCTGTGTATTGTATATTTCACAAATTACACATTTTTAAGTCAGAACATTTTCATTAAGGCTCTGAAGTCCCCCTGCAACCCTGGCCAGGATCAGAGGGGTAAAAACGAGAGCTTCCCTTCCCTTTCCTCTAAAAATTCTGCTGAGAGGTGATGATATTGTGCTCCAGAATACAATATAACTTGAGTATGACTTTATGTATAAGGCTGGCAAAATGACTGATGAAAAACGCCTGTAAAATAAACTGACTTTAGTCGTGTAGAGTTGATTTTCTTTTGGAAGAGAAAAGCCTGTAGCAGTAGCATGTGGTGTAATTGCTAAATCCCGCTAATTCTTCACTATGCAGTGCGTCAGCATGAAAATCTTTGTAGGCTGCAGTAACCTGCCTTAACATCCCTTTACACAGATGAGCCTAGAGATAAAGGCTTTGCTATTAACCTGCCGTGTCGCCTTTTAAAAGAGTCGTCTGCAGTGTGGGAGAGAAACAGACCTTACAAAGCTCATTTCTGGTAGAGACATGATGTAATCACCTGCCTCAGAAAATGGCCGGGCTTCAAATGTGTTTGATGTTTCAGAGATTAAAGCACTCACAAATTTATGAGCCTCTGTTTAGATCAAAGCCAGTTTCTGGCGATTGTATTCAACGAGCATCACCTAAACTTAACAAACCTTTGATTTGAATTAAACACACTGTTGAATTGTGCATGTGCTTGCCATACATTCACGTGTATACCGAGCTTGAACGGATAGATGTAAGAAACCACGCAAGCAAGTCTACATGAGATTGCCTAACAATATGACGCAGTTAGTTGCAAGCGTGTGATGATTGAGGTGATTTGCACAGGTCAAAACTGGATGCTATATATTTGTCTTGACTGTTAGGTACAGTAGCTTTGTAGTGTAAAGAAGCAATTGTCATCATGTCTGTATATGCTTAAAATTGCCCATTCATTCTGAAATGTACGGGACAAACCATGAAGGCATGTTCACTTACTGGAAAACAATCAGCAGCAGGGTGGTGTGACGTTGCCCCAATGAGGTACATATGGTGTTTAGCTTCTTTTATTTCAAAAACTGAGCATGCCTTGCAAGCTCACTGAATTCTTGAAATTTTTGGATTCATTTTGAATTCATATATTCTCTTTTGAATTTAATGTTACTTTTGTTATTTAAAATGCCACGTTCAACGGGACTTTGCCTTTTGTACCTCTTCGTACTGTATGAGTAGACTTATGTGGATTCTTGATAACCTACCAACATGAGACCAGGATGGCTGTGCCTTACAGCAGAAAGTGAGAAAGCATTTCAAACCTAAGTGTGTGGTCCTAAGTAGATTTTAGCCTGCATTAACCTCTAACAGGACCTGGTCATGGTTCAAGTGCAGTCCCTTACAGACAGACATGCTGTCCCCCACCGTGGGTGCCTGAGACAATGTTCCTGTAGTGAGTAGATGGAGGACTGATAAGGGTTAACTCAATTTTCACCATCGCAGCTGCTGTCAACAATCAACACAGAGCACTTAAGCCCCTCTTTACAATTAGGCAATATGAATTGCCTTAAAACCGCAAACTTGGGAGTTGCTACTGCCAAAATTGTATTTTTCATTCCTGCGTAAGTGAATTGCAGTCAGCGTGAATTACGCGGCTTACGGCTGTGAGTTTTCACTTGGAAACCGTCTGGTGTTTCGTAGGAAGGACGCCCTATGGATCTTATAGAGATCTATAGAGATCTATAAGATTATAGAGCTATTGAATAATATGGCTGCTGGGAGTAAAGTCAGACAAGTGTATAAGCAGCTTTGAGTTGACTCACCTGTCTCCCCCCGATAAACCCAAGTTCCTCTTTCACAGAAGTTCCAGAGCTGGTCTGGTAGCTATGAAACTGATGGATGCAGAACCAACACGACAAAGTGAGCTTCCCTTTAAAACATTCTCCAGTTTGGAGAATCTGTCCCAAACACATTTCAGCAACAACGTGTGTTTACAAGTTACAAGTCATAATGCAAACCAATGTGCTAGCTCAGGAGTTTCTAGAGTGAAAGTTCACTGTTTAGATACAGGAACACTTCCTTCAGCTGATGTATACTGCTCAAAAAAATAAAGGGAACACTTAATACATTACAAAAATCCATACAGTCAATTGTGTATCCTTTTAAACTAAACAACGGTACCGCTATGGTGGCCAAAAGCAAGTCTTACATACGTTACATTAATACATGTATTAAATATATAGTAATGATAGACCTATAGAAATGTCAGCTGACCTTGCACGGCTGACAGAAAGTGGATTAGGACCTTTCACTTGTAAACACATTTCACTTAACTGGAGACTCAGTCAGGCTGTGGAATATAAATAACACTTTAGCAAAGACCTTAACACTTAATAAGTACAAATAATGAAAATAAGGTGGTAACCAGACAGCAAGGCCATGTGGCTGAGGGTGTGGTCAATTTAAACATATCCATAGGAGAGCACATCGTTTCATCAGGCTCACACTTGGCAATTGTTTGAAAGGTCCCAGTCAATACAGTTTATGTAGTAAACAAACCAGCTTAGGTGCAGCTTACTGGTTGCATCACCTCCTCTGACCTTAGTTCAGTTTGCTATCAGGTACCAGATGATTGTGTCTGGCTTGAAGACATTACAGCAACAAGATGTGTTTACAAGTTACAAGTCATAATGGAAACCAATGCGCTATCTCAAGAGTTTCTAGGTGAAAGTTCTTTGTTTAGATACAGGAACAGTCTCTCCCGCTGATATATAGTGCAGTTGGGTACATTTTAAAAGATAAAATCAATTCGCTCTTAGACAGTATTTTCTTTCCACTAGTAGGCTTATTTACTATTTAAAAAACGATTTTATGCAGTTCTTAAATCAGTTAAACTGAGATAACTCACTAGAGCAGTATCCACAGATTCACGTTCTGCAGTTTCAGCTACACACTGTTAATATTAAAAGAAAAGTCCAGAAATAAACAACTCAGGTTTTAAATTGCGTGCTGTTCTGAGGAACGTGATTTAAATAATATGCTGAAAACACTAATTATTTTATAATGTTCGCTGAGGGTCAATCTATTTCTCTTTGAAGCAGGGTATGTTTAAAAATTAGATGAACATTAGCCGTTGTATGGACGTCCAATGTTTAACATTTCTAAATATTTTCCTAATTTAATGTGCCAAATTAATAAACCTAAATTTTAACATGATGATGTGTTTTCAATGTCTTGTGCACATTTTGTATACATTGGTGTTACAGTAGAGTGTTTGACCCCAGGCAGGTATATCTGTACTAGCTAACTGGTGTTGACTGTGTTGTGAGCATTCACACCTTGAACTACTGGCATGTTTTTGTGAGAAAACGTAGCAGAAACTCACACGGACACAGGAAGAACAGTGTACCCAATTTGGCAAATACTGAAATGAAGAACTAAAGGTTTTGTTCTGAACCTTTTCCCAGAAAACATCTAGAACTAGAACTGTAAACTAGAACTTTGCAGAAGCTAAAGGAAGAGTTGTTACCGCAGTAGAAAGAGATGTAAGCTTATATTTACAAATGTGCAGCTAGTACTTCAGATGAAGGGCTATGAGTAAACCGAATTATTTAGATATCCAACACCAAATAAGGGAGACACCAGTAAATCACAGTCTTTTCCTTGAAAATGACTGCCAGTTACACAGTCCCTTTCTTAAGAGTAGTACTGATAAAGGGGTCTTAGACAGTGCTTAATTTGTAAATGAAGATATGGAGGACACTTTTAAACTGGGCAGCACACCTCTCTGAATGAGTGTGTTATACCTGAGTCTGTTCCTGACTTGCCCCTAGTGTTTTGGGATGGCTTACACACTCAGCCCCGATGCATCTGCGAGCAGAAAAATAATGGTTACTGAGGTACGTACCGACTATGAGGTAAGCAGTGTTATAGAATTTGGTGCCTATACTGAAAATGAAGAAGCCGTAACAAATCAGAGAGCTCAAAGCAGTGGCCGTTGTAGCAAGTTCCCATTTAATTGGTCTGTATAGTCTGAGAGAGCTTTTGTGCTGCAGGTAAGATCCGAAGAACCTATAACACCGAGAATGAGATAAGAAAAGCATGCAAAGTATGTGATAAAAAGATCGGGAATTCAGTGACCCAGATACCCAGTGGTGTGACCCAGATACTCAGCGTCTGAGTGCTGCTGTTATGGGTAATGAACCGAAACTCTAAATTATGGAGAGCTTTGGTGAATGACAAAGTTGTAAAGAGTTGTTAAGAGCAAGAAATGCCTTGTTAGGAGTTGTTGTAAATGCTAATAAAGTCAATGACAAGGCCATAGCTACTAAGGTTGAGGTAGTGCATAAAATCATGGTTTCAAATAGCTCATGGTAAAGGTTTTAGAATTGTTTCATATGCATTTGATTAAACATGGTTTACATTTTTTTATTAAACAGCCACATGTGGATTTATGTTTCATTCGTTGTTTCTCCATACACTAGAGAAAATATGTTTGGCAGCACAGCCCATATATCTATTAAATATCTATATACTCTCCAGTTACCAGCTCACTCTAATAATACAAAATATAAGGACATGATGCCCTGTGAACTACAGTATGTTAAAGTTGGAGTGGATTAGTATTATTTTTAATATTAAGTCGTCGTTGGTCATGTGGTATTCTTACAGAAAGGTGCAGACTAACACATATTTGAAGATATTAAGTAACTGATGGCAGGTAATTTTATGTAACTTGTAAGTGTGTGTCTGCATGTGTGTGTAAACTATGAGCCACGGCCATTGTTTACATACATTGAGTTGTAGTATTTACTTCATAATATTTGTTGCAGGCAAATAGTACTGGCCATCAACACGTATCATTAAACACACAGCAGTGTTTACAGACCAGGGACTGTTTAAAGAGGCTCCCCTGCAAATACTTAATTAAACATATTAAATTCCTTTATAACCTGTTCTGCTGAATACATTGGTCATGTTTTGGTGTCACAAAAGAAATTGTCTATATTTATGCTCTCACATCCAGGTAATAGGACAACAACAAATAGAACATATTTCCATTTCCGATTCATTATTAATGTGCCCTCTATCCAACACTAGTCATGCTCCTGAACTGACCTGCATGTGCAGAAGAACACTGCCACCTCAGGAGCAAACAAACAAAATGGAGTGTGTGGTAGCGATTCCTAACCTAAAGCTTTTGATAATGTTATTGTGTAATGAACGGTGACTCTGAATTCACAAACACATAATAACAATAAGGGCAAGGAGGCTAAAGAGAGCAAAGATTTTGTTGGTTTTCGATGGTGTCATGGCACTTACTTCTGTGGAGAGATCAATCAGAATGCAAGATCTGATCCAGGAGTGGTGAGTCCCTGATGTCACAGACACAGAGGGCATAGAAAACGTTTAGAATGTATAGAATTTTCTCCAGAATTTGTGAAGCAGAACACTAATTTGAAGTGGCCCATACCAATAAAAAGTGAGCAGGGGTTGGATTGTGCTGGTTGGCATCACGACTGGGTTAGTGTGGAATTCTCTTTGGCATTGGCTATTCCTCAGTTTATTTGATTGTCCATGAGTTTTGGAAAACCATTTGTTATGTTTTCACACCCAGAATCTAGCTACAATTAAGAGATGAGTTCTAGGATGTCCTACAAGGCTTGAATTCCAATCGGACTCTCATTAGATATGTATCAGATTTCCTATTTGTTATGGATGATATAGCTCCACTTTGTGGACTTTTAGTTGTGCATAGTATGGCAGTTATTTTACACAATTTGTAGTTTTAATTTGATATTACATTTACTTATTATGTGCATATAAAGAATGTACTTTAACAATATAAAACAGCAAATGATGGATGGCAAACTTGCACAATCATTTATCTACTATATTTGAAGTGTATAATAAACAAAATGCAATTTAATTTTTACCACACTATAGTTATCTAGCATGCATTAGCAAAACAGGCCTTACAGTGTTGACTCTGCTCAGAGTTGACTCTGCTGTTTAACATGTTTTGCTTTCCACATAGTTTGTTCTGGAAACCAATTAGCCCCTGATAAAGCACACTGCAAATATGAGGAACATCACTATCCATGTCACGGTTTACACTGAAAACCAAGTAAACTTGGTGCTTATGGAGAGATGCACAGAGATAGAGGTTGAAGAGTGGAGTCATAGTTGTGATGCTGTTATGTTATGTGGTGATAGTTTGATAGTTTGATTTGGGCAACAGCAGAGCAGGTCACAATTTTAGGATCATGAGTTTTTGATTTGGTTCCATTCCTTCTCCCAAAAACATAGATAGATCCAGCAGATATTCAATGTGTCCCATTTCAGGGGCTGCAGCTTTCGGAGGCTGCATTTGAAGACGGGTTGCGTCACAGCAAATGCGCCCTTCTTTCCTATGGTAATGAAGGATCCAATGGGTATATCCTTCGTCAGCCAACATATCCCGAGATTCCCTGGATATCTGCTGTAGAGCAGACCAACTCATTTCGGTTCGGACTTCACCGCGGTCTACACAGCCTATGAAGGACACACCTTTGTAGACCGCGTCCTTCTGTTTTCTGTTTCCAATTTTCTTTCATTAAATTCCAGTTTATTGGCAGGATCTCATTTCCATTGTCTTCCATTCCTTAGGTGAGAGTTTGTGTGTATTGTCTTCCATTTCACTGATGGAGTTACTGTCGCTTGTCTCCATTCCATTCTCAGTAGTTCATTTAAAATGCCGTCCTTTCCACAGCTTTCCATTCCACAGATGAAGATATGGTTTAGTGTGTTGTTAGGATTCCATAAGTCATTTTTGTCTTCTGTTGGTGGAGGTACTTTCCATTATACTTGCTGTCTTTTTCAAATGCCTTCCATTCCACTAGCAAAAGTATTATCCATTGATGTTGATTCCACTGGTATAAGTGCTTTTCACCGTCTTTCAATTTATTGTCTTAAAGCAACATATCTAAGTCTTTAAATTGCCTCTAGGGTGAATAAGTGGGTGCATATAATGCCTGTTCAAGGTGTGCTCCAGCTTTGCTGTCAGTTATAAGGGCGTTCGGCACTGCTGTCATGACATTATACTTTGGCAAAGATATGTTCTCCAACAAAACGGTTCACAATGACTTCTAAAAATAGTTGATTCTCTCTGTTATTTGCAAAGTCACAAATGTTTTTTTTATAATACAGCAATTCCTCTGATATAAACAAAATACAAAGAGCCAATTGAATCCAAAATTACCATTTGTTTGACACTACTAGTGATTTACAGTGTAGCTGGACCCATATTTGATATTTTAAATGTATTATTATGTTTCTGAGTCTCTGGCTCCACTACCTTGTTTTGAAGAAGCTAGGGACAGCTGATGAGAATATATGGCATAGAAGCAATTGCGATGTGAATTAACCATGGAATTAAACATCATATGGACCTGAAATCTATCAATTTATTTATCATATTATAGCTGGAATTACAGTATCATACATTATACCAGAGTATTTACTTACAAATTTTAAACAGCATTAAACTGTAGTCAGCAGCAATCATCAGTGACTCTGTGCCTTTAAATTTGTGTAAATACTATCCTAAAAGCAATCTTTCTTTAAACATCGAGTGCCATACTTTGTCATGCAAGTGCAATGCATTTTCATCTGTTCTTATTGTGTTGATTTCCTTATATTCCCTGTGTGAAAGACTACAAAATGGATCCTCAAGCTGAAATTGGTCTGCCACCTCAGAGACCATGCCGGCCATCCATTACTCCTAGTCAGCAAACAGCATTTTATTCATAAATTTGCAATCACTGCTTAATAAACACTATTAGACCTGCTGTGTGTGTGTTCGTGTGCATGCATCTGTGTGTGGGGTCTCCTCCTGATCTGATCTGCAGCTCAGCATAGCTCAAGGAGATAAACCCCCTCTGCATACAATGATCTTTTCTGACCAACTGGCTCCTCAACACACAATGCAGAATACAAAGCTTCTTAAAGACCAGTAACTGATATGGACTTGCCCTTTTAAGTGTTACTGTACCACATAATATCACATATTATCAGCTTTAACTGATTAAAGCTTATAATTTTGTTAGAAATAATCAGCTGAATCTAACCACCATGTTGTCAGTAGGTAGATTTGCCAGTTATAAATAACTTTGACCTTGTGAAAATAGGACAAGGAAACTCTAAGTACAAGTCAAATGAATTCTTGAGTTTCAGTTACTGATACTAAAGCTGCAAGGACAAAGAAAAAGTCATAGCCATTTATAGCAGTGTGTTAGTGTCCTGTGTCGATAGATTGCGCACCAGGATAAATGTAGTATAAAACCAGATTGTAGTTGCTGGCCAGACTTTGATGTGCGTGCATATTGTGAAGAGCTGTGTCATCAGAAACAGTGTTGTAACATGGGCTGACTAACGATGACTCGCTAAAAGAGGTTGCCAAATTTGGGGAACCTTGACTGGTCAGGAAAATTACAGAATTTCAGTCCTGGGAAATTGTGAGATTAATTTAAGGAGAATGTGAAATGCTTAAATGTGAATATACAAAAATATACAAACCCTAAAAGTTTTGTGGACCTTGTTAGCGTTATACAGTACATATATATAAATATATATATATATATATATATATATATATATATCTATATATATATATATATATATATATATATATATTTTGCATGTTTGTCACACTTAAGTGTTTCGGAACATCAAACCAATTTAAATATTAGGCAAAGACAACACAAGTAAACACAAAATGTAGTTTTTAAATGCAGGTGTTTATTATTAAGGGAGATAAAAATCCAAACCTACATGGCCCTGTGTGAAAAAGTGATTGCCCCCTAAACCTAATAACTGGTTGGGCCGCCCTTAGCAGCAACAACTGCAACCAAGCATTTGAGATAACTTGCAGTGAGTCTTTTACAGCGTTGTTGAGGAATTTTGGCCACTCATCTTTGCAGAATTGTTGTAAATCAGCCACATTGGAGGGATTTCAAGCATGAACAGGATTTTTAAGGTCGTGCCACAGCATCTCAATAGGATTCAGGTCAGGACTTTGGTCTTCATTTTGTTTTTTTTCAGTCATTCAGATGTGTACTTGCTGGTATGTTTTGGATCATTTTCCTGCTGCAGAACCCAAGTTCCTTTCAGCTTTCTCCTTCAGGATTTTTTGGTAGACAGCAGAATTCATACTTCCATTTATCACAGCAAGTCTTCCAGGTCCTGAAGCAGCAAAACAGTCCCAGACCATCACACTACCACCCCCACATGTTACTGCTGCTATAATGTTCTTTTTCTGAAATGCTGTGTTACTTTTACACCAGATGTAATGGGACACACACCTTCCAGAGAGTTCAACTTTTGTCTCGTCAGTCCACAGAAGATTTTCCCAAAAGTCTTCATCAAATTCTGTCCTGGAAACATTGAGACGAGCTTTAATGTTCTTTTTGCTCAGCAGTGGCTTTTGTCTTGGAACTCACAGGCCATTTTTGCCCAGTCTCGTTCTTATGGTGGAGGCATGAACATGGACCTTAACTGAGGCAAGTGAGGCCTGCAGTTCTTTGGATGTTGTTGTGGGGTCTTTAGTGACCACTGTTCCATGTCTTCACTGTTTGTGGATAATGGCTCTCACTGTGGTTTGCTGGAGACCCAAAGCTTTAGAAATGGCTTTATAACCCTTTCCAGACTGATAGATCTCAATTACTTTCTTTCTCAATTGTTCCTGAATTTCTTTGGATCTCGGCATGATGTGTAGCTTTCAAGGATCTTTTGGTGTACTTCACTTTGTCAGGCAGGTCCTATTTAAGTGATGTCCTGATTGAGAATAGGTGTGGCAATAATCAGGCCTGGGTGTGGCTAGAGACAGGTGTGATAAACTATAGTTATGTTATGTTTTAACAAGGGTGGGGGCAATCAGTTTTTCACACAGGGCCATGTGGGTTTGGATTTTTTCTCCCTTAATAATAAACACCTTCATTTAAAAACTGCATTTTGTGTTTACTTGTGTTGTCTTTGACTAATATTTAAATTGGTTTGATGTTCCGAAACACTTAAGTGTGACAAACATGCAAAAAAATAGGAAATCAGGAAGGGGGCAAACACTTTTTCACACCACTGTATATAGATGTTGAACATCTCATGTAAATTAGTCAGTAATGGATTGAAAGTCAAAAGCAAAAGCAAAACACTTACTCTATGGGTGAACTCAGGTGCTAGCTGCTAATACTAACTGCTCAACCTGAAAGTGATCCGGAGGACTTAGTCCTTGATTTCCTTTCACTTGGCTTAATCATCAACCTTTCTAGGACCCATGGGGAGTTATTTGCACTAAGAATATAGTACTGTGTATGTAAACGTAAAGAAAAACACGAGAAACACAGTAGAGATTTCTCTGAGGGCTATTGTGAATCTGGATCACTGTGTACTGAATTGTTAATTGTGAATCGTGAATCGAGTTTCAGCTGGAACAAATCGGACGGCTAAACGCATACAAGTTTAAGCAAGAGAACTCGATACTCAATTCTGTAGGCTGGATGGTTTAACCTTCATTTGGCTGAAGCCCTTACCTGAAGACGATCATTGTAATGGTAACCGTGTAAGAGGGGTCTCCAGTGATGTTTTCAGCTTGGTTCCTGGTTCTGGTAATGTACAGCTAAAGGTAGAGCAGGTACTTTAACCCCAATACTTTTTTGCAAACTGGATGATGTGCTGTAATTTATGTTTCTAGTTTAGTAGCAGATCTGTACCATTTGAGTTGAGTATTTGAGCACAGCTCCAGCAACTCCTGTTTCAGGCCTCTTGTAGTGATACTCAAGAACCTGAAATATTTTTCAGCCATCACAGTTTTTTCAGGATAGTTATGGCTGCTAAAGTCAGAGCACTTCTGCTAAAATACAGTAATTTCCTCGGTTTCAGATCTATGTCGTTATGAAGAAGAAGACGAAGTCGTTATAATTGTACCAAAGCACCAGTTGTTCATCCTCACACCTATAAGCAAATACATCGCCATCTTGGATAGTGTCATCTGCAAACGTCATTACTTTGGCAGATAGATCTGTCGAGGTGCGGTCATTTGTGTATAATCAAAAGAGCAGTAGGGAGAGCGTGCGTCCTTGATGTGCCGCAGTGCTGATCGTCTCAACGCTTATCCCCCATACCAATTCTCATTGCTCATAGACACTCCTTCAGTGCTCCTCCAGAGACTTTTTTCTTTCACCTGGACTTAAAGAATACAAAACTCAATAACAGGATCTCATATGAAACTCTGTATTCTGTATCTAACACAGTGACATCACATACAATCTGTAACTGGGTTGTCTTTTACTTCTAATTGAATCTTTATTTTTAACCCATTTTTTACTTGAGTATGCTCTTTAGGTACTTTACCCACCTCTGTTCAGTTGCGCTGGTGCTGGAACTTTATGCGCAGCAATTACTCTTTCACAGGGATCTGACCTGAGATCAGCATTCTTGTGCAAATCCTTACACATACCATTTTAATTCCGACATTAAACTGGCCTAATATCAGCCAAATAACACAGCAGCAATTCCACAGCAGTATGAGATTCCTGGGTGGCCTTAGCTTTTGTAAAGCCCCCTCCTACTAACACCCTTAAGCCTTCATTTAGTGCACTAATTCTACTATGACAGGGCTTTGGGCTACAGTTAATCCCATCAAAATGCACAGGCTAGAAGAGATAGTATAATAAAAGCAACCTGCACATTGTGATGTTGATGCATTGCTGGAGCAGAACTAGTGAAAGCCGAATGTACAAAGTGCTCCAGTGAACAGACTGTATACGACATGGATTTTATAAAGCCTGCTGACCACCTGGGGGTAAAAAAAAACAAAAACATAAAAAAACCTAGGTTAGTCATTCTTGAAAAACAAAAAATAAAGAGGAGATCCACAGGACCGTCCAAATGTGCCGCATGCTCTTGCAACATGGAAGAACTTCAGAGGCAATCAGACATTTCATCACTTTGGTGGTTAGCCAAGCAAAACCCAAACCTAAGATTATAGCAAACGTACACTGTGATGTTATTAGACACCTGCAAGATCCCTTTGGAGTGCGTTTGTTAGTTTTAAGTTGTTGTTGCCAGGGTGCTCGTGGTCTTGATGTGGTGTTCATAAAGATGCTTAAAAAGATGTTTGTCATGTTCATACACTGTTTCATAATTGGCAAACTAGTGTGGTATCTGTGCCAACTGAGCATGCGGTGGGTTAAACAGAGCTCTCATGGATGTAGGTGAATGCAATTATTGTTAATAGACGTTTTGATCATCAACACTGTACAAAAAACAGATCAGCAGGGTGGCAAGTCCCTACTAATATTACATCATCATGTTTGGCTGCCCGCCGTGTTTTTATTGGTCTTCCCCATGTTACCCCCCTTTTTCCATTTCTCCTCACAGCTATTTGTTCCCTGTCTTCCATTCCCGCCCTTACCGTCTACCTTTCAACCTTGTTCTTCTCCTCTTTTGCGTCTCTTTTTTTTGTTGTGCTTTTGCACTATTTCCCTTATCCTCTGCCTTCCTTCCTCGCCCCCCTATCTCTCACCACTTTCCTATTGCACCATTTCCTCTCTATCGTCGCCTCTACTCAAACCTCTTCCGCCCACTGTCCACTGCTATTCCCTCTTTTCTCTCCTCCGTACCAGCATTTTTTTCTCTTTTCCCCCCCGGTGTTCCCCGTTCTTCTCAGCTCTCCCTGTTGCTCCTAAGTAGACTTTTACCCCCGCCTCCCCCTTTCCACCCCCCTTATTCCCTCCTCTCTCACCCCTTTAGTCTCCTCCACGTCTCTGCTTCGTCGAGTCTCATCTTCACTTGTGTGGCTCCACTTCTCCCCCTCCTTTCATCTCTCAGCTCCGTATCTCTTATTCTTCTAGCTTCCACCCCCTCCTTACATCCTTACCGCCGCCATCATTCTTTGCTCTTGCTTTCACCTAGCTTCGTTTTCCCCCTTAATTTATCCCCTCGTTTTCTCCGTTTCTGGCTTTGTCTACGTCTTATGAACTCCTCTGCTCTATCTTGCCCCCCCGGTGGCTTATTTCACCTCTTCTCTTTTCTTTCTTTTTCCGTAAATCCCCCTCTCTCCTATCCTTTTCCTAAGCTTCTTACGCGTGTCCCACCTCTTCCCTCCCATTCTCCCCTTACTTCGTCCCCCCTTGTCCTCTTCTTCCTGCTCCAGTTTCTCATCTCCACGCTCTCTAACCGGGCGCACCTCTGCCATTCGCTCCCTTCCCATGTTTTCTTCCCCCCTCGCTGCTGTTTTTCTTAGTTAAAACCTCATGTGACTAGAATCTGAACGTTAAAGGGGCATACTAAAAAAGGCATTGCAGAAAATCATGTGGATGATTCTGTGGAAAAACAAACACCAAGGCTATTCTGACACTGTGCCAAATTTTGCCCCAAAACCTATAAACCCTTCGAGATGGAGATTCAAATCAAATTCACCTAAATGCCAAACGGACAGCTTGAACTGTCATGTTATAGTGACAAAATATATATAATAACTTGGGAGACTAATCGCAAACAGGGACCGAGCTTACATGAGCATGTACTTTGACTGCTGAGCAAAAGAGCAAAAATATAGCCACCCACACACATTGAGACACACTCAAAAAGTAATGCAAATCCAGAAGTGTTTTACATATTAAATTCATTTTTACAAAGCCATTTGACCCCCCAATCATATTCAAATTGAATGGTGGCAGATACTGAAAAGGAAACCTGGTTCACATTGCAAGAGCTTCTAAAACTCTGGTTTTTTTTGTCAACTGTATGTTGGTCCTGCTTCTTAATGACCATTTTTTGACATCGTGTGTTTGTGTCCTTCTTCATGACCATGACTTTAATTCAAACATGCCATATTAACTTTCTTTTTCTAAAACTCTGATTTTAATGTTGTAGCCAGGCTGACAGTGTGTCACATTGTAGACCTGGGATTTAAAATACAGGCTTCTGGTCAGTAATACTCGACTTTTAACATTCTGAACTTCCACTGACCTACTGGCTTTCAAATATCAATAAAAATCTCACCCCCCCCCCCCCTCTATTTATGAGAGCGTGTAATGTGGGACAGTGGTAGCCATTCTTCAGCCCTTTTTGCAAAGTCTGGTAACTTGTACAATGTTCTGACTCAGGGAATGAATATCAACATACAGCTGCTTGACAGTTTGTGAACCCTTTAACATGTTCTCTATTTCTGCATAAATAGGACCTAAAACATCATCAGATTTTCACACAAATCCTAAAATTAGACAAAGATAACCCAATTAAACTAAATAGTCAAAATATTATACTATTTATTTACTGAGGAAAATGTTCCAGGATTACTTACCTGTGAGTGTCAAAAGTGTGTAAAACTTTAATCTGAAAATGAAAGTAAGAGTTAGGTGTTTTCAGTCAATCGGTCAAACCCTGTTGTATTTAATGAACAGGCATCTGTCAAAGTATGATCTTCACAACAGGTTTGTGGAAGTGTTCCATGGAATTAACAAAGGAGCTTTCTGATAACCCCAGAAACAGAGTTGTTGATGCTAATTAGGCTGGAAAAAGTTCCAGACCCATATTTAAAGAGTTTGGACCAGCAATCCACAGTCAGACAGATTGTGTACAAATTGAGGAAATTCAGCACCACTGTTAGGGTGATGTTACCTGGAGTAGTCAACCAATTAACATCACTCCAAGAGCAAGGATTGTATTAGTCTGCGATGTCACAAAGGAACCCAGGGTGACTTCTGAGTAACTAAAGTTAATGTTAATGTTCATGAGTTCATTTGTTGGAGAACTCATCAATGGTATGTCTGGCATGATTGCAATGAGAAAGCCACTGCTCTCCAAAATAACATTACTGCCCATTTCCAGCTTGCTAAAGATCATATGGGCAATCCAGAAGACTATTGGAAAAAATGTGGATGGATGGGACCAAAATAGAACGTTCTGGTTTAAATGAGTAGGAGAAACTGAAGTCCAGTGTCCAAACCTTATCCCATCTGTGCAACATGGTGGCGGTTGTATCATGGGCTTTGCTGCATCTGGGCCAGAACATCTTGCCATCACTGGTGGACCAATGAATTATGAATTATAAAAGCTAATTCTACAGGAAATTGTTAGGACATTTGTCCATGAACTGAATCTCTAGACAATGTGGGTCATGCAGCAATACAAGACCCTAAGCACACAAGTGACTCCAAGGAAAAATAATATTTTAATGACCATGTCAAACTTCTGCAAAATACATTTTTAACCGGATTTAATTATAATTAATTGTCTCCTGTTCCCAGTTGGTTATTTCAAATACCCACTTGAAACTATTTTAGAACAACTTAAGGACCTAAGAGGAAGATGATAAGATGAACGATTCGGAGCCAACTCCACCGGCCAAACGAGGGTGTGAAAACGCCGCCGGTTACGAATTGTCTAGTTTGAGCACACCCTAAGAAAGCATGGTCAATTCTTGCTAACATTTTATATTCTCTTCTCAGACTTCGGTTTCCATGGTGACATAAGAGCAGTCTGACGGGTGTGTGTTTGCTTCCTTATGAATTTCTGATAAGGCGGAATTGGAAATGGAGTGAGGTGATTTTTAATATGCGAAGGCAGGACCTTACTCTTCATATTTTAATAAAGTAAACAGAAGCGAGCGTGGAGCTTTCCGTTGTAAATGACATAGTCAGGGCAAAAATTATCAGCAGCTTTACAATCTGTTTGCTGGAGGAAAGCAAACAGAGAAACAGAGAGCGTGGAGTCTCCTCTGCAGGACAGAAAAGAGGAAAGAGGGAAGGGAGATGCTAGAGAGAGAGAGAGAGGCGGTGAGAGGGTTTTCAATCGGTCAACCATTTTTAGCTGAGTGATTTTTTTTTAATGATATATTGGAGAAAGTAAAGCACCGAACACGTCGTTCTTTCTCAAATGGATTTCTCTTAATTCGGAGAATTACTTACATTCTTGGCTGGGAGAACAGATATCAGTTAGAAAGCTTTTTTTAGACCAAGATTACAAGATTAATTGTATATCAAATAATTCAGACAGTTAATGACCATGATGATCAAACATTAGAGACTGCTATTCAGTTTATGCATTATATAATTCCCATTACGTAGCATAATATACCACTTTTTCAGATAAAAAGATGTGGGTATAAAGCATTTAAACTTATATAACAAACTTATACAAGAACTGTTTTAATATAAAGTATGGTCCTGCTTTCCTTTCAGGTTATTTTTCGATTTCGTTGCAGGCTATGGATCACTGATCTTCATAGTGTTTTTGCAGTTAACGTTTCATGTCATTTAAGATAAACCCGCTCTGTATATTTTTTTTAGATGGGTCCAACCCTTTGCATTATAGGCACATAACGGGGTAAATAATGGCTATGATTGACGTGGAGTGCTCTTTGCATTACTGCCATGGTTCTGATCATTTGAAGTATTTGTACCAAGAAAGCAGATGGGACCACAGCACGTCGGACACACAAGACTAGCGCACATATATTTAAATAAATGGAAACAAACACCAAAAATGTCAAATATGTGACTTTACACTGACTGCAAAATGTAAAGCTACTTTTGGAATAGCCCATGCACAGTAATACAAGAACCAAACACAGCGACGAACATGAAAGAAAGAGTCAATAACTCAACAAGAAAAAATCTGAAAATCTTAGAAGAAATACTGCTTATGAATAGACATCAAGAAAAGAAGCTCACTAGCCAGTAGTCTAGTAATAAATTAACTTTTATTACCATGGTGTCATTTTGTTGAAAATGCATAAGCTGAAAATAGACAGTTTAAAAATCAATACATGCAAAATATGTTTTGCTTCACACTTCAAACATTTCTATTAATAACAATAATTACAACAATAACAACATCAACACCAACAATAATAGCTAATACGGTAAATAATAACTATATCACTGTAACGAAATGAATAAATATCAAATATTTAGCCTAAAATGAATATACAATTCTTCTTATGCATATTTAGGTAATTGTATAGGCTATATTTGAATCTGTCCTCTTTGCTCAGTGAAGCGCTGTTGCGAGTTTAACAAAATGCCATAGATTATACCTATAAAAATCATTTTATCATGAATCATTCAGTATTTTGAGTTGTGGTAAAATTACTCCATTGCATCATTACATTATTACTACATTATTTTTATTCATAAAATTGAATTCATCTATAGGACATTTCATGCAGGCTAACAAACCGCACACGTTCACATTCCACGTACACTGTTAGGGTTAAATGTGGGTTATAATTGGAGTGCTGGATAATAGAAAAAGAAAAGTGGAAATGTGCTTCACTTCAGCCGAGACTCTGATCATCGTTCAGACGTGTTTGTATGGGAGGGTTGGAATAAAAAGGATGATTTTTTTCCTATCAGCTCCGCACACACGGCCTGTGCAAACACTCTGTGTTTATTTATCTGGAGGAGCATTTAATGATTAAAGCTAAATCCAACCCGGACTCTGACACACAGAGTGATAACAAACCCTGGTGAAAGCACTAAACAAAACCTGAAACAATTACAGTCTCTGCACAAACGCCACGTTCTCTTCACGCTTACCATTCATCTATGAAACCAGCTCACTGTCTCAACTGGTTTCAAATCGCTTAGTTTAGTTAGATAAACTAAGACTAGCATTGGTTTTAATGATTTAATTCATGTAATAGGCGAAATAATAGGCTACTGTAACTAACAGAGACACTAATCTGAATATTGTCTGTCGCTCGATATTCTGATTCATCTTTTTTCCCACTATATTGCTGAAATATCCATTTGAGCCATTTTTACCTGTGTGTAAGCGATAGGCTATTTATGTGCACGAATTTTTAAATGTAGGCTACAATTAGAAATAAGTAGTTTCTTTAAAATACAGATGATATTATTTACTTTATTAAAAGATTATTAAAAGTAAAGTATATTAGCTAATTACTTTTTCAGAGGCAAAAGAAAGGAATGCGAAAGAAGACTTTAAAGTTGAAATAATCTACATTACTACAGGATTACATCAAAATAATTTCTTACATTATATTACATAAAAGAATTACAGCTGGAGAATTAACATAATTGAATAACAATAATAATAATAATAATAATAATAATAATAATAATGAGAGAAGGGGGGGTCCGAGGGGAGGCTATAATAATAAATGAATAATAAATAATAATTACTATATTATTATTATTATTATTGTTGTTGTTGTTGCTGCTGCTTGTGTTAATTGCCTTAGGCCTAACACATTTCATGATCCGGCTATATGATGGTATATGATTTCTCTACAATTATTTAGGCTCTTTTATAACATTGGTATTTTATACAAAATTGAACATTATATCCTCTTACCAGAACTATTTATCCTATATTGTTTGTCTACAATTTGCCCATATATTTGGCCCAGAGAGTATTTTTTTAATCGATAAAATATTTTGACAGAAACTTTACATTTCTTTTTGAACATTTAATGGTGTGGCGGCCACCTGTGTTTTTACTTTAATGTAAGAAACCAAAATTATGAATCATGAAGGCACACAAAACGTGGAGGTTATTCATAATTCTTGTAGTCATCATTTCATTTTAGGTCAGTGTCGTTGTGGAGGTCAGGATTCGACTGAAAACAATGAATTATGAGTCAAAATACGCCGCGAAAGTTTGAAACTAGAATCTTCATTTTCAACTAAACATTTGAGAAGTTTTTAGTCATGCGTTTAATAAAACTTCGACATTAAGCATAAACCTGAATTCTTAAAAAGTCTTCGGCCTAAACAGTATTTAAAGCTTAAAGTTAGCCTATTGATTAATACATGTTTCAATTGTTTGATGTAGAATTATTGGACGTTTAGCCAGCGGTTGATCCGCGATTATGCTGCATGCTGCTAGGTTACAGGGCACAATGGCGCCACCTGCGTATATTATCTCTAAGATTCGACTGATAAGGGTTCAGTAAACGGAGATCATCCGAACTTTTAACACTTCTAACACCACATGGATTAATTACCCGACCTCAATTTAATTTTCATATTTGTTTAAAAAAAGAAAAAGAAAACGCATAAACCCATTTTAATCATCTAGATGTCTGTATAGATCATAAAAAGCATTCTGTTTATTCATGTGAGATGTGCATTCCCTGTTCTTCCAACGAGCTGAAGGAATGAAATAAAGTTATAAAAGGATATTAGCTTGTTTCTTGTATACTAGTTTCTTACTTTTAGCATAATTAAAACACTGTTGATGGTGGTCCAGCAAAAGCCTAAATCATGGACTACCTTTCAGAACATGGTGCAATCATATATTACAGATCAGATATCTGATTATTGAAAATGATCTAAATAAGGGGCCAAATATAATGTTTTTTCCTCATTTGTTTACCTGGGATCTCTGTATCTACATTTGGAACTTGTGTGAAAGTCTGGTGACGTTTATGTCCTATTTATGCAAAAATATACACAACTTTCAAGCACCACTGTAAAGAAGTTCTCTGGATAGTAAATGTGTCTACAACTCTAAATCAGAACAAAATGTGACAGTATGGAAAATGCAATACAAAAATTACAGTGTGTCTTACATTTACATTTTTCTTTTATTTAATTGCAGACAGTATGAACCCTAGATAATTCATGATTTTTCTGGTCAACTTTGGTTTATTTGTTCATGTACAAACATTCCTGCATTTCAGGCCTACAGACCATTCCAAAAAAGTTGTGAGGGGTTACTCTTCTTCTTCTTCTTCTTTCGGTTTCTCCCCTTATCAGGGGTCACCACAGCGCGTTAAACGTTTCCACCTCACCCTGTCCTCCACGTCCTCTACTCTCACCCCAACTCCCTGCATGTCTTCATTTACCACAACCAAATAACTCCTCTTTGGTCTTCCTCTCCGTCTCTTGCCTGGCAGCTCCATCGCCAACACCCTCCTACCAATATATCCACTATCCCTCCTCTGCACATGTCCAAACCATCTCAGTCTTCCCTCTCGAATTTTGTCTCCCAATTTTCCAACCTGTGCTGTCCCTCTGACGATCTCATTCCTAATCCTGTCCACCCTAGACACTCCTAAAGAGAACCTCAACATCTTAAGTTCTGCCACCTTCAGCTCTGCTTCCTGTCTCTTTGTCAGTGCCACTGTCTCTAAGCCATACAACAAGGCTGGTCTCACTACTCTTCTTATAAATCTTTCCTTTCACTTTTTTGCTGCGACCCTTTTGTCACACAGCACTCCTGACACACTTCTCCACCCATCCATTCTGCCTGTAACTCTCTTCTTCACCTCCTTTCCACACTCCCCATTTCCTTGGGACAGTTGATCCCAATTACCTGAACTCCTGGACCTTTGTGACCACTGATCCCTGTAGCTGACTGTTCGCACCTGCCAGTAATGAAGTAAAAAAAAACCTAAACATTGATGTAATTTTCAAACGTAATGTCTACAGGTGATTATAATCATGATTTGGTACCAAAGCAGTATCGACGAAAAAAGTTGAGGTCTTTGAGGAGCAAAGGGTAGCCAGCGGATCTTACAGTTTGTCAGCAATTGCATGAGAAATGTCTTGAATGTTTTAAAAACAATGTTCCTCTCAAAGAAACCTGGAAGGAATCCACATTTTTATCCCTCTACAGTGCATAATATCATTAACGATTCAAGGAATCTGTAGAATTTCAGTTGCGTGAAGGGCAAAGGTGCAAGCCTAAACTGACACCACCATGGTCTCTGATCCCTCATACGGCACATACATCAAGGACCCATCATTCATGAAGGAGCTGATAGAACCACATGGGCAGACATTACTCCATCAAACCTTTATCAAGCACTGCAATACTAAGAGCTACATTCACAAATCCCACTTAAAGCATTACTGTGCAAAAATGAAGCCTCATGTTAACCATGTCAGAAGCTGCATCGACTTCTCTGGGTATTGAGGTATCCGGGGGGGGACCATCACACAGTGGAAATGTGTATTGTTGATCAGACAGATCAGTATTCCAGATGTTTTTTTTTGTAAGACATGACAACTGTGTGCTCTGGACTAAAGAACGGAATTGGACCATTCCAGACTATTATCAGCTACCAGTCCCAAAGTCCGGCTCTGTCATGGTATGGTGTTGGGCCAGTGCCCTTGGTAAAGGTCATTTGCACTTCTATGATGGCAGCATTATGCAGAAGGGGTAGACTCAAAATTTAGAGCAATAATAAGCTGGGCTTCAAGAAGAAACAACCATCTTTTCAAGAGGACGTCCATTGCATTTGTCAAAAGACAATGCAAACAAACCAATCAGACAAAGTTGGGATTGAAAAATATCCCCTCAAATCCCTTCCAGTCTTTCTTTGAGGAACATTGTTTTTAAACATTTCAATAATTTCCCTAACACATTTGTTGACAAACCTAAGATCCTCTGCCCACCTTTGTGCCTCAATAACTCACCCTTTTGTGGACTGATTTTGTACCAAACCATGTTTACCCTTTTTTCGAATGTGTTGCAGACCTGGACTACAAACATGGAGGTTTATTAACAAACTAAATGGAGTTTACCAGCAGAAACATTAAATATATTGTATTCATACTGTCTGCAATGATATAAAAGTCAAAGTAGATGTAAGACATATAGCTTTTCTTTTCTTTTCCTTTTTCTTTTCTTTCTTTCTTTCTTTCTTTCTTTCTTTCTTTTTTTGCATTTTCCATAGCTTCCCAACTTTTTCTGATTTGGAATTGTAGGTAGCACCATCTCTACTTGACTAACTCTTGAATTTAATGACTTCAAGTCCAAATAGTCCTATAACCATCGTTGTTCTTCAAAATATCAGAGTCCATGTTAATTGGAGAATAGCTGGAATTCCGTAATCCCTCATTATATGATCAATTTATGAATGCAGAGTTCCAAACAAAACTCTACAAAAATCTCTTTTTTTGGTTCATTCCTTGACTCAAGTTGCTGTCTGTGTCATGCTGGGCATGCTCTAAATGGACTGCGTGGATTCTTCTGCTTCAGAGAGGATATGGTTTCCTCTCATCTCCAAAACACACATCAGTGGGTGAACTTGGTCCGTCCAGAGCCTCATCACAATGTGAATATCACAACATTAGTTTGTGTCAACTCTAAAAACCCTGGTACAGACCACTTACTAAAACTGTTACACTAAAAGTTATATATTTTCATTTAATCCAGCCCTCATGGACACACACATCGATTTAAAATGTCCTTTGGGTATTTGTATCAAAATTGTGAAACATTTAGATGGAAAAATCTACGCTCAGTCATTTCTTCACAGTGGAACAATGTCCTGCCAACTACGGAATAGGAAAACTCATCTATAGGAACTGGGCCAAATGGCTGAGGAAACACATGAGTGGCCACCAGCGATGCTTCATCCATTGCAGAAATGGCTTTCCATGCTGTGGCCCTGTGCACCAGGCAGTGTGGGAAAGCGGCAGAGGCTGCTGCTCATGTGTGATGAAAAGCACCACGGTGGACACTCAGTCAGCACAGTGTCTGAAGGCTATTTCAGGGAGATGTTTGGGTGGTTTTGTCAATCAAGTGTAGATGCAGCACCTGTGAGACATGGAATATCTCTTAGCTCTGCTTGCACAGTCATGAGAAACATCCCTTCAACTCATGTCATACCTACAGAATGGTTTCCTCCCACATCTACCTAGTTCACAGATTTCCCACACATGACACATAAAGAATGACCCACGGGACTATGGTATGCCCATTACATTTTAAGATTTTCTTTCAGTATTTTTATGAGATATAAAAGTACAATTTACAGAATTAAGGTGAAAAATAAATAAGAGAGTTCATAGTCAGAATACATCTACTCTGCTTCTTCTACGATTACTTCATAAGTATTGGATTATAAAGGTTCAGTGAAGTTTACAGTTGGTTACTGGGGAGGATGGAATGAATGGAGCCTACTGCTCATCATGCTGTTCTTAAAGAATTTAAATGATCTTCCTGGAATATAGGAACAGTATAATGTGTGGTTGTACCTGGTGGTGCAAACATCGTTTCTTGGCTGCGTGATGACCATTCTAAACAAACATCACCTAATTATCAAGAGTTGGCTGCCCAAACCGTTACCGACTTTCCACTGTACTTCACAGTTGGCAGCAGACTTTGTGGGTTATTGACTTGGGTTAAAGAGAAATAAATCTGCCCATATGTAGAAAATGTGTTGAAAGTATACTCGTTTGATCACATTATTTATTTATTTATTTAGTTATCTTGTGAATGTGCATTGCCTTTGATAAAAGTATAATTAAGTTTTTTTGAAGGTATATTTAAGTTATACTAATTATACACTAATTACATTTTATATTTAGATTTTTTTTATATGTTTTATTTAAATGATAAGTACCAATTCAATTCTGTTCTTACTTCTGTGGCTGATCTTTTTTTGGGACATTTGTCAGCTATAACAGTTTGCTGATGTCATTTATCCAGATTTAACAGACGCTGAGTTTGTAACTGATACACAAGCTCATGCCTTTGCTTTTAAGCATCTTTTTAACTGCCTTTGTTAATTGTCTAATGTTGCTTAGAACTCTCTTTGAACATATTTAAAGTGATATTTGTCGAGGCTCTTTTATAACTGATTTCATATATGTTAATACTGCTAATTAACACTCATCGTCATGACCAAATGTGTATTAGTTTCTGTATAGGTCCTTACTCACTTCTAAATCAATTTCCTTTTGTTTTGGTTCTGTGCTGCTTCTTTATCATTTTGTCTACCTGGATATTGTTTACAATAGCTATTTTCTGCCTCTATAAAGAGATAGTATATACTTGTCTCTATGAAAAATAAACATCCTATAAATGTCCAGAAATTATGTCTTTCTTTACATCTTTCGACAACAGGGGAACTGAACTATTGCTTTGTCTTAATCTGAATCACACTTTCTTTTTTCGATAATTATGTCTACAACAGATAATTATAATTTAAAACCTAATATATACAATGAGAGACTAGAATAGATCACAACTGCTTTCTCAAGGGGAAAGAATCTTCCCTGTTGAAAGCCCCCAAACCAATTTCTTTTCAATTTACCATCTGTGAGCTTATGACCCGGGAAGTTGTTTAGTTTTCTTGGCATCCTGTGCTCACATGGAGTGATCTGGAAAAGTCAGCGAGTGCCAGTGCGGTTTGGGCAGCCTATGTCCTGTAGGTCAGGCCACCAAGTGATGGCTCATGACCTCCAACATGTTACAGCCACATGACTTATGAAAATACATTTACTGCACTAATATTGCAAAATAATGTAGCTTCAGGTTGCTGAAGTGACATCTCTTAAAGAGGATGTTAATGATGACACCTCTGCTGGAAGTTAAACTCTTTGCACTTGATTTCTTTGGACGTATTTTCCGGAGGCATAGCGGGCTTGAGTGTAATAAAATATTTTTATTCAGTTCAAAAATGCTTTGGCCTAGTTCTTCTGAAAAAGATGGAAAAATTATGAAAATGGCAGCCAAGTTAATCCCATAGACGTGGTGTAAATCATAAACAAACACTGGTTGGAGAGAATTATGATTATATCATCGCTATGATGCGTGTTATTCTCATTCTGCTGCCAGCACACTCCAGACTCTCCACATCTCAGCTGTCATTCTTACCAGCCATCCTGGGCTAAGTGATTTGTGGATATAAAATGATTGGGATATACCAAACGAAACTTTTCAGCATTTTACCAATAGCTAAGGCTGGATTATATAAGTTCATTGTTGAATTTTCAAGTACAGTAATAGTAAAAAAATATTTTTTAAACAATGACAAACTAGGCTACTATGGCCAAAGCTTTGCTACTAAGCGGCATTCCCAGAAACACTGAAGAAAAGTACCTGTTACAAAAATGGAACATGTATTTTTTGGCAGTGCAGAGAGGAATTATTTAGACCTTGTTTATAACCCTGTTATGGATTCTGATGGTATTCATTAAATAATGTAAGATTTGTTTGTTTAATTTATTTAAAGTCACATCAGCAAACTTGGTAATGTTCATGACAGGAACAAAGTTACATCAATTAAGGTAATTTATTATCTCCAGTTCAACTAACTTGTTGTTTTTGGACTGTGGCAGGAAATCAGGGCATCTGGAGTAAAGTCACATGGACCCAGGGAGGACATGCAGTCTGCACCACCTGGGATTGAACCCAGGATCTTCTTACTGTGAGGTGATGGTGCTACCCACCAAGCCACAACACTATTTAAACAATGTATAGGTAAAATCATTGTTTAGGATATTGTATGCTGTAATTATAGCTAACTCACTCAGCAATATCACTGTGGTGACTTGGTGGTTAAGGTACTAGTCTGTGGCCCAGGAGGCCTAGGGTTCAAATCCTCTCTCTGCAAGGCCTTAAACCACATTTACTTAGATAGCAAGGCTGTATCTGTTGTAAATTGCTCTGGATAAGGGTGTCTGCTAAAATGACTAAATGTAACAGATCCAATCCTCAACTAAAAAGCAGATAGAAGTATATTTGGAATGCTACCAGAGTGTTTAAAGCATTCAGTCACATTAGAATTCCCCATTTCAAAAGAAGGCTGTATCCAATTCTTTAAGAATGTGGCCAGTGGTGACTGCTGTATCATCTGGAGTGAAAAGCTTCCATATTTTCAGTTCAAAATTTGTCTATTCTCGGTTAGACATAAAGGCAATCATCTGATTAAATTCTTATCCATTGTGTCAAGAAGGATAGTATTTTACTGTTTTCATACCTCTTAAAATTTTGAGACTGATGCTGCTGAAAATCTTTAGTTTGACAGAGCTGACACAATGACAAAATGACTAGCCAGAGCTGTGAGATTGGTATGGCACACAATAAATGTTTGAACCAACCAAAATGCGCGGTGTGGAGCCACATAAACAATTATTGTCTATCTGTTATTCAAACAGTTGTTGCCAGTTGCTGGAGATACTACTTCTTTTTGGTCCTAAAAGTTGAACAGAGAGGTTTCAGAAACCATCCTTTCCTTCAGCATGTGGACTCCATTTGTGCTTGTGGTGGTGAGAACATGTAGGTCAGACAAGCCCTGTGGTATCTCTCTATCCATCTGCTAGGACCAAATGATCCTACTCTCCAGACTCCAATGAGCATAAATCAGCACCAGAAACATGGACAAGTTTTTTTTTTTCCCTGACCATCATAAAACAATGATTTAAGGCCTCAGGCTGTCAAAACATGGCTCTGCGGATTTTATCCAGCAGTTTGAGGAAGGAACACAAGGACTTCATCGCATCCCAGCAATTTATGGCCACTGAGGGAGCCCAGACCGATTAGGGCCAAGGCCACCAACACACAGAAAAACAGGAGGAAGTGAAGCAAGTGGCAGGGCCTAGATATACCCATCAATCCAGAGAGTTCCATCAGGTCTCCAGCAGAAGTGAGGATATATCATACATATGCCATTGTGCTATGTATTCAGTGCATTCCACTGGACTATATTGCATTTGTGGGTTTGTTCTTTAATATCCTTACATTAAAGGACACGCAATGAATTAGACACAACCCTCCATATGGCTAAGCAAAATATACAAATACAAAATGGCTGCAAGCAGTTTATTTTTGTGAACGGCTAATTGTTAACCTAGTAAGATCTTAAAGCATTTTTGTAAATAGACACAAAAGTGAAACAGCAAGTCATGGAAATCTTAGGCCTGTTTGTTCAGTCACAAAATGTTTAAGAAAAACAAACTACAAAAGAATATTAAAAACTACAACACCTAATCTAACAACAATAGTCTTTAATTACATTCATTTCAATGAAATATGCCACAATTTTTAATAAAAAACTCTGCATGCTAATCGTTGCTCAAAGTTCAGCATACATTTGCATAATTAGCCAGCTGCTTTGTCAGATTTACTGCTAAAGGGATAGTCCTTATTACAGCGGACACAGGAGATCCAAAACTGATACAGGAGCTGCTAACTCTAGCAGTACACAAACTCAGGACTGCATTTATTACTTTGGGATTTGGACGTTATGATTGCACAACAGTTAGTGCTGTTGTCTCAAAGCTCCAGAGATCCCTGGTTTGAATCCTGGCATGTCTGCATTTGGTCTCCTCAAGGTACTGCTTAAGTTTGCACTGGCCCACAGTGTCCGAATCGCATGGCTATTAGCCAATCACGGAACTGTCTCTTCCCCCAGGATAAACCGTCATCACAACAACTGTGAAAACATTAGTTGCAAAATGAAAGCATCAAAAATCGCAAATGACGGCTTTAAAGGCGCGCAATAAAAATTATACTTCAACAAGATGCAGACAAAGGCATAGAATTACACAACTTGTTTGGCTTCCGGAATGAGGAAAGAATGGCCGAATTCAGAAAAGGTACGAGCCTTGTAGTCACAATGCTAATCACTTCGTTTCTGTCTGCTGCTTCAGAAGAGACTATCGAAAATAACAAACATTTCAATTAACAGTCATTGAATGTCAAAAAAGGTGTTATCTAAACAATTCCCAAATATAAATGGGTGAATATTAATGAATAATTGGGTGAAGGGTCTGTTATTTCATATCCACCATAGTGCACTACATAGGGCAGAGGATGTAATTTGAGACGGTGCCGTTAGTTAGAAAAATTAAAGTCTGCCTTGGCTTTTGTTTGTAAAATAGAATTGAAAGCGCAAAGTTTGATTCAGGAGATTAAACGTTACTTCTAAGAGTGTCAAAAAGTTTACAAGAAGGGGACAAAAACCCAACAGAACCATTTAAGAAAATCCATGTTTAATGAATACTGTCGAATTTATTATTGTGTTTAATGGATGGATGGATAGAACTTGATTGAGAAAAAGTGCAAAAAAGATACTTTGCTTGTAAATATGGTGTCTGGTTATTCAGATTGACTTCAGTGGTAAGATTGGACTATCAATAGAAAGTATATATTTATATTTGTTAGCATCTAACATATTTTCGATATCTTATACAGGTTCGGTCAATAAAACACCATTAAAACTTGAAGAGAATGGGGTGGTTGGGCTGGGCTAGGCAGTTTCGCTTGGATTTACTGTGATTGGAGTGTGCTGGTTCAGAAAAAAGTCCAGGGCTGTATTTAGTTCCCAGTTCAGCCCTGGTTGGTGTCCTGTCCAGGATTGGTCCCTGCCTTGCACCCTGTGCTTCATTGGCTCCCCATGACCCTGAATTGGATAAAATGATTTAATGAATGATGATTTCCCCAATGCAACTACAACTATTCGATGAAGAATAAGCAACAAAGTTCTTAGTCAGTGAGGTGGCTGAATTAGACTGGATACATGTTTTTTTTCTGTTTAATGTCAGCAAGTTACCACAGCTTGCTAAACATGCCAAAACAAAAAATCATTCTCATTAGTTAGCCAAAAATATGCATTGACTACTTCACAATATATTTTCTGTTTTTCTGTGCTTCTATTTGTAAAAGGAAATGATTTGAAATTATTTTCTGTAATCATACATATGCCACATATGAAAAAGAAAGAAATAATGGAAAAAAATGCTTGAGTATTCCTCTAACTCCAGTTTTAAAGGTTGATTCAATGTAAATGAACCATGGAAATGAGGTTTAAATGACTCCTACCCTTGTGGACCATATTGGTAAGACAGCAGTCAGATATCAGAGACCTCAGACATTAAAATCTGATAAAGACTATCAGTGGCACAGGATATCTCTTTTCTTACCTCATTTAAATGAGTTAAAAAGTCGTCAGCGTTACCGTCTAATCCACAGCGACTGAAACCTCTGCTCTGTGTTAAATGATTAATGCTTTGGCTGCAGCTTCTTAAGATGAATGGTCTCTTTTATATGGAAGGAAGCCATTAATTTAATCCACAGCACACAATCTGCCGCAGCAGGCAAAAGGGATCATGATCGTATAATGTCATTGTTACACTTGGCATTTTAACAGTAAAGACCATGGTTATTTGCATTTGACTCTCTCAGTATTACTGACTAGTCGAAGAATGATTGCTGACACATTATATTGTTTTGACTGAAATTTTCCTTAAGAGATTTCTACTATAAGTAACCCTTGAACCTAAAAACATTTTAATTGTTTTGATTGTAATTTTTAATTGATTTTGACAGTACAGTCAGTATTTGGATTTATTGCTATGATGCAAAAGCCACTTTTTAATAATAATAATAAAAAAAAAAATCCTTGTTAAGCTCCACAGCACATCATTCAAGCCTACCACAAAATATCTCCTTATATATAGATATATCTATGTCTATATAGACATAGAGACTGTATATCTATGTCAATCATGTTGTGCATATTTTGTAATTATATCACCATATATTCATTTGGCCCTATTTTCCCCCAAAGAAGTGCCAGAAGTGATAAACCAGTCACAGCTATATTATAGAAACATACAAACATCAAACTCTGCAGCGTGGTGTTTCCCTTTTTATTTTTGTAGTCTGGCAGAACCGTGTTTAATTGGCTTTTGCTTGGCGAGTAATGCGAGGACATGTGAATGGAGTATAATGAGCTATATTGCGATGTGATCATATTAAAAAGAGTATACTAACAAAACACTTTAAAAACCATGGAATATGACAATTCATATCTACCTTTAAATTAAGTCGAGTCAGATTTATTTCTATAGCGCTTTTTACAATCGAGCATTGACTCAAAGCAGCTTTGCAATTTTAAATTATCTCCTAATATCTAAGGCCAATCCAAAATGGATCAAGCCTAGGGCAGCAGTGGCAAGGAAAAACTCCCTAAACGTTATAAGGAAAAAACCTTGGGAGGACCAAGACTCAAATAGGGACACATCCTCCTTGGGTGGCTTCGGTGATAAATATAAGGATGAAACGAATTGATCTCACTGAATAAATCTGTAGTAATAGTTAAAAAACCCAGAAACTATAAGCAAATATTAACAGATAAATAAAATATTGTAAAAAATGTGCATATCGGCATTATTTAGTCCGATACACAGTCACTTTAGGATCTTGAGTCCTTGACAGGAAAGTACTTGGCGGCACATCATGC
The DNA here is from genome assembly GCA_025084515.1 of Ancistrus triradiatus. Lineage (NCBI taxonomy): Eukaryota > Metazoa > Chordata > Actinopteri > Siluriformes > Loricariidae > Ancistrus > Ancistrus triradiatus. The sequence continues at coordinate 91,111 of JAJAGP010001140.1, forward strand.
CCAGCAAACCAGAGGAGGGAGGGACCTACTGTCCTCTGGCATGATCCGTGCCTGGTGGGGCTGGAGCTGATGACGAAAACAACTTGAGTGGAACTGACACTTTGTACACATTATAACCTTCAATATTAAGTGAGAATAACATTTAATAATCAAATATTATAAGGTAACTAGTAAACTATGTGGTTTGGATACATGATCAACCCATATGAACTTACAAACAATCAGCTTCACAATCAGACGAGGCTGTTTTGTCCCTACCTCACATCGATTGTAGTGGTTTGGATTATTTCAGAATAACAACCAGCTGTTCCTTGGGGCTTCCATTAGCAGTAGTGCAACATAAAGAATTCACCATAGTTTTAAAAGTGCTTTCATGAAGTCCCCAGGATGAACGTATGGAAATAAGCACAAGTTAGTAGAAGAATGCAAAAAAAGATTTCAGGGTCTTTACCTATATGCTGTTCAGAGCATTATTAAGAAGTGGAAAGTGTATGGCACCACAAACATCCTGAATAAATAGGGCTGTCCCTCCAAATTGCATAACCAAGCCCACATGGATAAGGATCAAGGAAGAACACCAAACACGGAACCACCCAAAATATACCATATCTGGTGTAGTAGCAACATTAAATTGTGGGAGTGTTGTACATATTGGGCAATTGGTCAGGACTGAAGGGGAAATGGATGCCAAGTACAGCCAGTATCTTGAGGAAAGCTTGTGGTCATCTGCTAGACTTTTTTCAGGAGGTTTGCACCACCAAAATATGACAATGCAGTGGCCTTAAGATAAAAAGGTGAATGTCCTTGAATGGAAAATCATAGCCCTGACCTAAATCAGAAGGGAGATGTTTTAAAACAGGTGGATTTTTGTTTATTTGTTTGGGGGTATTTATTTGGTTTAATTAAAGTTTTGTTTGAGTATTTCAAGGGCTATAATGATTTTTTTACAGGCATTGTATCTTTACACATACTGGCATTTTTTATTGATATATAGGTTTGGTGATATTTTACTGGCATCCTGGACAATTATTTCTCCTTTACAGACTATTTGTGTTACTTTAAAAGTACATATTACTTAAATCCAATGTTCCAGAGTAATGATTAGATGAAGCTGAAGTTAGCAGCTAATGCACTGCTCTAGTAGCAGCAGTAAAATAAAAGCAAACGACTGAAACATTGCTAATGCAAAACGAAGTGAACAAGGCTGAGCTGAAGGTTAACCAAAGTGTGTTTAAACTCTTTCTGCATGGAACGGCACGTCAGACAGGGAAAAGGCCTGGGCCCTGTTAGCCCTCAAGTGAGTGATAGATGTGAAATTTTTCCTCCAAACACAAACATCTTCAGTGATTTCAGCTGTAGGATATACACGCGGGACCGAGAGCGGACCACCGCCACAGACGGTTCTTTTTTCTTCCATCTATTTTTACAACTTCCATTTAATTCCCTCACCAATCGTTCAGCTCCATGTGAAGAAAGACTGCAAGGCCTCACAAGATGATCATCTGAAAAAAAGACACATCTACCACCTTCAGTGCAGGTGCTTTTGTCTAAAACCTTTATGCAGTGAAGTCTGGCTTAAATATTATCTTTTGATTATTTTAAAGTATTTGAAGTTTAGAGTGGAAGATAGTGGAATATCTAAAAAACATATTGCAATACTGAAAGAAGATTCCACAGTACATAATATGTATGTTTACTTTTGCGAGGTTTTACCAGCAAGATGCCAAGAAAAGTTTTGAACCTTTATTTAAATACTGTATATGTTTATTAAATGAGAAAAAAGAGAAACAAGTAGAAATGTACACACACCGGCCTTTATTTATTTAACTTTATTAGGTACACCTGTTCAACTGCTCGTTGACGCAAATATCAGCCAAATGTGTGTATTTAGGCATGCAGTCAAGGTTAAGATGACTTGCTGAAGTACAAACCGAGTATCAGAATGGGGTGGAAAAGTGATTTAAGTGACTTTGAACATGGCACGGTTGTTGGTCCTAGACGTCTGTGTAGATGGTCTGTGTACGTATTTCAGAAGCTGCTGATCTAGGGATTTTCACACACAGCCATCTCTAGGGTTTACAGAGAATGGTCCGGAAAAGAGAAGATATCCAGTGAGTGGCACCAGGCAAAAATGCATGGGTGATGCCAGAGGTCAGAGGAGAATGACCAGACTGGTTTGAGTTGATAAAATGGCAACAGTAAGTCGAACAACAACTCGTTTCCACCGAAGTATGCAGAAGAGCATCTCTGACCCTACAACATGTTGAAGCTTGAAGCGGATGGGCTACCGCAGCAGAAGACCACATCGGGTGAAATGCTTGTCAGCCATGAAGCATAGATACATCTTGCCTAGTATTCACAGTTCAGGCTGCTGGTGGTGTAAGGGACTGTGGTAGCTTAGCGGTTAAGGTACTGGACTGGACTATGGACCAAAATGTCCAGGGTTCAAATCCCACTGCTGCCACTGTTGGGTCCTTGAGCAAGGCCCTTAACCCACGATTGTATACAGTATGTGATTTGGCACATAACCTATCGTAAAGCGATTAGCTATGCGCATGCGCAAAGACACATTCGCGTTCCTGGAGAACTAGACGAACCCCGTTTTAAAATAACCGTTATACGTTTTACATATGCCGGTATTCATTTAGTATTGGTTTATTTAACTGGTTAAATATAGTTTATTTATAGGCTCACCGATCACTTTATTAGATACACCTTCCTGTTTCTACACTCAATGTCCAGTTTTCAGGTCCGCTTACCATATAGAAGCCCTTTTATAGTAAGTCGCTCTGGATAAGGGCGTCTGCTAAATGCTGTAAACGTAAATGTAATGGTGTGGGGGATATTTTCTTAGCAACTGAGCAGTGTTTAAACATCACTGAATACCTGAACATTATTGCCAATGGCTACTTCCAGCAGGATAATGTGCCATGTCACAAAGCTCAAATCATCTCAGACTGGCTTCTTCAACATGACATTGAATTCACTGTACTCAAATAGCCTCCAGAGTCACTGTCTTCTTGCCTCCATAGTGTTAAATGCATTGTGTTTTGTTAACTTTAGTGTCTTCATATTTTTATGTCAGTACTTTCTGCTCTTTCAGCTGGAAAAAAACCTCAATGTTTTTTTCATTTAGCTTTACCTTTGGTGATTTAAAACCGATTACCTTTGGTGATTTAACCGAATAAACATCTGATCTGAAGAGGAATGAGTCCTCTGGGAAGCTTTTATTTCCCCCTGCTGTGGGGTCTGTAGGAAAACTTCCTGTGCCTGCATTAACTCATCATTCACCTGATCACTGTTAGAAACTATAATGTTTCTCTATCACATTTGTAAAGCTTGCATACTGAACACGAAACTTCAATTATGACTGTTTTAATGTCCAGCTTTAAACAGCTGCACTCCTGCTGAGGGTAAGATCCACCACAGGGACTCAGTCAGAAGGTGGCAGCGTTGCTGTAAAAAAAAATGTTAGAACTCTTTCACGATGGGTGCACGATTCCCTTGTAAGGTTGTACAGTAGAGTTTGGTCATTTCTTGGCTCAAAAACACCTGATTCAACCCTCCAACGTCCATGCCAGTTAAGAGACTCCTTGCTCAGATATAATTAAAAAAACAACAATATGCTCTCAGAACAAATGAAGGCAAATACTCAAGCCGGAAGCTAAAATTCAAATACAGCTAACGGGATGGTAGCGTTATGCAAACTGCAACCTATAGCTTAATTGTTTAAACCAGGTACATGCATTGCCGTCATCCATGTATCCAGAAGTCAGATGTAACTAAAACAAATTCACTAGAAATGTGTCCCCCTCCCTCCATATTCTCCTCGTTATTTTGTCCTGGGGTTTCTCTCATTTGCGTCTCAGGTAATATGAAATATTAAATACATTTGTCGGTTCCAAACTTGAATTTGAGTGACATCCCTAACAACAGCAAAGAGTAAAAGGCAAATTACAAAGCAAGACAACCAGTGTATTTTCTACATTCACTTTTTAAAAATTTTCTAGTCTTGTACCATCCACAATGTGTTGTTTCATAATACACTCAGTGTCAATCTTGAGTGTTATTTATACTTATTTGTACATATCATTGTAGAGAAATTCTTTATTACATAATGCAGTCAAAAAATGTACATTGTGAGTTAGTATGCTAAACACCATTTGTATAGCCTCTTTAGGAAAAAAGGCAATAGCACTATAAATTAAACATAACTAAGAAAACGTTAAAAGATGTGAAAGTACATATTTCATGTAAACAATCTGAAAAAAAAAATCTAAATTTGTAAATCTGAAATTGTAAAACATGTAAAACAAAATGTAATTTGATTTGTCTTTTACATTTACAGCATTTAGCAGACGCCCTTATCCAGAGGGACTTACAATTGGTACAGTCTTACAATCCAAGCAATTATGAGTTAAGGGTCTTGCTCAAGGACCCAACAGTGGCAGCTTGGCAGAGGTGGGATTTGAAACCCTGGACCTTTTGGTCCATAGTCCAGTACCTTAACCGCTAGGCTACCAGAGACTTTTAGAGAGTAATGGTGTATTGTGCATCGTTTAGTAAAAGTAGCCTGTCAGCAAAACGTCTAATACTGTAGCGGACAGAATGTCTGAGGCTAAAGTGCAGCCTGTATATTCCCTTTCCCTCCATGGTTAACCCACACAAATCTCAACACTAGTTTGGTTCTGTCTCATTCTGGCTATACCATTTATACCTATAGTAAAAGGTAGAAACATACAGAACCAAAATTAATCATTTGAAATCAGTCATGGTTTATAATTCGGTTACAATGCTTCAACCCCAGAATCATTAAAACAATGGAATAATTCATGATTTTTATTTTATTTACATATACAGAGTTTATATATATATATATATATATATATATATATATGTATATATATATATATATATATATATATATAATATCAAGTTCTTTATAAGTGAAGTGTTTAAAAACTACCATGGAAGTATCTTCATTTGTATTTAAAGACTACTGTATATGACATCTAAAGAACATACAAGTAAAACTAATAGGTACTGTGATTACCTATCTGTGTTTGGAGGTAAAAAGTGAAATTGTACAGGACATGAAATGCAAATTCACTACAGGCACTACATTTCCCATAATGGCCCAGCATTTTCCCCAAAAGCTTGAGTGTCAAAGGCTTTGAGTCCGAGGCAGTTTCTTTATTTTTCTCATGGAGTAATGGACATCTGCAAATATTTAAAAGAAAGTCAGAAACCCTGCAGACAAGATAATGATAGAACATATCTATATGTTTAGTTACTGCAATTAATAAAAGTGATTTAGTGTTAATTTGTTCTTCATTGCTTATCCATGGCAGAGTGACACCCACTTTATAGGTAAACTGCTTTATCTCTTTAGTGTTCAACATGCTTGTTTATATGCATTGTTGTGGCCCTATGACTGATTGGGAAGGAGATGGATACAGCTGTACCCCATGAAATTCTGTGCGCCCCAGTACCACTGGTAGTCTATGTATAATTTAAGCAAAAAGCCTTATATGATTGTTTGATTTACCCCAGTTACTTACACTACATGTATGAATATCTATTGAAAATTATAGTTGAAGTATTCTTGCAAGCTGTGTTACTCATGCACGTTTCAATTACGTCCCACAGCCTGGTGAATGTGATGCATTTGAGTAACCTTCCTGGTACGCAGTCATGTACTCTATGTAGTTTCCACTTGCTTCTCCTAGTGAGGGTCGTATTCATTATTTCTAAAATGAACTGGTTTGAGAATATGCTTCAGGAGTCTGAACCTGCCCTGCTTGTATTTTTGGTCAGGAGCCGCATCATCTGTTTTAAAGCCAAAGCTGGTGTATCACACAATTGCTCACACATGACCAAGGACAAGTATTGCAAAACTGATGATAAACAGATGGACTACAGTAAACATGTCCCTACACTGCTACCTGTTTACTTAGCAAGTAAGCAGGCAAGTTTATTTGTATAGCACATTTCATACAAATGAGCAATTCAAAGTGCTTTGCAATAAGAGATTAATAAGTGAAAAGATCAAAGATCAAAGTGCTTTACAATAAGAGAATAATCTACAATAAGAGAAAAAAAGGATAAAAGATAAACATATACAAACAGCAGGACAATAAATGACTAATAAATGGAAGGATAAAAGATAAAAGGGAAAGAGCATCAATATTTAAAAAAAAATAAATAAATATATATATATATGCTACATATATATATGTAGCAGATTTGCTTTGTTTGGAAGCAAGCAAAATGGCAGGGAATTTACCCCCCTTACACACACACACACACACACACACACACACACTCCCATAAGCTGAAATGAGGAAACCATTACAGATTAATGAAGCTGTTTAAATGCCTTATTTGTTTTGAATATGCTTGACTGAGAGGAGCCATCCTTCTTTCTGCTGTTCACGTCCAAACTGCTGCCTTCTACTCCTTACACATTTTTTCTTGCAGTGCAAATACAAAAACAGTTCCAGGCCTCCTGTCTCATTTAAAACAGCCTTCGAAGTGCAGCCAAGTCTTACTGGAACCATAAAGAGCAATGCAAAATATGAGTCTCCGAAAAAGTAGAAGTCTTTCTGTTTTGGTTCAGCTTTGAAAATATATTGCATCTCATGAAAAATCAAAATATGGGAAGTGAAACAATACATCAGATTCTTAACTTATTTTATAAATGAAACGTGCTGCTAGGTAAAAATCCCTTTCATTTCAACAGAAGCACATCAATTCATTTAAACAAATTTTCACAGACATGCAAATGACATGAGTTCCAGACATATCCTGCATTGCGTTCCTGCATTGTGACATTTTGACATGAATTGTTGGAACTGGACTCACAATTGGTTTCTTGTCTTCGTTGTCATGCAGCTAACCGTCAGCCATGATATCCTAGATAGTCAGCACTAGATGTACTTCCGTGTGCCGTGTTATGGTGTGGTTGTAATTTGTTGTCACAGTGCATCTGAAATGAACATCCGGTTTGATGTTTAAAATGGGTGCTTGACTAAAGATGTGTAATAAATGTGTTCAAAAGTGACCTGAACATGCTTACAGTAATGTGCTACAACCAGGATCGAGAGATCACATATGAACTAGCAAGTGTTTTAGAAAGCTATATAGAAAAACACAATGCAAAGCAAGTTTCCTCTTTTACCCTTGCTCATTCTGGTCAGGTTCATCCGGAAGAACATCGCAGTTTCAGTAAACGTACCACCTCTTACACTGCAAGCCCCATCTGGGTTTAGAGCCCCTCAGGAACTGCCATTTCCAGCTGCTGGCTCTTACTTGAGCTGCATTTAGCCTATAGATATCCTTAATCTAATATATGCTTAGTTTGTTTTGTTTTATGTGCATTATTTAACACTGCATCAACATCAATGGCTTCTCACGACAGGAACAAAGTTACACTGATACTAGTCATACACATTCACACTGGGCCAATTTAGAGCAACCAATTAACCTAATGCATGTCTTTTGATGTGGGAGGACACCGGAGTACCCATAACCCACGCGGACATGGGGAAGAGTCCAAAGACAGGATCAAACTTGGCAAATCTGGAGCTGTGAGGCGACCATGCCAACCACTTGCACCACAGTGCTGCCCAATCCAGTGTATGCCAAATGACCAAACCTCAATCTAGATAAAAGGTTACCCAATTTAGCAGGAAAACAGGAACGTGGTAACTTTATCATCTCAAGCTGCAACTGATTTGGACCAAATTTTGAGAGCTTATGCAATTTTACAAATAAATTGTACTAATTCAAGCTACTTATTGTCTGAGCAACGATAAATGATCAAACTGTTTCTAACGAAATGGCACACTGTGTGGACTTCCCATGTATTTGCGTGATTCTTCCTCAAATGCATGTATTAAAGAGAAGCACAGTTTGCATGTTACTGTATACATGGTGCGTAAAAAGGCCTGGGTAGGCTTGTTTGCGAGTTTCAGTTAGCATACAGGCTTTTTTGCTTAGTACTTCTAGCTGTCAGTGTTTGTATTTATTTCATGTATATAATCTACAAAAAAGTTCAAGGGTCTCCTTTCTAATTGAGTCATTTTCTGTTCATCACGGCTTCCACAAATCCTTTTAAGTAAATCACAATTGCAGTGAAACGCAAAATGAAAGTAAATCATCTTTCCATGATACATTCCATACATCTGTTTTTTTTATGGGCCCAAACTCTTTACCCATAACTTTTAAGATGAAACAGCGCTGAGCTCATACAGTATGTGTTTCTGTGCCAGGTGAATTGAACTGGATCATGAGCAGCATTTCTAAACCAACGGCACACCACAGAGTGTTTTTTATTTTTTTGTATTTTTTATTTGGTGAAATAAATTTGTAGATGCTTTAATGGTATAATGTACTTTAGCTTTTTCATATACTGCACATCTCAGGCTTGGACTGCCTTAAGGAAGGTAATACTGCACAAACCTTAACAAATAAAGTTGTAATCTGTATCATAATTATTTGACAACATGACTGGGACACAGCATGTACAAACCAATGTGTCTAATGTTCACACATGGGTTAGGACTTATTTATAAGTTAATTTATTTTAATTAGCCCAAATCTCAATTTATGATAGTACCCAGAAATAGAGATACAGAATTCACTCTGGTCAGTATTTCAGTATTACATGTAAAAAGAAAGATATAGGATCATTTCTTTAGGAGCCTTTAACTTGGACTCAGATTTTGAAATTGTGCCACCCATGGTTATGAAATCCAGATCAGCACTTTGGTATGTTTCCTAATTGCTGCAGTCGGCTCAAATCTACATCGGACCAAATTACTCTCAGTTTTTGATAAGGCCTTATTAAAAGCAAACAGGGCCTTCAAACAGCCTCCCATTAACACAATTAAATAAAAAGCACTACATTTGCTCAAGTGCTGTAACCTACATACTGGCCCCCAAACTTAAGTAAACATGGTCAAAGCTACTGGAAAGCCCCCACAGCACTCAGTACAGTAGTTGGAGCAAATCCCTGAAGAACCAGGCCACCAGATTTCCAGATTACAGATGTAAACTTTTGCACTAATAAACATCAAGTGCTCTATTTCTGGCCATCTGATAATGAAATGAAAAGAAAATTGCCTTTAACTCTTAAGTGTAGTCATTTGTTTCTGAACAACCAGCCATCTTATATTTTCATACTTTTAGATGTCTGAGCCTAGTTTGACTACTTTGGATTCTGCCTATATATAACAATTTGAAGTTTCTGGTCTGTTCTTCAGCACAAACCAAAGTTGCCAGGTTTGGTGTTTCCAGTAAGAAATAAATCCTTAACCCATGTTTGAATTTGTGCACTGGACCTAGCAGGTTAATGAAGTTACTAATGGAATTAAGAGAACATTACAAACTACATGCACAAAAACATACATTAAAGCTTGTTCAGTTTATCAGTAATCTAAAAACTTGTTTAGGTGATTTCTGACTCACTGTTGTCTTACAAAATGAAAAAGGACATTGCATTGCAGAAGCATATATCCTGAAACCTGAACTTCATTCTTCATAACAGTTTGGTATCACTCAAATCAGATTCAGATTTTGGACAAAGTTTGACATTTAAATTGTAGCTTGTTGGTACTATAGCTGTGCTACTGTACCAATAAAGAAGGATTAGCGTTCTTTATTTGTTATCTACTTTAAACTCTATTTACTTTAGGCACTGGTGTAAACATATTTCATTACTTTAAATGGAGAAACAGCGGCAAAGTAGATTAGATACATCAGTCTGGAGGAAAAACATTATTCCCCCTAGTTTGACTCATCCTGTCATTTTCCAGTCTGTGTGTGTGATCTCTACGGTAAATGGTATATTCTGAGTGGTGTGCATCACTGCCTCTCCAACGGTCTATGGCTACTGGGAATTCACGTCCGCTCAGCCAAGCTCAACAGCCATACTTGGAGATGGGCCTCAGATGTAAAATTAGGAATTTCCTGAATACTTTTTGATAAGTCTCCATCTACTGATGTAACATCAAACAGTAGGGTAAAAGGCTGGTAAAAAGGACAGCGTTGGTTCATTTTTCAAATTTGTAAAGACATGTAAATGTTAAAACATTGTATATGTTGTGCACAAATTCTCAGAAATTATTTATACCGTACGTCCTCCTCTAGACCATGCCAAATATTTCATATTATGCTTATTAATCATTTAAAGGTTAACTGACACACGAAGAAAACAGGTTTTTGTGTTCTACTTGTTTTCCTCATATGTAGTAATAAGACATACAGTACTGTGCAAAAGTCTTAGGCCACCATTAAATTAGATATACCATTGTCTTAGTAAAGCTGAAATGACCATATATAAATATTTCTCAGTCTCTTTATTAGAATACAACCAGAAAATACTAGAAATGTGTATGCAGTATTAAACAACTGAAAGAAATCAGAAAGAACAGCTTCTATAGGCAAATATGTAGTGTGACCTCCCTTTACACTTGAGCAATAGCAGTATTTGGCAGCTTCATCAAGATGCCAAGGTGACAGTTCTACTGTCTGAAGAAGTTTGAGCAGGAAGGGTCTTTTCAGAAACCACTTTTTCAGAAAGGGAACAAGGTAAAAAGGTTAAGATATGCTAACACTCACAAAGATTGGAATGAAGATCAGTGGTAAAGAGTATTATGGATTGACGAATCCAAGTTTGACACATTTTTTGTCTATTTGTCAACAATATGTTATATATGGCCATCATACCATTGCTAAACCATAAACATTTTCTATATTTCCTGGTTGTATTCTAATAAAGTGCGAAATAATTATATATGGTCATTATAACAGTGCTAAAACACTGGTATATCAAATCTAATGGTGGCCGAAAACTTTTGCACAGTACTGTACATATACAGCTAAAAAATAAATGATGCAGAACTGTTGAAGTAGTTACACATATAGCAACTCAACAAGTAATAATTTGAAGGGCACAAACTTTTGCATAACACATAAACTCTGTTTCTGTTCCTGTTTATAAGGATTCAAAAATCAATATTGTATGGCCCATGATATTTTCACTCAGATGTAAACTGACGCTCTGATATAAGAAAGAGCTGAAAAAGACAGATATGAAAGGATGGCTACTAGGACCTATTCTACAGTAGAACCATCAGAGATTGTGCAACTGATTTCCGTTTTTTATCTCTAAGAGTATTTTCAAGATTTCTATCCACAAGGTGTGGGTATCATGATTTTTGAAATCTTAAAATCAACATATTTGTCTAGACATCAACCTAACCCCCCAAAAATGGCAGAATTGCACAGTATTGGCTATTACCCTCCTATCAAAGTCCCAGAGTAGTTTTAGTAGGTGTTGCATGTACAGCACTGTGCAATAATCTTAGGCCACAATCAAATTTGATGTTTTGAAAATGGTATAATGGCACATATAATATAATGTATTGTCGATGATTGGACCCAAACATTTCAAACTTGGATTTGTTACTCCATAATACCCTTTTCCACTGATCTTCATTCCAGTCTTTGTGTGCTTTAGCATATCTTAGCTTTGTCACCCTGTACCCCTTATGAAAAAGTGGTTTCTTGGCTGCTACCCTTCTGAAAAGACTGTCGAAGGGTCAACTTGGCATCCTGATGAAGCTCTAGCCTATAGAAGATGTTTTTTCTGATTCTTTTTCAGTTTTCTGCTACTGCATGGAAATGTCCTGTATTTTCTGGTTGTATTCTAATAAAGAGACAGAGAAGTGATTACATGTATATATGGTCTTTATGCCAATGGGAAAACAATGGTATATCTAAACTAATGGTGACCTAAGACTTTTGCACAGTACTGAACATGCATACAGGAGAACCTGGAGGAAAGTACAGGCCTGTGATTATAAAAAAATTATCAGCAAATTGGTTTGTTAAATTATGACACATAATACAGACAGAAATGAGGCAGAGCCATTTGTCTACCAGCAAATTCAGAAATTAGATTTTGCCGTGACTTGTCTGAGTCTTGGGCTTTTGCGAGTTGAGATGAGATGGTATCACTGAGGCCACTGCTATTACGCTGCAGCAGTTTCCTCTGTATCAGCAGTATTTAGGGTGCTTAAATGCGTTTAAAGCTCTGCAACGGGTTCACAAAATAAAATGCTTTCAGTTTTGGGTGCGTCAAGATTGTGATTACAGTCTCAATAACTGTGCCGACTATAATGGTGTAGGGGTAATAGTCATTAAATGCTGGCACACCTGATTTCATTTCTTGGGTGCCGACTGCTTCCCAAATAAGCTTCTCTTCACCGCCTCTCATGTATTATCTGTGACGAATCACACACAAGAATTCTTGGTATGTCAATGTGCAAAGTGAACTATTTTTTTTAAATGCCATTACCTTGAAGTCAACCAAATCCTGATGTCTTGTGACGAGACAGACATATGTGCAGGACTTTCTTTACCTCAGGTGCTGGAGTACTAGAAGTTATGACAAGCTTATCACCCACATGGGAAGGTGATGTATGAAAGACCCTCAGCTCTCACGGCCTGATAATCTCTCAGACTCAGGAGCCAGCAATGAGGGCTTTGGGTTTTCTCACCCTCTCACCAGGAGGAGGAGCAGGGACACTATCGTGTCATCACCTTGTCATCTGCTGTGGGCTGCATCTCTAAAACACCCTGATCATGAGGCAACTGAACTTTATGCACTGTCGCTTTTGCTCCTGTGCAGTGAAATGTGGATGATCAGAGAATAGCACTGAAGTTTGTATACGTTTAAAGAACTGATTGAGCAAAAAAAAGAGAGAAAAATATCTAATTTACACAAATGTAGACATTCAAGGCATGTTTTTGCAATTTGTTTAATTTTATACTGGATCGTATTTCCACCATATAGAGCAGTGGTTCCCAACCTTTCTTCCTTGGAGCCCCTCCCATGTGTATCTAAGAAAAAGCTGCTCCCCCCAGCCCACACACACACAGAACAAAAGTAATTCATTGCAAGTCTTTAATGGCAAAAATTCACAAAAAATGATAGCTTTACTAACATCAGCCTTATTTTTTATGTACACTTCTATCCCTATGACTGATTGGCAAGCAGAAGGGTACAGCTATGACCCTCTAAATTCTGTGTGTGCCCCAGTATGACAAGTAGTCTAGAAAAGCCACTGCTCTATGGACTGAACTGCACATAAGTGACATTACACATCTTTTTGTAAATGTAAAATGTTGGATTGCTGCATTTGTTTGGACTGCTACAGACTGGATCCGTATCGTCTTTAGCGACGAATCTAGGTCCAGTCTGGGGTGTGATGACAGTTGGGTTTGAGTATGGAGGCCTCACGATGAACACTTCAATCCTGCTTTTGCTGTAGAATGCCCCAAATGCTGGTGTGATGATCTGGAGAGCCATCCCATATGACAGTCGATCATCCCTAAAAGTGATACGAGGGACACTAACAACTCAGCAATATGTGCAGGACATCCTGCGTGTTGCCTCTTATAACAGGGCTTCCAAATGGCATTTTTCAGCAGGACAATGCTTGCCCACACAGAGCAAGGGTTTCCTCGCAGTGTCTCTGCTAGATTTGCCTTCCTGGTTGCCAGATTTTACGCCAATCGAGCATTTATGGGACCAGCTGGGACACCACCTTCAGCAGGCTATATGTGTGCAGGATCTACAGGCCCATCTGTGGGCAAATGTGCCACAGGATACCATACAGAACCAGCATGACTCCATGCCCAACAGTATCTCATCTTGTATCCAGGCTAGAGCTGGCCCAACAGGATAACTAGAGCCTCCTTTCAATTGTACAGTTTTTCCCAATAAACTTATAATTTCGCTCTAATATTGTAAACACTTCCATATATCATCACTACATTCATACATATAAAATTTCATTCTATTTCACCCACTCCTTCTTGGTGAGGTTTTTTTTTTGGCAATGCATGTAAATATGGCGGTATCTGGAACAGTCACTATACTATACTATATATGGGTCACTACGTCTGGACCACAATGCAAACTTCTGTCACTCAGGGTTCATATGTGATGAAAATGTCCCTATCATGAAGCTAAGAAGCCCCTCTACACAGCGTCTACTGGTGCCCCCAAGTCCTGCAGTGCGGACACGCAAAAAAGCCAGCATAGATCTAGGCACTATGAAATGCTTCCTCAGCTATGAAGAGTTAAGATGATGTTGATGGGGTTTTGACTTGCTCAGATGGCTGGGGTGACACGGTGAAACTTGTTGGGTGATGTTTAAAGTTGATTTCAGGTTTTTTTTCCTTTGCTGCTCTAACCTAGATGTTGGCTAGCATACAGTACAGCTAGTTCAGCCATCTGTTAAGAATTGAGATAAAATGTCCTGTGCTAAGAAATTTCACAAGGTCATTAATATTGCAGTCACCAGGAAAATACTGAGTATACCCGACAGTTGATTGCAGACATAGTGATTTTAAACCACTGAGTGTAAGCTAGGGAGCCAGCTTCCCTTTGCCCCACAGTTTCAACCCCAAAAATTCGGTAATGAGTGTGCACAGTACACAGTTGTCCAGTTGTTTTAAATGATTACACAAGACTCTGAAATGTGCAGACAGATTGATAGGCTACACCTTTCTAATTATTAAGCACTGACAATCAGCCTGACAACCTGACAGTTTAAGAAGTAACTAAACACTTGATTTTGATTAGCATGCTTTTGAAAGTGTCACTGAGGTTCTTGCATTTTTACTGTCAGGTTTCGTGTACGTTCTCTCATTCGCTGCCAATTCAGTGTCTAACAGTGCTCTCCTGCCAAAATTACACACTCAAATGCAGATGCGCAGGTTGTAGGACACGTCTGGAAAGTATTACCCTAGAAATCACAGATATGTATGGCCAGAAGAATTTTTTCATCTGTAAAATAGATCTGTTTTCCTGTCATAAAGCCTGTTTCCAAACCACCCAAGTATTTTATTCCTCTGAAGAAACAAATCCTGCCAATAATCCTTTGGCTGTTTTATACTCACACCAATGTTGATGATAAAAAATGACGTTGATGTGGATGGTGTGGAAATGCCCAGGATATAGAAAATAAACCTTTAATCATTCACTTGATTGTTTGCACTAGCCATGAAATTACAAATTAACCCATTTTCATAGGCATATGATTTCGCCAAGTTATTTGTTATGTCTGCATGCATCATCGTCTAGTACAATGGAACCTTGGAACTTGAATTCACTTGAACACTCTGTTTGAATATTTTTTCTCCCAAATTTAAACAAAAATTCAGACTCCGAACAACTCAATGATGTGACCTTCCAACCACGATGCACATAATCCAGTCCAGTATAATGCACCAATACGGTATGCCAATCGCCACTTGGGAGCTAACATAGGCATATTGTGTATATTATGTTATTTTATTTTATTATTATATCATGTATATATATATGTATATTGTATCAGTCTACGGGTGCGATTTCAGACACCTCCAGTCTCTGTGTTCATCTCAGTGACTATAAAGTTTCACTTATTTCATGTCTTTATATTTCACTTAAGTATTTATTAATTATTATTACATTCCTTTGCTTTATTAATACTTTTAATCATTAATTACATACAAATATGGGTCTGAAAAAACAGTCTTTGCAGTATCAAGAACAGATTAACCCTATTTACATTACTTCTTATGGGGAATTTGTTCAAACAGCCTTCTGGACAAAAATAAGTTAGACTTCTGAAATTCCACTATACAGTGTAATCCAGAGACCTTGTAAGTTTATCATTTCTTGCATATTTTCTGTGAGCCAAACATGTTGAAATGTCTTTGTATTATATGCAAACTGTATTATATAACAAAAAAGGTGCGATCACCCTTAGGTTTTAAAATGGCATCAATTTTCATAGGTATACTGGTGCGCAGTTTTTAAAGGTATTTAGCTGATATGTTTTCTGAAGCTTCTTGGAGCACCTGCAACAAATCTGCTGAAGATGTTGGTTGTCTCACTTCCTTCTGCCTCTTCATGTAATCCCAGACTGACTGAGTGATGTTGAGATCAGGGCTCTGTGGGGGCCATATCATCTGCTGTAGGACTCTTTGTCTTTTTTTGTTGGAGATAGTTCTTTATGACTTTGGCCTTGTGTTTAGGTCATTGTAATGCTGGAGAATGGGTTTGGGACCAATCAGAGCCTGCTTGATGGTTAAGAATCTGCCTGTAATTATCAGCAGTGAGAGGGCAGTTGATTTCGACGACGTCACCCACTCAGTTTGTAGACATATTGCTCTAAATTTGAAGGAAACCTCTACTATGTTTCACTTCGATAGACAAATTGCCTTCTGTTACAACCAAAAATATACATTTCAGTCAAGCACCTTCTGCCATTGTACTGCACCCTAGACCTTGTGTTTTTGTGCATAAGTGAGTCTCTTGGCTTTGTTTCCTCCTCTGAGCTATGGCTTTTAAGTCTTCCATGAAGAACACTGTTGACAAGATTTCTCTGGACTGTGGATGGGAGCACATCTGGGAATACCTGTCTGTCAAATTTCAGCTTGGGAGAGACCTTGCTCCTGCAGGATAATCACCTTGTATTGTGTTGCTGTACTCTTGTCATGATGTAAGATTTTAGGGTTGAACTGCTACAATCTTACACAGTCTTGCCTTTTTAGGTTGGTTGGCCCTCACAGAGCTTTATTACCTGTACAAAGCTGCTTTGTTTAGTTAATCAGTTTGGCTCAATCTGCACATGCCATTGATCAGTAGCTTTATTGTGCACTGAGCCCACAGAGTCTTGAAGTTTTGTATCTGAAAAGTGATCTGTTACTTACTATGTTATTTTAAAAAATCACACTGTAGGATTTCATTTTTGCCACAGAAATGTCTATATATCTGTAAAAGCATTTTTATTTGATCTCCTTTAAGACAAAACGGTTTCTTTATACAGTTATCTTCAATAGAACGGAATTATGTAGCCCTATAGTATTATATGTTGGTTAACTAAGTATATGTTAGATAGCAGATAGCTGCTTTAGTTCTTAACAGAAACATTTAATGAGCCCATTAAGTATTTTCTGGTAAGATTCGGCACAGTTAGAATAAAGCCTAGGGCATTTTTGGTACATTAAGCCACACCAAACTTCTCCACATGAAACATTATAAAATGTCTAACAAAATATGCGTTTTCACATTGTAACAACCCATTAACACATGTTTGATTGACAGCTAAAAACCTCCTACTGTTCTGATAAACCTCAAAATTGCCAATTGACTCCCATATCTGTATCTCGAACCTGGGTTACCATGGTGGTAAACTAGCAAGCTGCTGTAGCACATCCCATGCACTGTATATAGAATGTATGTAATGTTTTTGTAAGTTAACTTATGGTTTTATTTCGATTGTCATATTTTTGTTTTCCCCAAATATACTAAAGCTGTGAGAGTCACACTAGCATTTACATGAAGCCTAGGAACCACAACAGCAGCACTATACTAAATATGTAGCATGTAACAAGCAGATCCATCTCATATTTAAAATCTACATCCACAGAGAGCCTTAGGGCCGACACATATGGTCCCACATTAAATGTCTATTTTGTGCAATTTACACTCAGACAAACCTTTTCACCCACACCAGAGATGACTGATTAATGGGCTATAGACCATTGGTGAATTGCTCTATGACATGTGCCGGCTACACTTCTGAATGTGCATGCTGTGGGTGTCAGTAACTGTGTCAGTATCAAGCTAATGCTTTTGACTGAATGCCTTTTAAGACACCCCCCCCCCCCATTTCCTTGTCCTCATATGGAGTCAATGAGCAAGCACAGAGTGACCTGGTGAAACAGCTTAATTGCCCCCTCTGGACCTTGTTTCAACACTGGAGGGGTGGGTGGTCTGCCTTTGATTCATTGCAAGGCAGTATGTAGAGTACATCCCATAAATGGACTAGTATCATATCAAAGATTTTAGCAAACATGCATAATGAGTGTGGTTGTACAATGGTTAAGGTACTGGTCTCCTATTATTATTATAAAATTCAGAGTTTAATTCCAGCACTGCCAAGCTGCCACTGTTGGGCTCTTGAGCATTGCCCTTGAGCAAGGTACTTAACCCCCAATTACTTGTATTGTACATTGTAAGACTGTAACAGTTGTTAGTTGGTCTAGATAAGTGTTGGTATAACAGATTCCATAAAGACAGATTTTAAAAGAGCATTTATGCAACTGTGTGATCCAAAAGCAGAAAAGCTTAGAGTTTTCTTGGAGCTACATCTCTGCATCTATTTATTCAACTGATTGATTGATTAAGCTGCATAAATACTGATTTTAGATGTATTTTTCAGAAAGTATACACAGTTTGCCTTACTATAACTTTAATCAGTTGGTCAGGATCTGTTTAATGTGCCATGCATATTGCTTTTTTATTCACCAGCGATATGATGCTAATCTGGCTAGCAAGTATGATAAGACTATAGCTATTTGAATTGCATACCTAAAACATTTGCCTTTGTGTCAACTATCACTACATCCTTGCTTACTTGCTTATGTTTTAAGGTTTAATCTGATTTTATATCAAACTATAATGTGTCTTTCTTAGCCAAACCATCTTTTGAATATAATGTGTGATTAAGTAAATGTGCATGATGTTAAACTGATAAACTAATGCTGTAAGCTTTACTTAATGGGTAGCAATATTGGCGTCGGAGCTTCATTACAACACTGAAGAAACTTCAGACATGATTGGCCATATTTAGACCACAGATACAAGGCATGAAGAGAAGATGACCACAGTATGTCTGTCTTTATAGATAATCTCCCTTTGATATATATGCTAAATGTATATCATTATGATTCAGTGGAGCTAATTGTAGGACGTCCTTCCTGTTACTTGAAGTGAACATATTGCTACTGTAAATGCAATACCAGCTTATATAGTGGACACAACCAGTCAATGCCCCACTGTTTTATGTGTACAATGGCGCCATTTCTCAGGCCCATATAAAGCCGATACCATCCAGTACTGCACTGTACATACATACAGCGTCATTCAGCTCAGCTGCAGTTGATCAGCCACTGTGTTTAAAACCTGACCGGGAATTTTACTGCCAGTGCCCCAGTACAGGTCGACTGCAGTTCTTTTGAGGAGCTTTCCCACTTTATACTGTCTGTAAAATGCAGAACACAGTACATGAACTCTGACTGTTGATCTGTCCGGGGCTATCTGCGATCTTTTTGTTGTTGTTGTTATGAATAATAAGTCATTCATCTGTCTTACAAATCAGCTAGGAAGTGTTCAATAATGTGGACTTGATTCATTTGAAATTTTCTTGCTTTTCTTACATACATTTCAATAATTAGTGCTTAAGATGCATCTGCATATGACATGTCTATTGTGTCTATTGTCTGAATGTATTATTTCAGTATTATATTCTACATTATGTGTGTGTGTGTGTGTGTGTGTATGTGGAGGGGATCATGTTTATATATCATTGTGGGAACTAAACGTATCCACAACGATAGAACAATCTGACATTTCTTTTTGTGTGCGTGTTTTTACCTTGTGGGGACATTTGGTGGTGAAAACTCCTTTTTATTTTTACAGACACTGCAGCTTTCTTTTGAAAAATCAAGAGTCAATAGATTTGCCTTAAATTACTGAGGGTGAGGTTAGGATTAGGTGTAGATTTGGTATAGCATTAATTAGCTAGAGTATTCATTATGTCAGTGTAAAGCCCTCACCAGAATAGTGAGACAAGTAAGTGTGTGTGTGTGTATGTGTGTGTGTGTGTGTGTGTGTGTGTGTGTGTCTATTAGTTTGATTTAATATCGTATGAGCATCAATGGCTATATTCACAACAGACAAAGGTTACATTAACACATTAGTCATGGGCCAATTTAGAGTCACCAATTAACCTAATGCATGCCTTTGGAATGTGGGGGGAAGCCTGTGTGTGTGTGTGTGTGTGTGTGTGTGTGTGTGTGTGTGCTATATATACCAT
This sequence comes from Ancistrus triradiatus, assembly GCA_025084515.1. NCBI lineage: Eukaryota > Metazoa > Chordata > Actinopteri > Siluriformes > Loricariidae > Ancistrus > Ancistrus triradiatus. The sequence goes on from JAJAGP010001140.1 coordinate 111,057, forward strand.
TGTGGGATCCAAAATTCTCCCCAACTACAGGTATAGAAAGATCTGATATTTGCATACCTTCTTGGGACATTTTGCAGGAAATGTTGTTTTTTAAATTGTGTGTTTTATTATTAATATCAAAAGTAATATCATAGATCAAATGTATTTGCTTTAGGTTACTGAAGTTAAGTTAAGTGTATGTGTGGCATTAGTTAGTTACCATGACAATGGGAAGTCCACACAATGATAGAAATACAGAGTTGTGCATGTGTGCATGTGTGTGTGTGGTTTCACATTTCTTCCATGTTCTGTACAACAGTCTCATTATCTGCTTAAACCAATTAGGAAAGCTACAGCAACAAGACCATGAAACCACTTCACATTAACACCTGAGATTCCAGCACAGATTTAACTCTTATCAGTTGCACAACATCAAGAACGAGACGGATAACCCGTCAGGTCACTTTACATGCACTTTCTGTTTTATTTCAGCTAATGAGTGTAACTGTAGTCTTTTACTGTAGCTGAGGAATTTTTATCGCTTCTCCAGACCTTTTGATCGACATTATTCATGGAAGTTGTCATGGGAGGAATTAAGCAAACCATCGAACAGGCCGAGGATACAAATGTGATGTACAAAAAAAAGAATTTAATATATTATGGTATAAATGTAGCAAAAAAAAAACAACAACTTTAGAACATTTTCCCCACTCTTCCTTGGAGAATGCTTCTGGTTCCAAAATATTCTCATGTTACCTTGCTTGCACAACATGTTTTGAGATCTACCCAAAGATTTTCAGTATTATTTAAGTTTATGGACTGTGATGGCCATTCCACAACCTTAATGTTTTGGTTTGTTTTGTTTGAAATAGTACAGTATTGTGTAAAAGTCTTAGGCCACCATTAGATTAGGTATGCCATTGTTTTACCACTGGTATAACGACTATATAATTATTTCTCAGTATCTTTATTAGAAAGCAAAAAAACAGCTTCTGTAGGGTCCAGTGGCAAGTATTTAGTGTGATCTCCCCTTACACTTGAGCAATAGCAGCATCTGGCAGCTTCATCGGGATACCAAGTTGACCCTTCTACAGTCTGAAGGAAAAAGGTCATTTTGGAAGGGCAGCAGTCAAGAAATCACTTTCTCAGATGGAGACCCTGGTGTAAAGGCTGAAATATGCTAAAGCTCACAAAGGGTTTGGAATTTTTGGGTTCAATCGTGACAGTATGTTATATCTGGTCATTATACCACTGATAAAACAACAAATGTATCGGTGGCCTAAGACTTTTGCACAGTACTGTATGTTTCAGATTATTGCTTTGTAACATCCAACCCATTTTCTGACTGTGAGACTTTGGATGAAGGATTTGTGGTCAAATCCACTCTTTCTTTCGCACAGTATTTCCAATAGCAATGTACAGACAACACCACAAGGCATAAACTATAGATCCACCCATATGCTTAGTAGTTGGCAACATTTTTTTTTCTTAAATGCATCTCACTTTTCTTCAAACATTCATAGCCAAACAATTTAATCCTGACCAGGCCACATGATGCCAGAATGCCACTAACAGGAAAACGTTTCTTCTGATGACTGCTTGCACAGCACACCGAGAAAGCTCACCTTGACAATTCCCCTAACTTCTGTTGTTAATGGCAGGCTAGAGAATGTCCATTTCAAGCTGGAAGCATTTCATGATCTTTTTATAGGCTCGCCCTGCTTAGTGAGCACTGTCTTTATTTTAGCTTCTTAGAATAGCTCGACTGTTGAGTGTAAACACAAAACTCTAAGAGCACCTAAAGGGTCACAGAATTTACACTTGTCTACACTTGACTTGGATTAAGGCTTAACAATTCAACTACCGTATTTTTCGGACCATAAGGCGCACTTAAAATCCTTTAACTTTCTCATAAATCTCTTCTTAGTAGACGTTGCCTCATACCTGTACAAATAAGCAATAGCCCAAGAACACAATCCAACTAAATACTTTCAGGATTTGATGTAGGTAAGGCACAGCAGTTTGGTATATAGTATATATATGTATGTGTGTAGACAGCAAAAGACTCCCAGCCATTGGGACATCCGGTGGAAGTCCATTTCGCCTCCTCAGTGCTGCCAGAGTCTTGATGCTTGTCAATATATATAGATTATTGTTTATGGTTAAATATTGACCCTCAAAAACTGCTTTATGCTGGTGGCTTGTATGTGTTTCTGACTGGTGAATTGGGATTATATAGAATTGCTTTATTTAATATTCACCTTAATTGAAGGTCAGACCCAGGTTTAGTGACCTATTAGTATGTATGGTTATATGGGTGTAATGCATTTATTTGTCAACTACCAATAAAATAGTTCCCATTTGAGTACAAAAAATCCAGCTTTTACTAGCAAATACATTTTTATGGTGGAATCACATGTTCAGCATTGACTTCCTATACAGTTTCTCAAAAGAAAGCCAATTCAATCGTCGAAAGACAATTCCATCTGCCCAAAAACATAAAAAATGAATCTTTTTAAAAAGAATGTAAATCCAGTACAGTAAATGAAGCATACATACATCTTAGCATTAGCCTCTTTTTGGTAATCCAGAGATCTGGAAAGAAGGGAGTGGAATGGAAACAATAACAATCCTGTTCTTGGTCTTGAATGCTAAACCCAAACAGCTGCATTCAGTGATTTATTTCAATGTTTCCTTCATATATAGCAGTTGACAAGTACCTACTTGTGCTATATATCACTCACAGCCTGTGTTTTAGCCCCAGTGTGGTTGAGATGGGTTTATTCCTACTGGCACTAACGCAGGCAACGTGGGGCATTTATAGTAAACATGTGCTGCTCGTTAAGGTTTTTGTAAGGCACAACTCACTAGGGCAAAGGGGACCTATAGAAAATGTAGATAGTCTGTAACCTCACAGCTGCCGAAGAGACGAGCAGGATCATCATGCTCCATATGCTTAGTGCACAATTCCAAAATATACTCCACACTGATTATTCAGATAACCAGGTTGTGACATCAACTGTTGACAAACAACTATTGATTTGTTAACCGGTAATACAGTAATGTCAATCCTCACTCAAGAACAGGTACTTCCGGTGTTATGATGGACCTTCTTACAATATTTCGACTTTATGATGGGAAACAAATAATAAACATAAGTACACATTCAGCAGAAACCATACTCTGAATTATGAATTTCGAATTTTCTCTGGCAAGCGATACACAGCATCCACAGCATACTCAGCACTCATCAGGAAGTCGGCAGTGCGTGACGTAGTCATGTGGCGAGAGTGATGGAAAAAGATTTAACAATGAACACAATATATCAAACTAATAAGCAGTAGTAACCACTGAAGTAATATAAAGACTTTAGTAATAAGTAATTTAAAGTTCTAAATAAAGTAATAATAATTAATATAAAGCAATATATAAAGTAATAATAAGTAATATAAAGACACTGTAACAAAAACAGAGGCCCTATGAAAAATTTGGTTTTTATGTTGTGACAAGTAAGGCATACGAGATGAGGCAGGAGGCCCGGTACCTGAAAAATGTCAAGAAGGCCAAAATTCCTACAAGTAAGTTCAGCTCTTACTCCAGTGACTGTTATCTCCACTTCCATGATAAATGCCTGCCCATATGTCTTCTAAGCCTCCTTCACCCACTTCCTTTCTACCTGTTTTGTAACACACTGTCTTTTCACAGCTACAATACTATCATATCAGTGGTTTCCCACTGTGCCACCCAGAAGGGCTGGACGGGGAACGGCAAACCTCCTCCTCCACTGCACATTCTGAATGCACCCTCATTTAGATAAATCTTCCTCACGCCAGCCTGTTCACAAAGCTCATTCAACTCTGGACACATTTCATCCACAGTCACTTTGCTTGCTCCTGGTTATTAATACCCCCAGGAGATGAATGAATTTACCAATTCGCACACACATGCCTCCACTCCCTGCACACACTTTCAGACATACACACAAAACCTGGAAAATATGAATCAAAGCCTTAAGTCTCATACAGATCTTTTTGACCAGGAATCCCGATCTGCCAAGAACCAGATGTCTGAGTGATGTTTCAGAACATCTGAAGTACTCACATAGATCATATTCACACCTATGACCTACAAGGATAAATAGACTCCCTAATTCCTAGGGCATGTTACGATACTTCCAGGACTGATGTACTGCACACACTCTGATGTATAGTCTTAGCATAGTTACCACCATTAAAGAAGGACTTCACAACTCAAATATTTGTGTCTTTTATTGAGCAAGCCTAGGGCGACAGTGGCAAGGAAAAACTCCCTAGTTCTAGGAAGAAACCTTGGGAGGACCAAGACTCAAAAAGGGACCCAACCTCCTTGGGCGGCGTAGATGATAAATCTAAGAGCGAACTAAAGTCATGGAGTCAAAGTTCGAATAGAATGTGAAGTATGCACATCGACATTAAGTGGCCGGGGTATGATCAAAAGTCATTGTTTAAGAACTACAGCACACATGGTTGTGCATGGTTGGATGAGTGAACAATTCAAAAGGGGACAATGAAAAAATATCGAACCTCACCACCAAATAACTCTTCATGCACTTGTTTAGTCTTGTAGTCCTCGAGTCCACAGACAGACAAGTGGTCTCAGTCTCGGGGTAAGTTGTACCTTGTTGTTGAGGCCAGCCGAGTCCAATGCGGTTGTCTGAGGTAACATTAATTACAAACAGAACTTTTTTTTATCATTGTTGAAAATCAACAATCCATTCAAACAAAATAAGTCCATCCTGTCTCTACATGCCTAAATAATATCTGCACCCTGATTGGCTAACAGAGAAAAACAAGTTACTTCTCTTCTCATTCAGTATCCAATCAATGAGCACATTTTATTTTGAAAAAATAAACGTTAAGATTGTAAGTGTGCATTTTCATCCGCTTGCTTTACTTTACTTTAACTTTACCTTACTTTGATTTTAGGCTATATATACTTTAATGTTAGATTTTACTGAATATATGATAAAATATAATATTATTTATTAATAATTATAATTAGATTATTTTATATAATGTATAAGTAATGTAAAGTGAAGTACAAACTAATTATTTTTTTCCTTTTTTTCCCTTTTATTCTTGTATGATAAAAAAATCTTAATCTGGTCTCGGCCTTGTCTTTTTCTCAACCACTCCCAATCTTGGTCTTGACTTGGACTCTTGACAACAACGCTACACTTGACAAATCAGACTTCTCTGATCCTCTCAGTCTCTGCTAGTCATTACTTCGTGTTTCTGTTGCCTACACTGGCTGGATTAAAAAAACATCACTGCAGATTCATTCATGACACTCTTTATTCAAGCCTGTATTATAAACTGTGAAAGTCTTGGTTGCATTATATAGACTTACAGAAAACCTGGACTTGTGTATGTGTATTTTTTCAGATGTAGTTTAATATTTGGCATTCAGATGCATTAAATACACAATGTGGAGGCTCCCATTGTTCTTTTTTTGGGAAAAAAATACAGTGGGGCAAAAAAGTATTTAGTCAGTCACTGATTGTGCAAGTTGAAGTACTTAGAAAGATGAGAGAGGTCAGATAACGAGGTCAAACAGGTGCCATCAATACAGGTCTGTGAGAGTCAGAAATCTTGCTTGTTTGTGGGTGACCAAATACTTATTTTCCACCATAATTTACAATTAAATTCTTTAAAAACCATACAATGGGGTTTCCTGCATTTCTTTTCTCATTTTGTCTCTCATAGTTGAAGTGTACCTATGATGAAAATTACAGACCTCTCTCATATTTCTAAGTAGGAGAACTTGTACAATCAGTGGCTGACTAAATACTTTTTTGCCCCACTGTATTACAGATCCAGCCTGAGCCTTGGACAGCTGTTCCTGTCTGGTGTTATTCCACCAGTACTCAAGCTGCTGATGGGAATAGCACAGAGTGGATATTATGTGTTCATATGGGACACTAAGAAACACTAAATAAGGAAGGATTTGTTGTGCTGAGAGGTACTGTGTACTGTAATTGTTGGTATTTGATGCTTAACCTTACTGAGCTTTCTGACACTGAGTGCTGTTGATCTGTTAATCCTCCACACTGCTCAGGGAGCTTGAACACCTAGGTATCAATAGACAAAGTAATCTGAAAGTATTTGTTCTAAGGATTACAGCTCAAGGCTTTTAAGGCTTCTCTGATAGCCTTTTAAGATGCTGACACATCCATCAACACAGCAATCTCACGTAACCTGGTTTTTAGCTGATCTTTTTTCAGCTGCTGTAGTCTAGTGTTCTGTCCTCTATTAATGACTATATAATTGTGCTGTTGAGTCCTGTTCAGGTTGGCCAGAAGATTGTTGATTAATTTTCTATAGTAGCAAAGAACTGATATGAACAGAGTTGAAGTACTGCCTGTTGCAGTGTCAATCACAGGCATATAATGCCTTTGGAAAGTCTTCAGATCCTTTCACTTTTTCACATTTTGTAATGTTGAGGCCTTGTGCTAAAATAAAAATAAATAAATAAAGTTTTCTCCCATCAGTCTGCACTCAATACCCCATAATGACAAAGTGAAATCTGAATTTTTTTTTTTTATTTTTTTTTACATTTACAAAGGACAAACTAACATTTTGCATGGACATAAGTATTCAGACCCTTTGCTAAGACACTTGACAAATTTAGCTCTGGGGGCCTCCCATTTCTCTTGATTATGTTTGAGATCTTTGTACACGTTGATTGGATCCACCTGTGGTAAATTCAGTTGATTGGACATGATCTGGAAAGACACACACCTGTCTGTATAAGGTCTCACAGCTAGTAATGCATATCCGAGCAAAACCAAAGCCTTGAGGAGGAAAGATCTGCCTGTAGAGCTCAGAGACAGAGACAGATCTGGAGAAGGCTACAAAAATTCTGCTTCTCTGAAAGTTCCCAAGAACTAAGGTTAAACTTTTATTTATTGCTTAAATATACAGTGGTGTTTGAAAGTTTGTGAACCCTTTAGAATGTTCTGTATTTCTGCATAAATATCAGTTAAAACTTCATCAGATTTTCACACAAGTCCTAAAAGTAGATAAAGAGAACCCAGTTAAACAAATGAGACAAAAATATTATACTTGCTCATTTATTTATTGAGGAAAATTATCCAATATTACATATTAGTGAGTGGCAAAAGTATGTGAACCTCTAGGATTAGCAGTTCATTTGAAGGTGAAATTAGAGTCAGGTGTTTTCAATCAATGGGATGACAATCAGGTGCGATTGGGCACCCTGTTTTATTTAAAGAACAGGGACCTATCAAAATCTGCCAAAGTCAATCCTGAAAAAAGGCTTGAATTTCATAACGAAGGTTGCATGAAACATGTGCAACTGAGTTTCTCAGCTGAGTCTCGGAAAAAGTAACAGAAGAGTCTGTCAAAATTAAGCTCTTTTTCAAAATGTAGTGATGTAAAAGTGAAATTCATCAGAAAAACATAATATTTCAATAAAGTAGAAATATTTGAAGAATCTACTTAATTACAGTAATGAAGCACTTGTTCTTTATTACATACCACTGCAACACAGCATTGAAATGATATGATGTTGACATTTCTGCATCTTTAATAGAATCAGAACAGTTTAAGTCATGTACAAAGCACAATTTCAATTTATGAACCTATTGTTAGTTTCTTGGAAACGACTCTTTGTGTACTGGAATTCATTTAATTCTATTTACCATCAAAATATGACATATCTTGACGTGAGTGGCATGCCACTACACTCACATACAAAACACAGTCTGCAACATTTCAGAAGAATACTTGTGTAAAAATGAACTTTGCTATCTGCATCGTTAGTCAAATGAGTAAAAAATGCTTCCACTCCAGTAGTTCCTCATCTGGAGAAACTATGAAACAGGAACTAAAAGCATACTATAACAACCTTTCCTCAAACAGTTCTTAAAAAGAATTCTGAATTTGTGATAAGATTCCACCTATGAAAACACACCCACTCTAGGTTACTGTCTTATCACCACCACCTTACGTAAAACAAGTATTTTCTCATAGCGGTGAACTTTCATACTTCCGCACAATACTCTGGGCACAATTTCTGCATGTACTTGCCTTTTGAACAAAACCATGTCTCCCCATCTACCCAGTCTTTACACTGGCATTTAGGCCTAATTCACCCTTCAGTCCAACACAGATGAAAGGGATACCACAAAGCGATCCTTATCACTGCTTTCTGTGAAACAGACAAAAAGCAACAGTGTGCTTTTGCAGGGATGCATGGAGATAATCATCCAACTTTGCAGATGCACAGGTAAATGAAAACTTGCTAGTGGGAACAAACAAAGATCCCATTTTGATTTCATTACTAACGATTTTTGCAATGCCTCCTCAGCACAGAATTTGGAAATGTCAACACACAGAGACAGTTTCAGTAGTTTAGGCAGTTGTGCACAGGCCTTTGCCTTGATTCAGTCCTCTGGGAAAGTACTATGTTTGTTTGTCTCAGTATCTTAATCTCATGTGTGTGAGCTCCAAATCTCATCCTACGAGGGCCTAGTTTTCACAGAGGGCTGCCAGCTATCCATTTCTGCCATCAGCATTCAATTCAGAAGAGCAGATAGAACATGGGAACAAATGAACATGAATTACACGTTTCAATTATTATTTGGACGCAAAGGATTAAGTCTCAATGAGATTCTACAGCGACTGTGTGGAAATCTGTCCACAACTCATCATATGTTTATAACAATGAACAACACAGCTCCATAAATATCATAGGCTGGGGTTGGGGGGTAGTTAGAAGCCAAGACTGTTTGACTGTGTTTATACAGTTAGAGTCTGGGACTTAATAATGGGAGTAGCTCTCAAACAGTATGGCAAACTGCACAACTGAAAGTAGGCTCTAGCATCTTGTTGGGATGCCTCTAACCTGGATACAAGATAAGATATAGTTGGGCATGGAGGCATACACATGGTGCAGTTGGGTCTTTAGAGCCTTCACACTTGTAGGTTGCCAAAGCTGGCATTCCAGTTGATCCCATAAATGTTTGATTAGTGATTAAATATAAATCTGGCGACAGGGCAGGCCAAACAAGTGTTGCGATCTGGTAGAGACATTTCTGGAGAACCCTTGCTGTGTGTGGGTGAGCATTATCCTGCTGAAAATGCCAGTTGGAAGCCCTGCCATGAGAAATTATACATGTGGCTACAGGATGTCTTGTACATATCGCTGAGCTGTTAGCATCCCTCGTATCACACTGACTGTCATATGCAATGAGTCCCCAGATCATCACACCAGCAGGTGGGGCACCGTGTCGCTCCACAGCAAAGGCAGGATTTAAGGGCTCACCACAAGGCCTCCATACTCGATCTCAACCGACCTGGATAGGTCACTATAAGATGATGGTGCTGTTGTAGCAACCCCGGTGCTACGATGACAACTCCTACCCAGTCCTGCTGTGGACTGTTGAGCTGTTCAGGGTACAGCCAGGATGTTGCCCCATGTGAATTCCAGGACACCCCTACCCTTGACCCTGACATGGATAAGCAGGGATTAAGAAAAAGAAATCAATAATTTTCCTTCCCGCATGAATTTTGCTTCATGCATACCTCTGGAGAACACAGGGTTCAGGCTTCAGCATGCTCTGGATGGGATGTCAGTTCGTCACAGGGCTGGGTAGGGGTAGATGAATCGTCCCTCCCCTTTCTCAGACACAGCCAATCATGTCTGCAACTGAAACCCTCATGGTCAGGACCACACAGGACCACTACAGATCAGGTGGATCATCTTCAGCGCTGCAGTGACACTGATGTGGTGGTAGTGTGTTAGTGTGTGTCACTGCTTGACTGAAAATAGTCCACCAATCAAAAATGTCCAGCCACCAGCATCCTGAGAGGACTGAAGAAGGATTAGAGGATGACTAAAACAAACTGTGTAGCAACAGCTGAGCTACTGTCTCCGACTTTACAGAGTGTTTAAAACTCCAGCAGCACTGCTGTACCTGATCCACTCATGCCAGTACAAGACACGCTAACACACCACAACCACATCAGTGTCACTGCAGTGCTGAAAATGATCCACCACCCAAATAGTGGTTGCATGTTGACATAAAGTTGAACATTCAATGGATTTTATAACCTGAAACCTAATGTATAAATACATACCTTTATTTCGTCTCATGAGTTGTATAAACCAATCGTGTGTGTCTGTTATCATGACCTGGATAAAGATGTAGACCCTTTTTATAATTAATACAGAGTAAGTAATACAGAAAACTAGTTAAAGTGGTCACTCACTATATCGCGGTTCACTTATTGCGGCTTCAGTGTATCGCGGGTTTTCCAAAAAAATATTTCCATATATAGATATGTATGTACACAATGGAAATGCAGTACTATGTGCTCTTCCGCAAACTTTCTTTTAACTGCATTGTCATCTTGTTTGAAAGATGCTAAAGAATGAGGATACTTACGCACTGTTGCTGTAAAAAATGTCCAACATAAATGAACAATCAGCAAAGAGTTTGTTTAGCTTCACACACCCACCCACCCTGTCTCATACAGTTAAACCTGGGTGGTGAGGTCAGAGCATACACCTATTCCATATTGGCCACCTGAGATGAGAATTTTGCTCAAACACCAACAGGTTCAGATGGAATTTGAGATTGCCGTCAGGACCTGAACTCTCTCGCCGCTCTGGTTGATGATAATCAGTCAGCAACATGCAGCTATTCATTAAAGATGTTATCAACTGGCAGCAGTGTTCACACGGCTCTTTCAGCGGCATTCACCACGGCAAGATCAATGAGCTGAACATCTCAGCCCTTTTTTAGTTTCCTCGCTTTTCTTCTCTTTTTTTTTTTTTTGCACGTGACGGGGACAAGTCTACTGCACAAAGGGACATAAGACATCCTGATGTAATCATGGAAGAAAAACTAGTCTGACTTGGTCTCATGGCAGCCGCTGAGCAGAACTAGTGAAACGCGTTAAAGGTCATCGAGAAGTCAGTGCAGAGGATGATGAGGAAGCTCATGTGACATGACTGGTTGTGTTGGATATGGAAAAATGTACTGTATTTGTATGTAAATAGAGCTTCCATCTTGCTGACTTGTTTTCACACCAACTTGTTTTCACATTGCCTATGCCTATAAAATAATCCTTACTACGATTATTGATGCCTGTATGACCTTTGCAAACCGCCATGTGGGTTGTAATATTAGCCATGAACTTTTGACCTCTTGAGAATGCAAATTAGGCATATTCTGAGATGCTGCTAAGCTCCATGGACAAGATATTTGAAGGACCTACCAATAGCAGTGTGATATTGCTCAATGTCAATCGGTGGCACCTGGAAAACTGAAGCATAAAACCTAAATCGGTTTCTTACCAGGCTGTGATGCGTGTAGGGAACATCTAGCCTAAAATCAGTCCGAAGAATCATGTCACAGAGAGGAAAATAGGGGTTACCACATTTGAAATGGCTAAAGGGAATTCAAAGGAAGTCAGCAAATGTGGAGCAGTTTGGCAGACCAGAAAAATCACTGGGCTTGTGGTGTTTTTGGAACAGCATGTAAAATTCCAAGACAGACTCTCACTAACTACCTAAATTATGCACAGTTAATGAAAAGTGGCTAAATCTAACAGGAGCTAGTATTAATACACAGATAGTGGACTCCTAGACTTGGGTATGCCACCCCTAAGCAAAGTAATACAGCAAATCTACACCTACTGCAACAGGAAATGGAATGGAGCCCAACAACCTGGACTTACTGGTGCCAGGAATCACTTTTAAATTTGGGTAACAGGAACCATACGTCTGGACTTTGTGTCAGAGAACCCCACTGGACCTTAGGTGCCAGTAACCCATAATGCAGCTCTGCAACTGGCAGCCCTCTTTTGCCAGAGGTGGGATTAAACAAGAGAAACTCAGCACTGGGAACCATCAGTGTACCCAGTAAGCCACTGTTGTTTGAGTCTGAAGTGCTTACTGATGCTATAAGGTCAGGTTACCAGCCCATGGGTGCCCCCACGATGCAGTCTCATATAGATGTCTGTCTCATTACCAAGAAAATGAGAAAGTTTCAAAGCATATTACTACAGTCTTCAGTTTACAAGGGTTTCTTTTTAACCTCTGTATTGATTACAACTTCCTGCCTATGTTAAAGCCTCACATCTGCTTACCTGTCTATCTCCTGATGCAGTATAGCCCATCCAAAGATCTTCATTCAGCCAAAGAAGCTCAAGGGCTATGGTTCCCAAACATTTTAGTAGATACGAATATTTTTCAAGTCTCTAACACACACTTTGACATGTACACCCATACATGTTTTCACTGGAATTTATTTTTCAGTTGTATTTCAATAAAGAAAAACAACAAAAAAATAATAATAAAGTGACAAATCCCCTTTAAAGTGGAATTATTACAAGTGACATTCATTATGTATCTGAAACATGCCTTATTCATTTGCCTTGCCTTTGCATTCCCCCCAATAACTCTGTAGCTAAACGGGTGACGTAAGATGGTACTGTATTTTTCGGGCTATAAAGCGCACCAGGCGCGATATCAGTGATCGACTGCTAACGGGTATATTTTCATACATAAAGTGCACCGGGTTATAAGGCGCATTAAATGAAACAAAACTCTTTAAGTTCCGTCAGAAGCTCAGTTTGGTCTTTACCTGGCGCAGGGCGTCTTCTTGCTTCCTCCACTTCCGTATCATTGACTCGTTAATGTTGAATTCTCTCGCAGCTGCTCTATGTCCATGTTGTACTGCGTGACTGATAGCGTTGTGTTTGAAATCCGCTTCGAAACTAAATGAATGAATGCACGACCCTAATGCTGAAAGCACATACCGTATTACTCCGCGATGATGCGCACTACGGTTGCCGTAAGCTTAGTAACTTACCAAGGCCGTGCTAAAACATTTTGGACAGATTATGAGCGCCGTGTACCATCTACAAACCGTTCTAGGTCAGAAAAGCACAACCAGAATTAATTCATACATTAGACGCACCACATTTTATGGCGCACTGTCGATTTTTGAGAAAGTTAAAGGATTTTAAGTGTGCTTTATGGTCCGAAAAATACGGTAATCACCGATAGATTCTATGATGTAAAGAAAGTATTAGGGATGATGGGCTTTAAGAAACCTAACATTACACATATTGTTTAACCTGGTCTATTTGTAGTTATCGAGTTTCATCATTCTATTTCTTTGTAGTAAGTTTAGTAATTATTGCTGTAGTTTTTATAGATTTTAATTTAGGTTTCTAGCTGAAAGTCATTCAGGTGATTTACCCTTAATAATAATAATAATAATAATAATAATAATAAAATAATAATAAGAAGTATATTATTATTAGTATTATTAGTATTATTATTATTATTATTATTATTATTATTATTATTAGCATCATAGTTTATTATTAGTTATTATTATTATTATTATTTATTATTATTAGCATCATCATTATTATTATTTTTATTATTATATATTATTATTATATTATTGTGTTGTTGTTGTTGTTGTTGTTGTGGCCAAACTCTAAAACACTATCCTTGTGTCTTTTGTTTGTGTGTGTGTGTGGTGTGTGTGTGTGTGTGTGTGTGTGTGTGTGTGTGTGTGTGTGTGTGTGTGTGTGTGTGTGCGTGTGTGTGTGTGCGTGCACTACGAACCTGTGAAGAAGTAGTGCGTTAAACTGGAACGCTGAACCGTTTAGTCACGCCAGGTTTATACAAGATGCATCTACACACACGCACACTCTTGGTGTTTGCTTCATCATGCCTCAACTTCAAGCATGCACCAGATCAGTTCTAATGCAAACATGCACCCAAGACTGCTGTTTCATTAGGATTCATATGACTCAGTTCAAATATAAAATTCTGAAACGGTCATGTATACAGATGGGTTTGTGTTCTTACCTTTTTTATGACTTTGTGAAGTCATACAAATTCATTAATCAAATTAAATTAAAGTCTCACGACTGTCACTTTGAAATATTTATGGATGTTACACGAGATCAGGTTTTTACAATAATTCACATGACTTTCAGTGTATTTACTCTAGACTCAATTACTGACTATCTAAATACTACATCAGTAAACATTCAGAGGGTGTCTATACTAACGAGTTTCTTATTGGTTGTGTTATTAATGTTTTAACCACTGATCTTGCCAGGGACTCTCGTATTCAGTTCACACCCACACTACATTGTCGAACGAATGTACACAGTCCTTTATGCGGTGGAGATTATAGTTACATCCATCAGTAATATTATAGCTGCATCCATCACTAGCAGGTAAAAATATCCATGCGTAGTAATTGTCTGGTTCTGTTTCCTGACTAGGGTTGGGTCTGCTGCTCCTCTGAAAAGAAATGTTAATGCCACAGCATACATTCACATTCTATAGGACTGTGATCTTTATTACGGCAGTGAGTCTTTCCTTTTTCAGCATGAAAAAGTAGATATATAAAGGTATGGCTTGCCAAGTTTGGTGTGGAAGAACTTGTTTGGACTGCACACAGCCCTGACCTCAACCCCGTCTGACACCTCTGAGATGCAGTGGGCCAACAAATTTGAGCCTTATTACATAACATCAGTGGCTGATCCCACTGATGTTTTTGTGCCTGAATGAGAGTGAATTAGTGTGGATGTGTTTAAAAATTGAGGGGAACAACTCCTTTTTATTCATTTATATTTACTTACTCTCTTTCTGATTTCACCCTTGTGGTCTAATTAAAGGTCACCATGAATGCACTTTATACCTTTATTTGGCTAGTGACATTTGCATTTTGCCTTATATCCTTTGTCTAGGCTCTCCTGAACAAATACAGACTGAAAAAGGCATTCCTTAAATGTTAGTGCGCTGTCTGGCTCTCAGCATCAGACGGCACTGAAATCACTTTGAAGATCGAACAATGTGACTAAGAGGTATAGTTAATCCGTCTTCTTTGACAGCTCTTCCGCCTAGCTCTTCCTCCGTCGGTCACACACACAAACATATACACACTTGACTGAACCTTTGTCTGAGTGCAGCTACAAACAATGTAATTTAACCCAAAGCAGCAACTTGAGTTCATGTAGGCACCATCTAACCTGCTTTCCCATGAAATTCCATATTAGGGCAGAAAATGTGGTCTGTGATCATGTACATTTCTTGCAACGTCCCATTTCGGTTTATATAGTTACATGGAGTAGGTGTTAGTGAAATGTGAATTTTTGTCCTTTCTTAAGACAATTGTAAAAACACAAATTAACTCACCCAAAAGGAGTTGTTGGAATCAAACGAACCTTTATATGTATGAATGTAATGTTGATCCATTTAAGTGATTACAGTATTAAAGCAAAAGGATATGTTTATTGGGGGATAACTGTACAATTGAAAGGAGGCTCTAATTACCATGTTAGGCCGTCTCTAGCCTGGATACAAAATGAGATATGATTGGGCATTGGAGGCAAACAGGTTCTGCATGGTATTTTGTGGCACATTTGCCACAGCTGGGCCTGTAGATTCTCATCCATCACACCAGCAGTTGGGGCAGTGTGTTGCTCCACACGAGGCCTCAAACCCAGCTGTTGAATCCCAAATAGAACCTACAAATGAAGGTGACGGTGACTGGCTGTCAATGGCAGGACATGTAATGGCTGTAGTTACAACAAATTTCCTTCTAAGAGCCTGGTAATGGTCGAGGCAGAGACAGGGGTGTGTACTGAAGGTGCCATCTGTGTCTGTATGGTGGAGAACAAAACTGTGGGAGCTGCTCGTGCTTGTTAGCAGAGCAAAAGATCCTCTCTACTAGTGGTCTGACAGGGTCGTCTGGAGCCTCTCCGCGGTTTGTGTGTGTGTGTGTGTGTGTGTGTGTGTGTGTGTGTGTGTGCCCTCATGGAACCACTGCTCCCACCACCTAATAACAACTAACTCAACTAACTAAGAATGGTCTAGAAGGCAGGCAGTTCATCAAAATGGCCATCTTGCTTCCCTCAGTCCACCCCCTGATACACCATCTCTCAGAGTCTGTCAACTGGGCAAAATGTTTTCGAGTGCATTGTAGAGGCACGTCTACCAGTCAACGGTCTCTCACCAAGACGTACACTACCTAAAAGCAGCCTCTGAGGGCCTTTTTATAGGGCAGTGAGGAAAGTACTTTTACTCTGTCTTGTGGCAAGACCCAGTGTCTAATCAGACCGCACCTGTAATCATTTACTTATCTGCCTGAGACGTAACTACACCCAGAGTTTTTCAGCAATCCACATTTCTATCTGGCTGCGTTATTTTTTGGGAGTGCAGCATTTCAGAAATAAATAGTGTATATGATCAGTGGTAAAGCAGAAACAAATTGGCAGGCCTGCATGTAATAGACATTTTAACCCATTCTGATTTTCCCATTGCTTATCATGTTCAGGCGGTAGGACCAGTAGCCTGTCCTGGAATGTACAGGGGATAGGCTAGCATGTACCCTAAATTGGGTATCAGTCCATAGCAGGTTGCTGTTGTAGTGCCGGATAATGTTCTCTTTATTCTTCCTCCCCTCCCCTCCCCAGACACAGCCAGTCGTGCCTTTGAGATGCTTGACTGATATCGAAAGCACTGAATTGCCAGCAGAGTGCCTACATTTTTATTGCATTTTGTTTAATTTCAAGTTAATTTTAGTGTAGCATGAATTGCATGATATATATATATATATATATATATATATATAATATATATATATATATATATATATATATATATATCAATATGAGGACCAAATGTTCCCACAAGTTTAAAAAGATCTGACATTTTTTACCTTGTGCGGACATTTTTGCTGGTCTCCACAATCAGTTTTGATTTTTTGTTTTGTTTGTCTTAAAAAAACAAACAAAGAAACAAACTGAAGTTTTATTTTGCAAAACTAAAAGAATAAAAGGATTTCCTTTAGGTTACTGCGGTTAGGGTTAGGGTTATGGGTGAAGGTGTAGCATTAATTAGCTATAGTAATATTATGTCAATAGAAAGTTTCTATACTGTGAATTTGATGGAAAAAATGATCTATCTATAAATGGAGTGTTTCAATCCAAGACAAATTAAATGATCTTTTGTGATTTTATGAATTCATTTTTATTTGCTAAAAATGAATGTAACTGTAATTGGATTTGGATTTAATCTCTTCAAATACACTCTAGAGCTGAACAAATGTTTAGCATGTTTGAGTTGGTTTGGCCGCATTGTTTTGTTTATTGTTTGTTTGTTTACTGTTTAATAAATAAATAAATAGTCAAGGTTGTCATATTTAATCCTGACGTGAAACAATTTAAAGAGTGTAAAAATGAAATACTTTAGTGCAATATAAAGAGTTTACAGTTACTGTAAGCTGTGCATGACTCAAAAATGCAATCTCCACACAAAATGGCCAATTAGCAATGTTCTTATTTGTTCCAATTGATTCCAATTGAACATCTACATCTCCCTCACACACACACACACACACACACACACACACACACACACACACAATCATAGTCTGATTTCACCAGTTATTTGTGTAGTCTTTATTGGCTAACTGCACTGAAAGGACATACGATGGACATACTAAAAAATTACACGGTCTTTCCATTCGAGATGTTTCAAAGTCATAATAAAACTGTTGGTGTAGCGGTTAAGGTATTGGAATTACAAACCAGTATGTCTAGGGTTCAAGCTTGAGCAATGCCAACCAGCCAGTGTTTGCCGGTTGAGCAAGGCCCTTAATTCACATTTGCTTGGGTTGTACATACAGGTAAGCTTGATCTGCAAATCAAACATCATCCTCTGCTTTATTGCCATGTCTAACAGCTGATACAGTATGAGGTGTTTGTGGTGAGGTGTTTTTTATAGATCACTGCTGCTTGGTGAATATTATTTTACGCAAAGAAGCAGGTTTGTCCTGGTCTGTTCCATCCATGTGCAGCTTTTTGGTCATAACTAGAGCTTTGGATGGATGGATGGATGGATGGATGGATGGATGGATGGGTGGATGGGTGAACTGATTGCTTTATTTATTTATGTGAAGGGATATGACATTGTTCTCTGATCATCATCCTGACATTTTGACTTTTACGGGTCATTTATCATTTATCATGAATGTTTTCCGGTACTTTAGAAGCATTCACGCTATAGACTCTTCCCAGATACATGTTTCAAAATTGATTGCAGAAGTGGCGTGGCATTAACATAAACCTGATAGCTCTAGGTTGTCACCCTTATGAAGGTTCTTTAGTCATGAAGGTCACCACTAATTGGAACCAGTAAGGGCACTTATTTCACAAACACAGTGACTTGTAGGCCATGAATTTTAAGATCTGATGAGAGTTATTTTATATCTTAATACATAAAATCACAGAATGGAAAGATGGTGCGCTCTCTTTTTTTTATCATTATACATCTGACTAAGTGGTTAAGTGGATAGTGGTGCACAGTGGTGGATGAAGTACAACCCCAAATCAGAAAAAGTTGGGACGGTAAGGAAAATGCAAATATTAAAAAAAAAACGCAGTGCTCCATACATGTACTTGACTTCTGTTTAATTGCAGACAGTATGAACCTAGGAAATTTAACGTTTTGTCTGATCAACTTCATTTTGTTTGTTAATAAACATCAATTCTTACATTTCAGGCATGCAACACATTCCAAAAAAGTTGGTTAGTGATGAGGCAAAAAAAACTAAATGATAATGTGATTTCAAACAGGCGACGTCAACAAGTGATTATAATCATGATTTGGTACAAAAGCAGTATCCACAAAAATCTGAGTTGGGCAGAGGATCACCAGTTTATCAACAAATGTGTGAGAAAATTATTGAAATGTTTAAAACAGGAAAGAATTTTCATTCTTCACATGCTTTTATCCAGAGCAACTTACAATCCAAGTAATTTTGGGTTAAGGGTCTTGCTCAAGGACCCAACAATAGCAGCATGACAGAGGTGGTATTTGAACACTATTTTCTGGTCCATAGTCCAGTACCTTAACTACTAGGCTACTACAGTCCTAAAGTGTTTAGCCTATACATTTACATCATTTAGCAGACACTCTTATCCAGAGCAACTTACAATTGATTCAATCTTGCAATCCAAGCAAGGGTCTTAAGGGTCTAGCTCAAGGACCCAACAGCTTGGCTTGGGATTTGAACTTCAGACATTCTGGTCCATAGCCCAGCACCTTAACCACTAAGCTACCTACCTCCTAATTTTTCTGACAGAATAGTTTTACACCTCCCCAACAAGTCAGTCCAATAACTTTGTCTAGCCTTCCTAAAACAAAATCCATAAACTAATGCTTTCCCAACTTTGATGGAGAACTTGGCAAACATGCACTGAGCCTTGACTTTAAATCCATTATAGAGATGTGTTCAAATGAATAGCAGTAAAGAAAATAAATTGATACGTAGTTAAAAATCTTTAATTCATTATTTATATTTGAATAATGTCTTGATATTTTGTTTCCATTAATGATAGGTTACCCTTCCATGCAACTCAGGTAAGCTAAAGACTCAGTGTCCTTTTGAAACACCAAATCTCTGTGAATGTTGCGCTTCTTGTGTCCTAACACCCAACACTCAATCCTCAGATCTTTCCAGCTACCTTCTAATCTCCAAATATTCAGATTTTGAGTAGCTTTTTGAGTAGCTATAACCAGGGAAGGAATCAGACCCACTTTACTTGGGTATGTGCCCCAGAAAATGCTGCTGTTCCCCATTAAAACCATGATGGTAAAAAATCAATTTGATCCTGGATTGCTGAGCAGAACTACAGGACATGCCACACAACTTCACTACAGGCACTTCATTTTCCCATAATGAACCAGCATCTTTCCAAAAGCTTGAGCGGCTAACGCTTTTAGCCAAAGACATTTTTGTTTGTTTTTTTGCATGGAGTAATGTGACAATATCACATATTTAAAGGACAGCCATCCACACTGCAGGCAACATAATGACAGCTCATAGCTCAGGTTTTGGTTAGCTACTTATAACCGTATAACCTACCAAAAGTACATATAGCCCACTAAAGCAAAGGCATTCATTAAACTAACAAAGGCACCAGTTATGTTAGAATAAACAAAATGAATGCATTAATAAAAATGATTTAGTGTGACGTTGTTCCTCATTCATCATCTATGGCAGAGTAACACCTACTTTAGCGTTAAATCACTTAATCTATTTAGTGTTCAACAGGTCCCCATGACTGAACGGCAAGCAGGGAGGTGCGGGTGTGCCCCAGTATGACAAATAGTCTAGAAACGCCCCTGGATATAACCAAACATGACATTTCAGTTTGGTTCCAGTAAGCATCATAGTACAGAATCATCACTACCTGGAGTGATTAATGACCTACTGCTTTGTCTCCTTGTGTTTCTGTTTTGGTACTGTTGGACTTGAGTGCAGCGTTTGACATTATTGACTGTTAAATATTAATGTTAAAAAGTCAAATACAGTGGGGGTTGCATAAACAAGTTTTTGCCTGGTCCTATTTGACCAAGTGCTATGAATTTGTCAGTGCTAGCAGGTCATTTTAGAGGCTAACTGCGTGTCTCCTGGGGCTTGCAGTCCAGTGAGATTTAGATTTAAGATTCTGAAATAAAACGTTGCTGACAGAGTGCACGTACGCTTAATTGTGATGTAGCATTTCATACATTATCGCTATACCACTTAGCTGATTATAATCGGTGCACGTTTACACTAGCCTTTGGTACGGTTGCCAGATTTGTCCATTGACTTTAGCGTTTTTTTACTCGCTGGATCTGGCAACCCGTGATTTAAACGTCCCACGGAATTAAAGGCAGGGAAACGGCTCTAGAACACTTTGTGGAGACTGTGAAACGCAGTATGTACTCGAGAAAATGAATAATTAGATTATTTAATATTAACGTTTGAGGTTTATGTCACGCATTTCTATTAGATTATTGGCTGCTAGCAATGTAGAAATCCGATTACTGGCTGAGTCATATAAACCCAGAGGTGTTCAGATTACTGAAGTTCATGTATACTCGTTGATCTGATTACTGATTTTATTAAGTGCATGTCTGTACATATCTGTAAAAGCTTATTTCTTTACCTTCTTTCTGGAAAACACTACACAGTGGTGCTTAAACGTTTGTGAACAATTTAGATTTGCCATACATCTGCATTAATGTAACCTAAAACATCATCAGATTGTCACATAACTTTGATAAATGAGAACCCAATTTACAAATGAGACAAAATATATTTTGTTATAATTTGTCATTTATTTATTGAGGTAAATGATCCAGTTTTATATATCTGTGAGTATGTTATACTTTGCTTTTGGTATCTGGTGTGACCCCATTGCCTAGCAATACAGTGGGGCAAAAAAGTATTTAGTCAACCACTGATTGTGCAAGTTCTCCTACTTAGAAAGATGAGAGAGATCTGTAAT
The DNA here is from genome assembly GCA_025084515.1 of Ancistrus triradiatus. Taxonomy (NCBI): domain Eukaryota; kingdom Metazoa; phylum Chordata; class Actinopteri; order Siluriformes; family Loricariidae; genus Ancistrus; species Ancistrus triradiatus. The sequence continues at coordinate 132,422 of JAJAGP010001140.1, forward strand.
TTTCATCATAGGTACACTTCAACTATGAGAGACAAAATGAGAAGAAAATCCAGGAAATCACATTGTAGGATTTTTAAAGAATGTAATTGTAAATCATGGTGGGAAATAAGTATTTGGTCAATAACAAAAGTTCAACTCAATACTTTGTAACATAATCTTTGTTGGCAATGACAGAGGTCAAACGTTCCCTGTAAGTCTTCACCAGGTTTGCACACACTGTAGCTGGTATTTTGACCCATTCCTCCATGCAGATCTCCTCTAGAGCAGTGATGTTTTGGGGCAACACGGCTAAGCCACTCCAGGACCTTGAAATGCTTTGTACGGAGCCCCTCCTTCGTTGCCCGAGCAGTGTGTTTGGGATCATTGTCATGCTGGAAGACCCAGCCACGTTCCATCTTCAATGCTCTCACTGATGGAAGGAGGTTTTGGCTTAAAATCCCACGATGCATGTTCATTCTTCCCTTAACACGGATCAGTCGTCCTGTCCCCTTTGCAGAAAAACAGCCCCGAAGCATGATGTTTCCACCCCCATGCTTCACAGTAGGTATGGCATTTTTGGGATGCAACTCAGCATTCTTCTTCTTTTTGAGTTTTTACCAAAAAGTTCTATTTTGGTTTCATCTGACCACATGATATTCTCCCAGTCCTCTTCTGGATCATCCATATGCTCTCTGGTAAACTTCAGACGGGCCCTGACCATGTACTGGCTTAAGCAGGGGGGCACACCTGGCACTGCAGGATCTGAGTCCTTCTCGAGTAGTAGTGTTTACTGATGGTAGCCTTTGTTACTTTGGTCCCAGCTCTCTGCAGGTCATTCATCAGGTCCTTCCATGTAGTTTCTGGGATTTTTGCTCACCGTTCTCATGATCATTTTGACCCCACGGGAATGAGATCTTGCGTGGAGCCCCCAGATCGAGGGAGATTATCAGGGGTCTTGTATGTCTTCCATTTTTTTTACAATTGCTCCCACAGTTGATTTATTCACACCAACCGGCTGCTTGCCTACTGTAGATTCACTCTTCCCAGCCTGGTGCAGGTCTACAATTTTGTCCTGGTGTCCTTCGACAGCCCTTTGGTCTTGGGCATGGTTGAGTTTGGAGTCTGACTGTTTGAGGCTGTGGACAGGTGTCTTTTATACAGATGACAGAAGAGCTTCTTAAAGAAGAAGTTACAGGTCTTTGAGAGCCAGAAATCTTGATTGTTTGTGGGTGACCAAATACTTATTTTCCACCATGATTTACAATTAAATTCTTTAAAAATCCTACAATGTGATTTCCTGGATTTTTTTTTCTCATTTTGTCTCTCATAGTTGAAGTGTACCTATGATGACAATTACAGACCTCTCTCATCTTTCAAGTAGGAGAACTTGCACAATCAGTGGCTGACTAAATACTTTTTTGGCCCCACTGTAACTGTACTAAATTCTTCCAGTAACTGTTGATCAGTCCTACACATTGGATTAGAATAATTTCAGCCCATTCCTCTGTACAGAACAGCTTCAGCTCTATGATGTTAGTGGGTGGCTTCATATGAACTGCTTAAACTACATTTCTGTTGAATCAAGGTCAGGACTTTGATGTGGCCATTCCAAAACATTATTATTGTTTAACCATTTTTTGTAGAACAACTGCATGACCCACATTCTCTTTATATTCAGTTCATAGACAGGATGTCTATTAATTTAATTTCATAGTTGCTGGTATAATTGAGAATTATTTGTTCCAGCAATGATGGCAAGCTGTCCTGGCCCAGATGGAGTAAAACAGCCCCAAACCATGACACTACCATCAACATGTTTCACAGATGGGATTAGCTTCTTATGCTGGAATGCACTGTTTTTTTTCCCTCTAGACGTAATGCTTATTTAAACTAAAAAGGAGGATTTCAGTCTCATCTGTCCACAAAGTGTATCTGTCTGACTGTGGATTGGTGGAGTTCAAACTCTTTAGAGATGGTTTTGTAATTCTAGCCAACCTGATGAGCATCAACAACCTTTATGAGGTCAACAGAAACCTTCCTTGTTTGTGTCATGATACACTTCTACACGTTTTGAAGATCAAACATTGATAACTCAGTGTTCCTTAAATACAATAGGGTGCTCATTCACCTGCTTGTAATTCCATTGATTGAAAACACCTGATTCTAATTTCACATTAACTGTTAATCCTAGATGTTCACATACTTTTGCCATTCATATATATACAATGTTGGAACATTATCCTCCATAAAGACATGACCAAGCATAATATTTTTGTCTCATTTATTTATTTATTTTGGTTGGCTTCTGGTAGAAAATCTGAAATTGAAAATCATCACAACATCATATCCTATAATCTGTGAAGTTTGAGCCGTATCAAACAATGCAAGGGAAAGATTTGTGAACCTTCCAGTTTGAATGGAGAAACATCAGCAACAGCTTCACATCATGTACAGCAAATCTGACCATATGTTTAAATGTGAGCACAAAAAATCCAAAAATAGCTCACTCTCTGTTGGGTGTGACTGATACAATACGTGAGAATTTTTAGGCTTGGGAATCCCCACATGCCTGGCGACTTGCATAGAACACAGAAATATAGAAACCTTTTAAGAGTTCAGACACTTTTAAGCACGAAATCAAGAAATTGTATTTCTTGTGCATTGTGGTTTCATTAATAATTGTAGTAATTTAGAGTACATATTTTTAAGTTCATTTTTTTGTAGCATAAACTTTGTTAAAACTTTTAAATATTTCATATGTAAAGAACTTTACAATTACAGTCTTAAAACTGTGTTTATTGCACTGGAGTTTTTTATTTATTTATAGAGTTACTTAGAGTATATTTACCTGGATTATGCAATTTTCTGTATGTCCAATGCTGTAATATTGACTATTTTACTTGTTTCATGTGTCTTACTATGTAAAATATGGTACAAAGTACAGAAACCTGCCACCAAGAGTCTCATCATGAGTTTGTAATATGTATGCTTTATTTCAAATGGCAAATTGTGCATGAGCTACTGTTGATCATTTCCACAAATGCTCAATTCCCAATTCTTTTCAGAAATAAATACAGTGGAAGATACAACTGCATTGCCATATTTTTCTGTGCAAATAAAGTACGCATTTAAATGTAGAAAGAGGAGATTTGCTGGAGCTCCTCTATTACTTTAGCAAAAACTAAGGTTGAACACTGGAACACTAGGATTGTATATAAATGCTCTTGTGTGGGAGAAAAAAATAATTATTTTTAGAAGTCATGGTCATCAAAATACTTTTTCAAGTTGCATGTCCTTTAGAGATGTGCCTATGTGAAAAAGTTTGTATAATAGTGATTCATAAGGGCAACGACGGCAAAGGTAAAGAATTAGCTGTGCGGTTTCACGCTCTGTCTGCAGTATATAACATGGCGCCTCCAGTCTTCTCGTCTCAAGCTGACACACAGCTTTCTTACATCCTGGGATGGCTCTGTCTATTACATTTCATAATGTTTTATTTGGAGGGGATTAATTATGTACAAATTCCATGGTGTGTAGAACAATAAAATAACACGAGCGGCAGGTAGCATGAAATGCCCCATAATTAACCTGTCTGTCTGACACATTTTTGGGCGGTGTGGTATCAGCTTGATCTGTTGCTGCTCGTTAATCATTTGTGGGTGAGAAAATGGCAGATCTCTTTCAGACCGCCTAACACTGAACTTGTTGGACACAAAACAGGGATTAAGGAGATCAGGGGTTCGGTGTCTGTGTTTATTTCGTGCTGTCTGCAAACCTTGAAAAGGTGAGAAACAACAGTGTAAATTCATAAAGAATTAATAACAATGCTGCATTCTTCTGGAGTGAATAAGAAAACAGGGTAAACACAAGTTAAATATTTTGCCAGAAATAACTAAAAGTATAGAGGTTAAAGGGCTAAGCAGGCTGGTCTCTTGTGTAACTTCTCTATATTTGCAAGTTTATATCTAATACAAGACCTTTGAGACAGCGTATATGATACAAAATGTTTCCATGGTATAACAGACTAGACTGTGCATGTGGAACTTACTGCTTGATTGACATCCTTCTTACCCTCACACCTCCCTAGCTGAGTTAAACACAACTGTGCAAGGGTGAGAACTGGTGAGTTCAAACTTTGAAAGACCCGGTTTTACCAGCCTAATCACTGTTTCATTACACTGTCTCTGTTCGTTACAGTACGCTGCATATAGTGTATGTATATAACAGGATGCCGTTTGAAGTCTGTCTGCCTTTTGAGACTTTGCTATTAGAAGTGGGTTTATTGGTGTTGTTTGAGCCAAACTCACAAACTGTTTTAGCATTTTGTTATATTTCATACAGTTCGCAAATGTCTACTCTCGGGGCGTCCTCATACCCACTTGTAAAAATCTAAAATGTAAAATTACAGGGGTAAAAAGTCAATTTTATCCAGGATTGTTGAGCAGAACTACATGACACGCCACACAAATCCACTACAGGCACTACATTTCCCATAATGCCAGACCATCATTCCAAAAGCTTGAGGGTCTAGTGCTTTGAGTCAGAGCCAGTTTCTTTTAGGCTTTCTGATGGAGTAATGGACATCCAGAAATATTTAAAAGAAGGTCAGCCACGCTGCAGAAAAGGTAATGATATCTCATAGCTATATGTTTAGTTAATGCAATTAATAAAAAATTATTTAGTGTTAATTTGTTATTCATATCTTATCCATGGCAGAGTAACACCACTTCAGTTTTAAAACACGCAATCTATTTAGTATTTAATATCCTTATTTTTAAGCACAGTTGTACCCTATGACTGACTGGCAAGCAGAGGGTACATTTACATTTACAGCATTTAGCAGACGCCCTTATCCAGAGCGACTTACAATTGGTACAGTCTTACAATCCAAGCAATTGTGGGTTAAGGGTCTTGCTCAAGGACCCAACAGTGGCAGCTTGGCAGAGGTGGGATTTGAACCCTGGACCTTTTTGGTCCAGAGTCCAGTACCTTACCCGCTAGGCTACCACAGTCCCACAAAAAAATGGTGGCCCCACAAAGTGGTACCACAGCTACCACAGGGTACAGCTTTCCCTCTCTAAATTCTGTGTGTGCCCCAGTATGACAAGTAATCTAGAAATGCCCCTGGTCTACTCTAGGGATGAAAGATGGCTTCCCATGTGTGATTGTACACTCCTAGTGCATTATGGAAATCTCTCAACTACCAGTTGAAGATTTGAAACAAAGGCCATCAACAACTGCAGAATAAAAAAAACAGTGTAGAATAAAACTGGCAGTTGCAGTGCCTCCTGGCTAGAATTTTAGTCATTCTTCAGTTATTGTGAAAAGCAGAATTCTGACTATATAATAAGCAATTAAGCTAGATATGAATTAGAAGGAGAAAAGGAAAAAGAAACATCACACTGCCAAAACAAATTTCTGAGAAGATAGGTGAGCCAAGTGGTTATTGCTTTTTTTCATTTTCATTTGAAAATCAATTAAATATATTGCTCTTTGTGCAAGGAAAGGTTTATCCATGTATAAGATAAAACACCATTAACTGTACACATGCCCAGCCTTTAACCTAATAAATGGTCCACGTGGGCATAGTGATGCATTCAGATCAAGGAATATAACAGCCCAGAATTCATTTACATCCAGCCTCTGAAGTGGTACCATTGTGCTGTTTCTTATGTGGAGGTCATTATTTGCCTGAGTTTTGTGTGCCATTTGATGGCCTGTTCTTCAAATAGAGCTGTTTACTCTTGGATCATCTTACAGCTCCCATCAGCTATCTGCTACCAGAGCTGTCTGAACAAATAAGACAGTTGACAGACGTTGAAACAGACTTTGAAAGAATGAGGAATAGAACTGAAGTTTTACTGCGCCTGAGCAGGTTAGTGTCTCAGCACCTTAAGGTGAATGACACAGCGCTCACATATTATATTAAGCCCGTTACAACACGGGCTTCTACAATACTCCTAATTGAAATAATTGACCTTTTTTGGAAACCAGGCGTAAAACGTTCGACAGAGGGCGCTGTAGCTACCCCTAGAAAAGATTGAACGACAATCTTAACTTTAGCTTTGATTCCAGCGTGCATTCGCAGGTGACATTGTTTCAGCACCTTTATCAGTCTTGCATTAACCTCGCGTTAATATTCGACTAAGATCTTGATTGACGACGGGAGAATATCTATAAGCCACTTCAATGTCTTCTCCATAGCACCCCAGATACTTTCAGTTGGGTTAAGGAAAAGACTTTGTTAAAAACTAATGTGGGAAACATGGTCATTCAGTACATTCACCTATGCTGATTTCATTTTATTGCCACATAAAGTTGCTAAGTCTAGACCTGACCAACTGAAGCAACCCCGATCATAACCCTGCCTCCAGAGGCTTGTACAGTGGGTAGGCTACTACATGCATGATGGATGTATCACTTTACAGTTCCCTTCTTACCCTGAGGCTCCCATCGCTCTGGAATAGCGTAGATCTAGAATCGTCAGATCACATGACCGGTTTCCATTGCTCAAGAGTCCAATGTTTATGCTCCTCAGAAAATGTAAGCCAAATTTAGCCTCACTAACAAGTGGTTTTCTTATTGCCACACAGCTCTTTAGTCCCAATCCTGTGAGTTCTCATTACAGTGTGTGTGGAAAAGCTCTTTACTTTTAAACATAGTCATAAGTTCCTCTGTCGAAATATCGACTTCACCAAGCGTTTAAGTGATTTCTGATCATTGTCATTCAAGATTTATTTCCGACCACATTTCTCACCACTATATCCTTCCAGGTTTAATAATGCGTTGAGCAGTTCTTAACCCAGTTCCAGTCATTTCAGCAGTCTCCGTTGTTTTCTTTACTCGATGCAGCCCAATGATTTGACACTTCTGAAACACAGTAACTTACTTTCCACAACCACGGAATATGTCTTCCGGCATGGTTGTTTAAGAAAATGAGAAGCTACTCACTGCGTCAGGTAATGTTACAAGAAGTTTTGCCAGATGAAACATATTTCATATATACAATAATTACCTAACCAAAGGGTTTAATCCAGCGATTTCTGGCCAGGCTGTACATTATACGTTTATTGAAGTTTGTAAGTTACTGACCGTTGCTTGGTTATTAGGACAATTATTCGCATTTGTATTTACACATTTCAGTCCCAGAAAGAATCAAGATAATAGCCTATGAAGCAACCAAAATAGCTATCAGTAAGTACTGATAAATTGATATCCAAGCTTAAATGAAGACGTAAATAGAAATGCAGGCCATAGGTGTTCAACTGCACTTTATTTTTCGAGGTTAATATTTGCATTTTCGCTTTTTAAAGAATTAGCTACATAGGCCTAATAAATGCCTGCCATTTAAAATTCATTCGCTTATTTAAAAATAATGAAGAATGCCGTTTGGTGTTATTGGTTCATGTAAATTGTGTAGCTAAAACAAATTAGTTTTTTAGGCATGTATATCACTTTCCTGGTTCTAACTGCACTTCCCGTTTAAACCTGAGACGAAGCCCAGAGCACAGCCTGCATTTCTGCCTTAGTCGTATCGGACTGACTAAACAGGGAACAATGCATGTTAACTGTCTTATTCGTGTTCTACCTCAAAATCACCACGCAATTTGTGAATGTGCGTGTCAGAGCGCGGGTGTGCGTGTGTGTGTGTGTGTGTGTGTGTCAGAGCGCGGGTGTGCGTGTGTGTGTGTGTGTGTGTGTGTGTATTGGGGGGGGGGGGGGGGGGGATCCTATCTGACATTCCACTCTGCGTAAATGCTCATGTATACCCTTGTATATCTGATTGCTTATCAAATAGCTTGTTAGGATTTTAACGTCGAGTTCTTTCTCTTCAGGTTAATCTAGCTCCGGAGTTCCCAAAGGAATACAAGGAATCAGCTGTATGAGAAGTAAAATCAGTTCAGCATCCATTCCATCAAACATTTAAAAAGCTCGGTAATCTTAAATTTAAGTGCTTTCAATCAACTTCATTTATCAACTTTCTGAACAGTCGGAAATGCAAATTACATTCATTTTCATACCCGCTTATTCCAGTGCGGGGTCGCGGGGAACCGGCAGCACAGGTCACAAGACGGGAGGAAACTCTTGACTGGGCGAAAATCCATCAAAGGGCACAAGCACTCAAACTGGGACATTCTAGAGACACCATTTGACGTAACATGTCTTTGTACTGTGGATGATGTTAACTATGAATTAATTAGTTAATGTATTTTTTTGTTCGTTGTGTATTAGGCCACGTAGGCTTTCTTCACAGCTCATAAAGGCAAATTTGTGCTCAGGTTGGTTTGATGATTTCCCTTCTCCGGTGTATTGCTCCGAGCTCCGTCTCTTTCTTGTAGAACTTATAAAATATTGCTGAAAATGAATTTTGTTTGTTTTGATTTACAATTCGCACCAACTTTTATTATTGAGCTATAAATGATTAATAATCAGTGAGCAAAAATAAACACACACACATACAGTATGATCCCTTTCAACATGCGCTTTATTACACACACATTTATATAAACTTTAAACCCCTAAAGTTTCGCTGCGGTCGTCACATTTAAAACACTTCTGTTTTTATGGTACATTCCTCTATAAAGACAATCTACAATTATGAACAGTGTACACAATTAAATTCACCATTAACAGTCTAAAAAGAGATAAAAAAAATAGGTGCAGGTCCACACAAGTGGCTTCGTGAAACGTCTTTCACCTATTTCTAAGCATCAGAAATTAGTTTCACCGCATTATTTTAAGTACACGTTGTCAGAATGTTTACAAAAACGAAATCAACTGCAAATATTGCAGAAATCACCTGTGGTATTGCCCACAGCTAACATAAATTAATGACCAATTGTGCATATTTCATGCTGTATATAGGAAGAAGATTAGATCAAAACGTCAGAAATATGTTTTCTGCCAATATCCTAAAATTACCCTTCAGGTTCTATGGAAATGAGGGTTGCCAGGTTGGATGCGGGTTTTTAACCAGCCGCGGTTAAAAAATGTAACACACTGCGATTGAATTTTAAGCCATAAAATGTAGAAACCACGAATCACCAACAAAAGCGACCTAAACCTAAATATATGCTATTTTAAGACCAACTTTTGCGATCCCAGCATGATTGTAAAATCCCAGCTGAATTAGCGGCACCCAAGCTAGCAACCCTAGCATACTCTCCCTATAGGCCTGCACTGCCCTTTCTGTTGTTTTAGCTTTTGCCATAGCCAACAGACACAGAACAGACGGTTAAAAACTAGGATCACCTCTTTCACAGTGAACGGAAGCCCAACTTAGTTTTGTTCACACTGTATTCCTCTTCTGTAATGTTTTGCGAATTTAGTATAAATACGGAAAGAGCTAATACGGAATATCATTGTCCTGTAAATGATTAGCATTTCCAAAGAACTATGCGGGGTCATGTGAGATACGGCATGTGGTTATAGTCAATGGCTTTTTCTTCTTTAGCTGTCTTTTCTTGAACATTATTTATGATGTACATGTAAAACAAACATCAGCAACCATGTTTTTGTTTCGGTCAGAGAACACACAGCACCAACCCACAACATATAGCCTAGCATTCGCTTGAAAACCTTACGTAACGCTTTTCCATGGAAAGTAATTTGGTAAATTAGCCTGTTTCGTTATGTTTAAGCACAGATCTTATGAGAAAACCTCAGTCTTCCTAAATAGTTAATGTTTTGTCGTGTAGTGTCGCTTGTAAGCTAAAATAATAATGACTGTTTTCGGCTAAACTGTTACAAACACACTGAAATAAAAAAATAAAAAACAACAACAAGAAGTCTGGTAACAAGTTCAACAAAACACTGAGGTAAGTAAGGATAACCTTTTTCAAGATTTGATTTATTATTATTATTATTATTATTATTATTATTATTATTATAATAATAATAATGGCAACATTTACAGAACGTTATAAAAAAAAATGTTATTTAATAATTTAGTAATAATTTCCACAAAAACAGAGTACGTTGAATTTAGCTACCTGTTGTATGGGGGAAGACTTGTCAAACTTTTTTTTATAATAAATGATGCATTTTTGAACCCATCTTGGCAACTGCCTTCCCGCTACTTTCCGGTCATTAACGAACATTACATAAAACCGATGCCGGTAACGCTAATAATGTGTTTCCAGGCAACTAACGTTATTACGTCATCTCTTTGAACCTTTAGCGACTGCTCCTTGCGTCAGGCTTTAAAATCGCCAGTAAAATTCACATAAACGAAAATAATGCAAGCTTTTTTCAGTTATGTTGGGCTTCAGTGACTCCCAAAATATAAGGCAGCAGTTTACCTAGTATTTATGTTAAGCCAACGACAAATCGTGTGTGTGTGTGTGTGTGTGTGTGTGTGTGTGTGTGTGTGTGTGTGTGTGTGTGTGTGTGTGTGTGTGTGTGTGTGTGTGTGTGTGTGTGTGTGTGTGTGTTTGTGGTGTGTGTGTGTGTGTGTGTTTTAAGAGGCTGACGTTGGGAGGGCAGGCCCGTGAACGCTCAGTGCCCTCGTTCTGCTGCTGCTGCTTAAACCAGGGGACTGGGGGGCTTTCTGTCTGCCACTGCAAACCAAAGAGGCAAATTAATAAGTCTTACACCATTCATGTGTGTCTAAGCTAAACAATCACTAAGCCAGGAGGACATGTGAGTTCACAGGAGCAAAAGTGATGGAAGTATTGTCTAAAAGGAATACTCCAAAGTTATTGAGGCCGAACTGTTCCCAACACATCTGTGTCCCATATGTTATTACAAATAATCATTTGAAAATCTGCTTACTCTGATCTAACTTGTAATGAAAGTCTAAAGGCAGTAGTTAAGGAATTAAAAATGTGTATGTGAACCATGTTTTGGAAAGTGCTTTCATGAATTGTTTAGTCAGAAGTATTTGGAATTATGCCCTAAACCCTGTATCATATCCTTTTAGGAATAGATATAATCATAAAACACTAATGAACGTGTAGCCTGTAATCTGTAATTAATTCTCACTTTATTTTAGTGCTTCATCTTAAGCTCTACTTTTCATAAATACGAGTGTAGGAATATACAGGCCACTGTATAATCATATTGCCCTTTGGCTACAATTTAAAAGTAATTGAATTCATGGAACCTGATGAAATTGTAGCTGATAACATCAGGTTTGACAATACTGGAGTATTCCTTTAATACAATAGTGGTATTGGTGAACAATCATGAATCATACAAAGCACCTCCTGTACATTTCCAACCCAACGGCTATTGGGATATGATATAGTTAAAGTGCACATCTTTTTAGAGTACAGAAGGTACGTTTTTACTGCTCATAAATAGATGAACACAGTATGTGTTACTACAGGAAATTTTGTTTGTGAGCAAAGTTAAATGTTCAGGGTGTTAAAGACATGCTAACAGCAAAACCAATATTCCTCTGTAACCACAGATAGAGAAGAAGATTACTAGTTACAATTTGCAGTCAAGACCAAATGGTAAAGAACTGTGTTTAAGACCAAACATTCCTATAACACGTGCCATTCTGCACCACCATGCAAAGTTCAAATATTCTGGAAAATAACTCACCATCTGATGCTGGTTTGAAGTTCATGGCAGTGTGAAGGTGTGAATCATTATGAGTCAGCCCTGTGCTCTGAGGCTGCCAGTGGTGCCCGTAGTTTCCCCCATACATCCCACACTGACTCGGGGCAGAGTAGTGGCAGGAGGGAACATATCCACTAAGACTTGAGGGAGACTGCCAGATATATGAATAAGTCATATGTTAAAGTTTAGATGTAGCATGTAATCCAATGATTTCACTTAAGCTACAGTGTATTTATGACTGTCAGGCACACCAGTCACTATCTCTGAAAAGTGTACCACTTATAAGTGTAAATTATTAACATCTTCAGGATCTCATGAAGAGTGTTTATGTTGCATTTAGAAAAACATGAAAGTGTAACATGTAGAAAGAAGTAGAGAGTGCTCATGCTGACAGCATTGTTACTAATGAACCATGGCAATGAAATACATGAATAATAAGAATTAAGAACTAATACAATATTTTTATTAGAGCAAAAGAAATGCAAGTGGTGTAAATTGGGACAAAATGTGCTATTGTTATTATTTTAAATCATGATAATAAATAACTAATCAAGACACTCAATATTTTTTATTATGGCGTTTGTCATTAAAAATATAATGTCACCTTACTTTAATTTCAATTGAAAATCCTTATTGGCTGCATTAACGTGGTTTGCTTTATCAAATTCTATGAACTGCTACCCGTTTTTATTGATTTGTGTTTTTATTCCCAATATTTTTTATTCTTTAAAATATTGTGGTTGGAGTGAGTTGACCGCCTAACATTTTACTCCTGCACTGTTTAAGAAAGTGTCGAATTAACGCTCGTGTCCTGTTGGACAGTTACACTGTATGTACTGGATTATTGCCAGACCTTTACACTTATTTGACTACGCCGTGCATGCAAACACACTGATGAGTTCATTCAAAGCTGCAGGTATCAGTTCACAGCAGCAGCAGTCACCTGTAGCTCGCATAGTGCTTTTTATTCTTGCTTTACACTCTGCCCTTTTCTCTGTTGTAAGAAGGATTAAAAACTCCGCAGGTGTTCAAACTTTTTTTCTTACTTTTAAGGCTAAAGAGCAGGTTTTTATGGAATCAACTTTCAGAATCAACGGCTTGATTAAAGACATAACTGCTTGCTCTGTCTCATCATTAATATTTGTATTTCTTTTTAAAATTACTTTTTCATATGTTTGAATTGGGAAAACCTTCTAAATCTTTTCAATAAATCCGAGTGGATATTAAAATTAAAGATTTAGAAAGTTTTCCCTATTCAAACTGAACTATTCAAATTTAAAAGCAATAAAACTAAAGTTAAAAAACAACAACAACAATATATATATATTATTATATTTTATTCAATTTTGAGGTCTTTGTAAAGCTGACACTGCATGGGCGCTACAAATTTTATCCAAGTCAGTCAAAAAGGTCTCACAGCTGGAATTTCGTTCCATTTCACCCGTGCCATGTAAAATATAAAGATATGAGACAGTTAACGCTTGGGTTCGGGGGCGGTCTCAACGTAGGCCGACTTATTTTTTCCGAAATACACGCAAATCCGCAGTCGCTCATAAACTACCATAAGTTTCCAGTCGGATGGAGCTGATGTATAGGTATAACTTCCCGTTTCTATCAAAATTAAAAAGGTATTATTTGTAACGACTCCTACATGAAGTCTAATCATTATACAAATCTATAATCGATGCAAACTATTCGAGCTTACCTGGTTGTATTTAATATCAGCTTCTATTGGTGATCTATCAATGCCATTGACCGTATGAGAAGGAAATGACGCTCTGTTCACACAGTGCCAGTCCTCCATCTTTTGCTGATAGCCCTCAGAAGCAGCGATGGCTGTAGAGAGAGTCATAAAGCACTTTACTACTGTCCATCACCGTAGGAGGATTCGTTCATAACAGTGTGTATGACAAGCTCACTCTTTGTTGATCAATAACAATAATAATAATACATTGAATACTTATGTAAATCATTCAAATCAATTTGAATACATTTCTTTAAATATTTCGTTTTGTCAGTAAGAATTGTTGAGTGTAGACTTGCAAAACGGCTATTTAATGCATTTAAAAGTAAACCTACAACTCAAAGTGTTAGAAAACTGAATATGTCTGAATATGTCTGAATATTTTCTGAATTTCTGAATGATAGACCTAACACATTGTCTTACATACCTAATGCCTATATATTTAACACACTGCCTAATACCTAACAAATTGCCTTCCATCCCTATCAACTTGTCTTATATACCGAACACACTGCCTTATATATCTAATGCACTCTCTTATATCCCTAACACACTCTCTTATGTACCTAATACACTCTTATGTACCTAACACACTGTCATATCGAATGCACTGTCTTATCTAACAAACTGCCTTAAATACCTAACATATTGTCTTATGTTTATACTTAACACACTGATTTCCATACCTAACACACTGTTTTATATAAACATCACACTGTCTCATATACACACTGTTTTATATATCAAACACACTTTCTTATATCTAACACGCCTTTTTATACCTAACACATTGTCTAATATAACTAACTTACTGTCTTACATACCCAACAAATTGTCAGATGTATTGAACACACTGTCTAGTACACCTAGTGCACTGTCTTATATACCTAACACGCTGTATTATATACCTAACACAATCATATACCATACATAACACACTGTCCCACTTACCTAACATACAAAGCATTGTATACTTAACACACTGTCCCATATACCCAACACGCCGTCTTATATACCTGCCACTCTCTCATACCTGACCCACACTTTTCCATATATCTAACACACTGCCTTATACACTCACCAGCCGCTTTATTTTTACACCTCTCTAGTACCGGGTTGGACCCCCCATTTGTCTTCAGAAACGCCTTAATTCTCCGTGGCATAGATTCAACAAGCCGCTGGAAATATCCCTCAGAGATTTTGATCCGTATTGGCATGATGTGTCAGCAGCACATTCACGATGCGAATCTCCCGTTCCACCACAGGTCATTTGAGTACAGTGAACTCATTGTCATGTTCAAGCAACCAGATGAGACGATTCGAGCTTTGTGACTTGGCACATAGAAGGTGACAATGATCCTGATGAGGATGACCGCAACAACACTGTCAAGGCTATGGCGTTTAAATAATGCTCAGTTGGTATTAATGTGCCCAGAGTCTGCTAAGAAAATATCCCCCACACCATTACACCATCAGCAGCCTGAACCGTCGATACAAGACAGGATCCATCCATGCTTTCGTGTTGTTTACGTCAAATTCTGACCCGACCATCTGAATGTTCCAGCCGAAATGGACTGACTGATTATGCATTTGCGTTAACGAACAGATAAACAGGTGTACCTAATAAAGTGGCCAGCGAGTGTATACCCGACACAATTTCAAATGTCTTTAACATGTAATATATTTTACACACTATCCTGCTTCTGTTTTGTAGTAATGAAAAAATACGCCATACAAATAAAGTTTGACGGTCCCCATATACTTAACACAGCATTACGTAAACACACTGTCCAACATACCTAACACACACTCTAAACCCTGCACATTACCATATATGCATACGTATGTATTTTATTATTTTACCTAACACAAAGTCATAAAATACCTCCACTTACTCAAGCATTCATTTTCATACCATCTTAATCCAATTTATGGATGCCAAGTGTTAGGGCCAATATAAAGTCACGGGGGGCCGAGACAGGATCCAACCCTGGACATTGTGCCAGTTCATGGCAGGGACACACACGCATATACACACTGACCTAACACCGGAGTACCTGAAGGAAACCCACACAGACAAAGGAAGAACACGCAGAGCCCATCCAGGTCTCTTTAAATGTGAGCTCGTAGAGCTTAGAGTTTGTTCTAATAGTTTACACATTGTTATTGCACAGAGACATTTTCCAGTTCCTGAGTTTTACTGAACACACTTTATTGCCGTTCATTCTTAGTCCACACTTTGTGCAAAGCACATTCTCCATCTCTATTCATCTATTCATATTCAAATAAACTCTTCCTGCATGTTTGGCAATATCATGATAGAAAATGAAAAATTGGAAAGTAGTCAGAGAAGTAGTCAGAGAATGTAGACACTACAATGCCTGATCTCCAAACCTACCGACCTCTACAAATTTTATTGAAATCCACAACCTCATTTTTACTAACAATAATACGACTAGTGCGGACACATGACTGTTGAAGTAAATTATTTTGATCCAGACAAAGACATGGATTATTTCTATGAAATGAATGCACGTGTTATTCAAGGTTCAGCCAACACAGTGCTGTTGCTTATTAATAAGCTATATAATAAGCAAGAGAATTATATAGAGGAGATGAGGATGAGGAAATGTTGATGGGAATGATATAATGACATTATTCATTTCTGGCTCCCATAGTTAACCTTACAGTTATTCATGATTTGAGGACTACACGGAGGATGAAGATGTTTCCAGCGGTTTTTGGAGAGAGATAATAGGCTTGTGTGGTGGAGGAAAAAAATGTAGAAAACTAAAAAAAAAAAAGGATATGACTTGAGGGCCCCGATTTTTTCGGGTTTCTGTTTCCTTTCCATTTATTTCTTCATAAGCTAATTAAATTGTGAATATTTTGTGATTATGCGCTATATGAAGTACAATCCAAATACATTAATCAACCTTAATACATGAAAGTGTAAACAAGTCATTACATCACAAGAACGAATACATAAACTGTACCAACACGCACTTTTGGTTAATGCAGGTTATTTATTATTAGGTCATTTATTCATTTGTTAATATCTATTTTAGTAATGTTTTCGGACTTTTGAGAGACTAGACACTATAGCCTATAGCCAATTTAAAAAAGTGTCCTAAACACTGACCTAAATTGTGTTTCAGACAAAGTAAATTTTATCTTATAGAGACATAAATTTCAAAAATCTGTTTGCATGTGTAAAAAATCAAGTGCTAGCCTATATTATTTCATTTAGATATAGCCCGTGTTACTTAACATTTTAAAGCCTACAGTCTATTGTTATTGCTATGTACATGAACAAACAATTAAACAGAAACATACCGGAGGGATCCATGATGGCTCGTATCCCTAAGATGTTGCTGACGGTGTGCACCGAAGGCCAAGTCCGGGACAGACCGACCCCTACCCCGGGAGGGCCGCTGAATTTTGTGCCGGTTGGAGAGATGGTGTTGGGGTAGGTGTAAGGACACACCGGGCTGTAGGGCAGCGGAGGGGCGTGAGGTTTGATTCCTCCTGCACCGGGACCCTCGTTCTGGCCTGGCTGAGAAAGGTTCCCGATTTTATTCCTGAGGATGCGGCTGATGGAGCTCACCGATGGCACGTTGTACTTGTCGCACACTCCGTCCGCCAGCAGTCGGTCCCGGATCTCCCAGGCAAACATGCCCGGGTCCGCGCGCTTGTATTCCCGTATGCTCTTCACCACGTGAGGTGTGGTCACGCGAGGCTTGCTCCCGCCGATAGCACCCGGGAGGACCGAGCCGGTCTCGTGGTAGCGCGCGAGGATCTTACTGACACAGCCGTGAGACACTCGCAGCTGCCGGCTGATGTCGCACGGACGGATACCGAGCTGCGCGAGCTCCACGATCCGCACCCTGATAGCGTTAGGAAGCGGCCTGCCGTTCACAAACACACCGCCCAGCTGATTAACCTCTCCGTACGAGGGCTGCTCTGTGTGAAATAATAATAACAATAATAATAATAATAATAATAATAATAATAATAATAATAATAATAATGCCTTATCTATAGCAGATAGCGTTACCCTTGGCCTTCAGATGATTTGGGCTAGTTGTCTATTAAATGTACATAATTCGCTGATTTATTTTTAATTAGCTAACATTCAAACAAATAAAGTGTAAGTAGATCAAATTTACTTTTATAAAGTGTCATACATATACTACATATATCCTGCAAGTACTAGAACCAATTTAAGTATACAACAGTTCCAATAAACTACCAAATACTATACGTCAATTAGTGTACGTTAATCACTGGACATTTATATCTCGTTTTATATAGACATAAAAAAAATGGAAATGTATATTAAATGCCTCGTTTATTAAATAACATGAATTACTTTGTATAGCACAGTGGTACCTAGTCCTGAACAGCTGCAGTGATCTATCAACATGCATTTTAGACAATATTTCGTTTAATATCTGTGAGTCAGCCAATCTTAAAGTAAAACACTACAAAGTGTATATATTACAATGGAAGTGATAATATTTGCATTAATACATGCAACTGCAACGAGACATATGCAGTCCTAAACTTTGCAAGTTCTAATTTAACACGAAGCCGTGTACGAAATCTGAAAAGTGATGAATAATTACCAAAAATGCTCAAAACGGGCTGAATCTAAAGAGAACTTTGTCATAGGAAGGCAAATTGATTTAGCTGTTTTGCTGTCACTGGTTATGTCATTAGGATAAAAAAATAACCCTTCTATTAGACCTCACACAACGCACACATAACCTTGCTTAGACATTTTTGTTGTTTCACACTAGATCTCTTAACTCCCCCATTCTTCAAAATTATTCTATATAAAACAAAATCGAATGTTATATTTAGAATTGTGTAATGACTTGTTTTGTGCCGCCTCTTTTGTAAAGAAAACTAAAGGCCCTTACCCATTTGAAGAAATCGGATGGTGTCCCACTCCTTAATCTGACCTTGTGCACATTGAGTACGCAGGTTTTAGATCTGACCTGTACTTTCCTCTGAAGTCGTTAATGAGAGTACAGAGGAACTACAGATCATCCGTGTGTGCGTGTGCGTATGCGTGTGTGTGTGTGTGTGTGTGTGTGTAAAACTCCTCCCTTCACCTCCAGTATTTCAGCACTTCTGCACTCACACTGCTGCATGCAGCAGATAACAGATCAGCAGATTAAACAAATTTTCAAGGATAATAAGGAAGGACAAGCGCTGTTTTGTAGGCAGTAAGTGATGAGCTCCTTCTTTTTCAGTCTGTTCCATGTATAGCTTATACGTAAATGTATCTTAAAGATATGAATTGCATGAAGTGTGTCCTTTTTCCATTCAGTGTGCAACATGCAGTTGGTATATTTCTTTCTTTTTTTATAACAATCGGCATGAGTATACTTGTTTTACATTTGTCCCTCATTTACTCTCTAAATGTAAATGTGTAGTATGTGATTTTAATAATATTGCCTCTTTAAATATCTCTGTAAATGTCAATAAACACAAATGGAAGAGTGAAAATTACTGTGAACATCTACACATGCACAGTTGGGGGCAAAAAAAAGTATTTAGTCAGCCACTGATTGTGCAAGTTCTCCTACTTAGAAAGATGGAGAGAGGTCTGTAATTTTCATCATAGCTACACTTCAACTATGAGAAACACAATGAGAAAAAAAAATCAGGAAATCACATTGTAGGATTTTTAAAGAATTTAATTGTAAATTATGGGTGGAAAATTAAGTATTTGGTCAATAACAAAAATTCAACTTAATACTTTGTAACAAAACCTTTGTTGGCAATGACAGAGGTCAAACTTTTTCCTGTAAGTCTTCACCAGGTTGGCACACTGTAGCTGGTATTTTGACCCCCCATTCCTCCATGCAGATCTTCTCTAGAGCAGTGATGTTTTGGGGCTGTGGGATGGGCAACATGGACTTTCAACTCCCTCCACAAATTTTCTATGGGGTTGAGGTCTGGAGACTGGCTAGGCCACTCCAGGCCCTTGAAATGCTTTTTACGGAGCCACCTCCTTCGTTGCCCAAGAGTGGTTGTGTTGGGATCATTGTCATGATGGAAGACCCAGCCACGTTCCATCTTCAATGCTCTCACTGATGGAAGGAGGTTTTGGGCTTAAAAACTCACATGATACATGGCCCCACTCATTCTTCCCTCAACACAGATCAGTCGTCCTGTCCCCTCTGCAGAAAAACAGCCCCAAAGCATGATGTTTCCACCCCCATACTTCACAGTAGGTATGGTGTTCCCCATTGTAGATGGACATAAACTACGTAAACTACGTGTTTAAATGCATGAATATAATATTTTTTGCTGGATTTTCACTCTTTAACAGAAATCCATGTAAAACTATGAATATACATACAATAAAGGAAAAAAAAAAAAAAAAAACAATAGACCCAATTTTTAATCAGATTTAACCACATGTAGCTCACTTACACTTGAGTCAAATAGGTGTCCAGACACCCAAATATAATTCGATTGCTGTATCCTGCGTATTATGTAAAAATCAGTCCATAACACTGGACTTGGCAACTTTCCTATGTTTTTTTTTTTACAGTTTTTATTTGCAGGAAGTGGAGAGAAAAGCAAGAGGAAGCTGCAGCTTCAGGAGTTCACGTTTAGAAGAAGAGGGCTGTTTATCAATACTACAGTGATTAATACTAGTTTGTTTCGATAAGTAGTTTTCAGTTTTTTTTTACAGTGGTAAGTAAAACTTTTGAAAGATTTTTGCGTCTTCTGGTTATCGTGTCCTCAGTGATTGTTTGACCAGCTCCGCAGGATAGACTTCATAGATAAGGCTTTGTATGACGTAGAGTATTGGGCGGGGTTTTGGTAGTCAGATGTGTCGTGCAGACCTAAGAGCATCTACACCTGTTTATTATCGATAATAATAATAATAATAATAATAATAATAATAATAATAATAATAATAATAATATGTCTTAACCCTTAGATTTAAAACTGAAATGAATCAACCTTGGGTGCATTTACACATGCATTTTTATGTGGCTTAATTCATAGTTTATTTCTTATTGATTTAGATACATAGCTGATACTCAAAATTCATGAAACGACCTACTGTAAATGTGGCCTTTGTTTGGTAATTTGCAATTGAGTTCATAATTAAGCAGCCCTTCTTGCTGAAAGTGAAATTGCAGAGCCTGCTGTTAGGAACATGGAAAGTAATAATTAAATAAATAAATAAATCATTAATTTAAATTAATGGGGGGAAAAAGGTTTTAAAAAGTTCAGTTCCACTGCAGGCTTTATCATTAAATGTTAACTACTCTTCTTGAGATTATTGCTGTAGTTATCTAATTTTGTCCAGTTTATTTTCAGAAAATTTTACTCTCTCATCACATTCCATACCACCATTCCATTTCAGGGTGGCAGGGCACCTAACCAGTAACACAGGTTAGAGCTGGGGGACAAAATTCACATGACTTGACTTGAGTCAGACTCGCATTGCAAATTTGAGACTTGCTTGACTATCACTGATAAAAGCCTTGAGTTGACTTTGACTCAGTATTCATGACTTGAGACGTGACTTAGAATTGAGAATGATGACTCAAAAAGACTTGATTTTGTATTCAATATTTGCATTTCTTTAGGTATTGAGAAGTTAAGCATTATTATGGTTTTTTTGGGTGACATTCGAGTCTGTTTCATCGCACGCAAACCTGGAAACCTGTGAGAACGCTAGAAACCACGCTCCTAATATGGAAGCAGCTATTCCAAAAATAGTGACATTGGGATTCAAGGACTATGTTGTCTATGAAATTGGTAAAAAGAGAACAGTGATATGCAAGGTCTGAGGATCAAAAATCAGCAACACAACCACCATGACATCCAACTTCACCCATCACTACAAAACCCACAAAGGAAGGTACATGACTGTGTCTTTCAAGCTAACTTTTTGGCTAGTCAAACATTAGCAATAAAATATGGTAACATATTCAGCTCTTTATGACTACTGTCTTTTGTCTGATTTAATTGTGGAAACTGGAGTTAGACTGTCAATTTCATATGACTTTACTTGAAACTTGCTTGACTTGTAGCAAAGACCCGACTTGAGTTGCTTGAATAATACCACAGTAACTTAGGTAGACCTACATATATGTGATTTACTCATGTAAACCCCATACAGGCAGCATACAGGACCCAAACCTGGGTGTCTGGAGATTATAATTGTCTGCAGAGTTGTTTATTTGAGAGTTACGTAGTTGTGAGAGGATATGGCCTATGGGGATCTACAAGAACAGCACAAGGTTGTATGATGTGGGTAAAAACAGGTCAGCAGATTGCCATAGGGCTTGAGAGGAGGCAAGCTGCAAGGTGCCCAGGCAACAGACAAACAAAGCTAATTTGTATTTTTTATTAATCTTTTATTTAACCAGGAGGTCCCTTGAAATTAAACAAATCTTTTTCGAGAGAGACCTGGCCAAGATAGCACACAATTTCCAGTTATAAAGTTTAACATAAAACAAACACAGGCGAGAAACAACAGATACATAATACAATAATATCACAAGAAAGTAGGTTTGGGGCAGAATTGACTAGGGTCAGATTAGCAGACAGAGCTAACAGTAAGAAGCATAACAAAAACAGCTAGCACTGACAAATACAGAAAAAAGTAGCACAAATAGATATCAACAAAACAGGCTAATTTCATGCTCATAGCATAATATATGAGGCTAAGAGCATAATAGCAGGTACAAAGGTGAGCAACAGCAGGTTCTTGGGTGCAACTTTTAAATCGTTAGCTCCTCCCTTTCACCACGTCTTTGCCCTCTCAATTGATGAGGAGGTAACATGGCCCCAGGAAATGAAGCCTGGCAGACTTTTTAATCCCTACAGAAAAATGAAAGAAAGACCACCGAGAGGTAGTAGCTACACCTTTACTACAGCACAGACAGGTAACATGAAGATTTATTTTAAATTAAGTCATTTAAATAACAGGAAGTATGTAAAGTACATAACATGGGTTATATAAACTGAAACGTAAACGCATGCTAATTGTTAGGTTATGACACTGATGACTGACTAAAATTAAACAGCTCATATTTAACGTTGTAAAATATTGTATTTATACTCTCTTCATGCTAGTTAGTAGCTATAGCTGACGTAATGTCTAATTACAAACTGAAATTCGATGTTGTTTCGAAGTTGTGTGATTTATTAAGCGGTTTATTGCATTAGCATACCATTCCAGAGCAAACACACTCACAACACCCGCTTACCCAACAGCTCTCTCGTGTGGGCAAATTTAGGTAGTGCAATTAAATTGAACCTTAAGAGCTCAAACGCTACAAGAAATATACCTCGCTGATAACACTACCCGCCTTCTGGCTAGCTATCTTCCAAGCTAATTGGACATGGTTACAAGATCCCTGATGCAGGGAGTCATCTCACCTGGACCAATAGGGGTCAATAATTTATTAACGTTTTAAACAAGACCCGTTTCGAGACCCTTATCAAGAATGTGTTACTCTAAATCTGTCATATCTTTTGAATAATATCACTTAGTTTTCGTTAATTCAGATAAGGACATTTATCCTATTTCCAGTGGACAATATGTTGGATCTTCTCAGGGTTTTTCCCAGTGCATCTCAGCAAGTTTTTCTCTGCTAATGTTGTCTATGGCTGCTCATTTGATGTTTAGACTCACCTTCTTGTACAGCTGCTTTGGAACAATGTCCATTGTTAAAGCATTATATAGTCCATTCTCCTGAATAGGTTCAAAGATTTTGAAATTTGTAGGGCTGGTTTCCCAAAATGTTTGTTTGTATCTATATTATACCACATCTAAGGTTCACATAACAGTGTAGTCAGTTTTCAACTTGTAGTTATATGCTGCATTTAAATATTTTTCCCTCATCCAAACCTTTAGTGACAATGTTAGATAATTCTTCGTTTTTCCTCAATCACAATCATAATGTTTTTATTAAAATAGAACATAATCTTTGTTCAGTAGTGACAATAGTGATTTTTTCAGATTTACTTCAAAAACAATGGGATATAACTACTCAGCATGTGGCCATATGGGACGGGTAGCACTTTTAATGTAAAATTGCAGGGGTGAGGCTCAATAAGGCTATCCTATATATTAGAACCCTTCATGATTCAGTGTTTCGGTAGTGACATGAAAGCATAGGATGACTTGTTTTGTTTAACAAAGTTCTCAGTAGACGTTCGAACTATTATTTTGAGATTCCTCTCTGTAGACATGACTGCATCACACAATTCCTGAAGAGTTTTCAAGTGCACTTTCATGCTCCTGTTCTAAAACATCCCAAACGAGCTCTACTGGAGTCAGATCTGGTGACTGGGAGGGCTACTGAAGAACGCTGATCTCATTGTCATGTTCATGAAACCAGTTTCAGATTACTTTTTCTTTGTGACATGGTGCATTATCATGCTTGAAGTAGGCATTAGAAGATGGGTAAATTTTGGTATTGAAGATATGCACATGGTTAGCAACAATGTTATGAAAAATTTCTCTATGGTTAATAATATTTTCAAAGAAATGCTAAAGAAATCTAACCTTAAACTGAGGTTAATTTGTTCTAACAACTCATCAGTCAAACTCTTTAGTCATTATTAGCACATATGCATTTAATATGTTATCACCCTGTCAGTGTATCAGCACTAGGCATGTTCCTATACTTACTTAATGGAGTTCATTATGTAAAGTATTCTAAAAGGTTCCCAGAGCTTTTGAATGAGAAACTCACAGATCCTTCACCATATGTAACAGTGGGGATTAAGTTCTATTCTGCATAAACAGTCCTTGTTCATACACCATGATTGTTTGGTGCATGAAGCTATATCATCAGACCATAAACCCTGGCTCCTGTAGCATCAAGGGAACTCATGCAGACATACCATTTGTTGGCTTTAAAGTGGCCCTCAATTCCAATCACTTGGTGATCCCAAATTTTTACCTCTTTTTGCCAGTTTTTATTTGTGGTCTCTGGAGAAATGTTACCATTTCCAACTATCTTTATCACTAATACAAAATACGTTTGCATTCTCTTCCACACGGGTCATTACATCTCCTGTTTTGATACAAGAGGGTAGAGATATTCTCATGTGTAGCTTTTGATGAGGTGAACACATTTTTGTTTCATTGCATTTGTGTGTTTATGATTTTTCTATTTATTTATGTACTTACTTTGAAATAAAATAAGTAACCTCCGGAGAACACAGGGTGAAGACATGAGCTTGCCCAGGACGGGATGCCATTCCGTGACAGGACTGGACAGAGATCGCTGTTACAGCTCCAGGTAATGATCCCTTGATCGGGCTCCACTCCATCTGACACAGTCAATCATGCCTGCATGTTGCGCCCATTCCAGTCAGAAGGCACCACTAGGATTCAAACCTGGGTAGGGCTAGCATCTTAGACCACTGCAACGTCCGAATACCATTTCCTATTAAACCCAAGTTAATGTCCTTTAATTTTCCTGCACTAGACATGAGTGTGTGTTTCTGCTGTAACACAATGTCTATCTTGGCTAATGAAATTTGCGGGTGAAGCAGTTATCTCTCAGACCTATAGAGATCTACTGAAGTTAGAAGTTTGAATAAATCTCTGATCTGATACTTGTGATCCAACTAATTATATATAATTATTTATATATATATATATATATATATATATATATATATATATATATATATATATATATATATACACATATGGTCAGAGGAGATGATGTTTGGCAGTTGAACTACAGCAACATGGTAAATGTCAAGGTCTTGTATTTAACTGTGATACATCATATAAAATAATTCAGCGCTTTATCGTTCATTTATAATCATTATAAAAATGCACAAGTAAAATGTTGTGCAGAGAAAAGACATCCCAGCCCCTTTATATTCATTGTTTATTGCTCAGTTCTACGACAGTTACAGATCTGTCTTGTTCTGACCCTTAAAAACATCATACTAATATTAAGTCTGACACTGTGTCTATGACCACAACAGTTATCTGTTCTATTTTCTTAAATATTGCAAACTCTTCCACACATTCCTGACAAAAAGCATAATGTTTATGTATTTATTTTTTATTTTATGCCATTGCACTCTTTGGAAGCTTATACT
Organism: Ancistrus triradiatus; assembly: GCA_025084515.1. Classification (NCBI taxonomy): domain Eukaryota; kingdom Metazoa; phylum Chordata; class Actinopteri; order Siluriformes; family Loricariidae; genus Ancistrus; species Ancistrus triradiatus. The sequence goes on from JAJAGP010001140.1 coordinate 157,833, forward strand.
ATAAAGCCGGATACAGAGCAAACAATGGGAAATTACAAGCTTCCATTTCGTATTTTGTAATCTACATCATGTTAATTGGTGTCTATTAAGTTTTTAATCAATAAAATATATTAAATTTGACTAATGGTGTCTTTAGCTAGAAGACTTACATACATATAAAGGATTTTCTAAAACTGAAGAAGAAGGGTTAACACCTGAGATATGTAACCAATTAATGCCTTATTTCATACCACTGTTCAACACTGAATGAGGAGAGCATTAACCGTACAGTTCTACATACACTCCCTGGACAAAATGAATCACACTGCTTGTTTAAGGTGGTAGTAACTTCAGGCCCTGCAGATGATCAGGCTATAAATACCTGTGGGGTGTGTGTGGGATTCTTTTATGGAGAAGAGGTGGTACAGTGAATGTCTCATTTGATGTGGGTAAAATGGGTCGCAAAGCAGATGTTAATGATTGGCTGAGAGGAATGAATGAATTTGGGTGTGCTAAAAGCCATAGTGTGAAGGGTGCAGTCATGTGGTCTACCAGCAGTGGCAAAAATTTTTTTTTATTTTTTATTTTTTTTTATTTTTTTTATTTTTTATATAGCGCTTTTTACAATGGAGCATTGTCTCAAAGCAACTTTACAAGTTTAGATTATCTCCTAATAACTACGTCCAATCCCAAATTGAGCGAGCCTAGGGCGACAGTGGCAAGGAAAAACTCCCTAGTTCTAGGAAGAAACCTTGGGAGGACCAAGACTCAAAAAGGGGACCCAACCTCCTTGGGCGGCGTAGATTGATAAATCTAAGAGCGAACTAAAAGTATGGAGTCAAGTTCGAATTAGAATGTGAAGTATGCCACATCGACATTAGTGGCCGGGGTATGAATGATAAATCCCAGTCTAACAAGGAAGTTTCTCATCAAGATTTTTGACCAAAAGATGTGTTTCATTTCACGGCCTGTGAATACAAATCGCTTCGCATCCAGGCCTGTGGATTGCTTCTAGGAGTCAACATGGGTCCTGCACAACCAATATCTGAAAGAAGAGTCCTCAGGGAACTGTATACCATGAACATACGGAGCAGAGTGGCATGCAAGAGGCCCTTGCTCACTTCTGCTCACAAAGTTGCCCTCTTAGAGTGGGCGAAAGACACACAAGTTGGACTGTTCATGACTGGAAATGTGTTATCTGGTCAGATGAATCTCGTTTCTGCCTGTAAATGATGTTAGGTACTGTGTTCATGAGGGTAACTGAGGGTATAGAGTAATCCTCACAGTTAAAGACCCACTGTCCTTTGCATTCAGAAAGTTTTAACAGGCTGCTCTCTACTTCGGTCACCATGACAACAAGCAGTGACCTCAGGTTTGCTCCAGACATAAGTTGTCGATTTGCCTATTATTCCCAAGTAAATACAAAACCTAATTTAAAGCAAGAGTGGGACATTATCTGCACTCTTTCATTTTGCGCTCAGATTAGAAATCAGCTACCTAGGAAGAACACAAAGACCGAGAGGAAAAAGATGAGACATCAACATACACCACCACAAACTAACAAACTCTGACTGTCATGAGGTATCACTGAAAATAATTTTTAAAACCAGTTTCCACCCTGAGGTGTCCTCTACAATTTTCTGCTTAACAGAGGACAAAGGCTTAAATGCATTCCTTTTATGAAAGGTCATGGATCATGGATATCCGAATTATCTTAATTATCCATAGCAAATTGTGCTTTCCATGTTGGTCAACAATGTGTAGACCCTTGGATGCGTTTTTGGAGAGTTGTGTGACCGTGAAGAAGAAGAACGAGAGAACGTTGGCTATTGTCCTGATTGCTTTACCTGACTGGAGCTTCAAGAGAACATCTAGGCAGGCGACTTCAGGTGAAAATCTGAATTAGATCTATTGCCATAAGATGAAAAGGTGCACTTGCAGAAAAGACAGTAGACTAGTGCAGCTACATCAGGAGGGTAGCTGTATGTTATCGCGCCATTACTGAGAATGGCCAGTTTTTTTACACAGTCGCAAAAATTACACCATTCTAGTAGATTTTATCGAATGCTTTACCGAGATTCACCGTGTGATGGCAGCATTGTGTTAGAATGTTTATACCTCGACAAAACAGGCCCTCTTTCACGTGCGGTTCCGTGCAAAGGTTTGACTGCACACTCACACATGCGGAAAACAAGATGAAATGAGACATTTTTGCAAACGCCAGACAAATTCTGCCGCGTGCAAACCTTTTTTGTTTGTGTGGGTTTTCTAACGTAATGGAATTGTTAAAGGTGCACTTGTCATTTGTGCAAGTTGCAGAAAAAGGTTTGTTCCCTGCAGAGGAAGTTCTTTTCTTGACCAAGTGTTTAAACGTTTGGAAAAGACTGTAGTACAAAAATAGGAAAAACAGAAGAACTTGAATAAAACCCAGTTGATTTCCTGTACAAGCCAGCATTTATGTTGTATATTTAGCTGCAATTAATTACTAAGATAAATCTTTCATGAATGAGGTCATAACACTCGTTAGCATAAAAATGAAACAAAACTTCCTTTTTTTTTTTTAAATGAACACCTTTATACTGTAATGGCCCACTGCATTTGTGAGCCTGTGTCCCAAGACCGTGACCAGGAAAACGCAGGGATAAATCATGAAGGAAAAATATAACAAGCATGCAATTGTAGCCAAAACAAATGTTTATTTGTCAGAAAAAAAAAGAAAACATTTGTGAATGCTTTAGGGTTAAAAATGTCTTTATTACTCATAAAATGTGGCCTGAAATTCATCCAACACAATTGTAGACAAACATTGTTCTGCTTCAGCTAACACACAGTAATTTCAATGTCTTAATAAAATACATATATTAAGCATGCATCTTTAGATATATACTCATTGACAAAAAAATAACACACCCAGATAGAAATGTCAGATTGCTGCAAAACGTGGGATGCAGTTATGCCTCAGGCAGATATGTCAATAGTTACAGGTGTAGTCTGATTAGACACTGGGTCTTGTGACAAAAAGGCGTAAAAGTGCTAATATTGTAAATCACTTACATATATCATCATTACATTCACATATATAAAGTTACAGCGATATAAAGTAATGTATAACTTGTAGAACATTAGCAGTAATAACATTTCTTGCAGCTACTGATTAGATATGAATATCATGCACGTATAGTCTAGCATGCAGCATATGAAACGTCATTAGATGTTGATGTCAAGTACCTTTTACCTTCTACCTTTGTCTGTCTGTATATTGGTGTTTTTAATACTGCAAAACTTGACTAGGATAATAGCATGTGACACTACAGAAAGTGAAATTAGACATTAGCTGTGGGCTGGATTGAAAAATAAATGCATGAGGGTGTTTTCACAATAAGAAATCATACAGCAGATCATGAATCTTGTTTTGCCAAGGTTTGTTTACCAGGAACAAAGTCGTAGTGAAGGAAGAATGAATCTTGTCAACAAAAACATATTTAACATGAAAAAGGGATGAAAACCAAAGGTTAAAAAGATTGAATATTTAATAACTTAGTAATATGATTCATTATTGCATTTTAGTTTCACAGATATTCCTTTAAGATGCAAGTAATCACAATATTGAAATCTTTTGTGACATTATCTAGCCTTCTTTCTGTGGGATTTTAGTTTGTCATCTAGTCAGATGAAAATACTGAATTCAGTTGCCAGTATTTTTGTCATCTGCTGGGGAAACAGGTGGTTTTGACCCTGCATGTGAAATGCTGAATGAGAGCATGGGGAAACACAGCTGCTTGGGCTAGAGCACTTCATAACAGCCCAGGATTAAATTTTGAAAAAGGAGGAGACTTGTGGTGGACAAGGAGAGAAAGAGAAAATAGGAGGAGGTGGTAGATTAGTGGCATGATAAAAAAAAATGGCCAAAAAGGGGACAGAAAGAAGCAGTTCGATATTCACCTGCGCTAAACACTATTCCAGTTTCTTGTGCTGCAGAATTGTACACTGAATTGATGAGAAAGGTTAAGTGCTTTCCAATGGTTTTGCAAAGATTGTTACTTAGGATCATGTTTTCAGGACAACGCATGTTCCCTTGGCCATCTCTGCCTACAACAGATAAAGCTGAATCTCATGTTCTTAATAATTCATAAGGATTCCTAATGTAAATTGAAAGAAGAGTAAAAAATACGCTTAGACTTAAATATATAATATCAGCCATAACATTAAACCCACCTGCCTAATAGTAGATCCCCCTCATTCCACCAAGGCTTAGACCCGCCGAAGGAGTCCTGTGTTATCTGGCACCAAGACGTAACCGAGGTGGAGCCACCAGGGATTGGTCTTGTTTGTCCAGCACGTCCCACAGATGCTTGATCGGATTAAGATCTGGGGAATTTGGAGGCCAAGTCAGCACTATATACTATATAGGTCCCTCAAACCATTCCAGAACAATTTTGGCAGTGTGGCAGGACGCAACTTTGATTTGTCACAGAATAATACCACAGTGGGATTGTGGTAGCCTAGCGGTTAAGGTTCTGGACTATGGATCAAAAGGTCCAGGGTTCAAATCCCACCTCTGCCAAGCTGCCACTGTTGGGTCCTTGAGCAAGACCCTTAACCCACAATTACTTGGATTGTAAGACTGTATCGATTGTAAGTCGCTCTGGATAAGGGTGTCTGCTGTATGCTGTAAATGTAATACTCTTTTCCACTGATCTTCCTTCCAATCGTTTTGAGCTTTAGCACATCTTACCCATCTCACCATGTTCCCTTCCAAAAATGTGATTTCTTGGCTGCTACACTTCCTGATCAACCTTCTTTGGATTGTAGAAGGGTCAACTTGGCATCCCGATGAAGTTGCCAGATGCTGCTATTGCTCAAGTGTAAGGGTCACACTAAATACTTACCTGTAGCCCATGGAAGCCGATTTATTATTGTTATTATTATTATTTTTTAAATACTGCATATACACTGTACATGTCTTGTATTTTCTGGTTGTATTCTAATAAAGACACTGAGAAAAAAATACATAGTAAAGAATGGTTAAAAAAGGACAGTTTTGGAAATTTGTTCTTTGTCACTTTATACTATAATATTAAATTACATGTATAATAATATCATAAAAAACAAGAAAATGAAAAATATCAAACAGTGAATGAAATTATGCTTCTTTACACACCAACTGCCCATACCCCAAACCATTTTAGAGGATTTTGGTAAAGTAGGACACACATCCTGTCGAGGTGGAACACAGATTCGGACAGGGCCTAAAAGTAATTGTGTATAAATGATTTATTTTTCTTATAGATTTAACCAGTGAAACATGCACTACCAGTGCGTCTTTTATATCATCAAAAAAGCCAACATGTGTTCCTTTTATTTTGCCAGCCAGTATGCTGCTTGGGTGTCATGTTGGCTACTACAATATCTTAAATAAAATATACTCCAAAAAAGATTGCACAATGTACGAACAAAGGTCAAAGTCAAATTACGTTTTAGAGAGACTAATAAGAAGAAAATACCTGCTAAAACAAAATTTACAAGACAAATAATTAATTTTAGATTTTCTGGTACAGTTCACAGTCGTCTTTCATATGTATACAATATAGAAATCCTAAATTAAGATTTAGCTTATTTCACTTGCCATAGTTTTTGTGTTTCTCCTTTTGAATTTGGCTCAGTCACACCCTCGGATATGACATCACATCTACAGAATTTTAAATGTTTATCCCCAGACACCCCAAAGCTTAAAGTTTTTGATCAGTAGACAGTAAAACACAAACAATATAAAGATATTGAGGATATATTATATATATATATATATATATATATATATATATATATATATATATATATACATATATATACATATATACACACCCATACATATACACACACACACACACAGCATACACACACACACACACACACACACATACATATATACAACACACACACACACACATACATACATACATACACACACAGAGAGATTATAGTAGTAGTAAGGGTTTTTTTTTTAATACTACTGACAAGTTTTAATATACATTTACCAGAGTAATAGAATATAAGTGTAACAAGAGCAGAAATTTTATTTCCACGTTCTTTCCCCCCCCCCCAAGAAAATATATATATAAAAAAAAGATCTACCAGAGTTTGAATAAACAGCTCACATTAGCCATGAACAGGAAGCAAAACGTATCCTATACCCATATAAGGTTATGTTTATTAATCTCGCATTTGAAAATCGGCTAATTGTATCTGTAGCTATGTATATCAATTTCAAAATTGTAGTGCGAAAATCTTTGCAACAGAAATGAGATGGGCTTGTGTGTTTTTTGAGCGGCTCCATTAGCATCAGACTCCATCCTCACATCACATTAACTGCAGGGAAAAGGAGAAGAAGAGAAAAAGCGCGCTCGACCCTTTCACCCCATCAGAGCAGAGATGAAGCCCACCTGGGCACATTCAAAACACACACACACACACACACACACGAAATCTGAAGTGTGTGAAGCGCAAGGACACAAAATCCATCAGCAATTAACCGATCTAATGGAGCTCAACAACGACATCTATCAGGGGTTTAACCATCCTGTTCTGTTCTGCTCCGAGTGACCCAATTTAAACTGTCATTAAAAGTCAAAATATAATAAATAATTTTACAACATGAAGCTTTTCTATTACAAATAAACACACATCTCTAGAATTCCTACTGAGTAAAGATGAAATGCATTGGTGGCATTAAAAGTAGTTTAGCTTATTTCACAATTAAAATACAGAAATCTAACCTTTAATTAAAGTAAACTTCAGTGGAAATTATTGTTTTCAAAATATGTGCTCCACGTTAATTGGCGCCCCTAGACATTCTTATGCACAAAACGGAAGCTTGGCTCTGTTAACAATTTACCATCAGCCAGATTGATCGACATGGGTAAAAATAGAGAATACGAAACCAACTAGGGCTGCTCTGAATCTGTCTGGAGTATACGGCCCCTTCACAAAAAGAAATGCCTGGAGGCAAAAATATCTCCGAAGATCATTAAAGATTTGTAGAAAAGGGTCACTAAGTAATAAGATAGAGATCAGATGCCATCTTACATGACCAAACTCCACTGAAAAACCGTGGGAGAGCCGAGGAAGCGACTGATCCCAGCGTTTCCACATAGTCCAGTGAAACAGGACAGCTTAAGAGTTCATAAACACCAAAAATGCACATCAAATGGTAAGATAAATGAAAAAAAATGTCAATTAAAAAAGCGTCAATAATTGAGACACGTTTGGTTTTAGGTAAGTAGTTTAAGGGTCATTATTTTCTTAAAACAAACACCAGTAAAAGGTTAGATTTCTGTCACAGTCTTGGTGTGGGATTAAGGAACCAAAGACATGTTTAACCGTTGTTTGCCTTTCCTTATGACTGAATAATTATGGCGTTCACTGTACGTTTAGATTACAGATATGATATTTAGGTCTTTTTTGACTCGGAGATTAGTAAGCACCTGCTCCGTGTGAATATAAAATGTTATGTTATAATTAGGGTATACTCAATCCATCGCATTTGGCGTCCTAAAATGGGAAGGATTTGGGAATCTGGACATTGCATTACACCTATCAACATGGGTTATTCAAATTACGTATTACTAGTTGTCGAGTGACAAAATTTAAACAAATGAAGCTATGGATAACAAAAGACACAGCAGCGATAATAATTTATAATTAAAATACAGCAAAACTCAAATATAAATAAATATAACACTAATAAAACAGACTTTTCAGCTTCAGGTCTTTGCAGAAAAGGTTTTGCTTGGACGACCAAAGATAAATGCATTCAGTCATTTAGAAGACGCCCTTATCCAGAGAGACTTACAGCTGATACAATCTTACAATTGTGGGTTAAGGGTCTTGCTCAAGGACCCAACAGTGGCAGCTTGGCAGAGGTGGGATTTGAGAACCCTGAACCTTCAGGCCCATAGTCCAGTACCTTAACCACTAGGACATCAGAGTCCCAAAAAAGAAGAACATAAACAAATCTTTTGTTTTTTTGTTCTGTTATTTGTCGGACAGCATCGTATTATTCACCAGAATGTATTTAGACTAATTCCAAACAGAACAGCATTAGATCTCAATTCACATCCACTTCAGACTTTTCTTTGTTCAGTTTATCCTGATTGACCAATAAATATTTACTAAAGCTTTATTCAATCAGAGAAACATTTCTACTGAAGTAACGGTATCTTATGTGAAGTTCCGAAGCACTGATAATCATTCAGTAGTGAGTTGATAAATGATTGAGCATCCTAACAAAGTACTGTTACTATTTTCTGTGTAACGCATCAAGCAATAAATACAAATAAAAGATCTTGAACCAAATAAAAAAATTATACACATTGTATTTCAGTTTAATGCCCCAATGTGTTTATACAAGTATCGATTCTTATTTTTTATATTTACCAAAAACTAAAAATAGTGCACTAGTAAACAAAACTCCAAATATTCTCTAAATAAACGACTGTAAACCAGGAACTTCTTGTTCATTCAGGACCCCGCACTATTACGGTCTATAAAATATTTGCCGTCCTGGACCGAGAAGAACCATTTCTTTGAATTTCACAAAGAAATGACGCTAGTAACAAAAAAAAGATTTATTTAGGCCATTTATTATTATTATTATTATTATTATTATTATCATCAATTTGCGTTTCTAAAACAAATTCACGTACAGATTTCACGAGCCATGTTAGAGCTTGGCTGCAGACAATTATCATTAACAGTGGCTCTCACTTTCCAATCATTAAAAAACAAATTTCATACTCAGGTTAATAAGTGACGCATGACACAGTATTAGTTACTATGGACCAATTTAGGAACTTTAAAGTGTTAGAAGAAACAGCAACTCAAGGATCAGCCGATACATCGATTCAGATTTTAAACACGTTATAAGTAAATCATCAAAAAAAAGTGTGAAAAGAAGTAGGAGTACCTGACATTTTATCCACCCTGTACCTCCTCCGCGGATTTAAGCTATTTTACACCTACACAGGCCGGATGGATGAGTAAAAATAAACTCGTAGTGATTAGCTGTAGTCTACTGTGCTGCGGTGTGTGTGGGGGCGTTTATCTGAATAGCCTCCCGCATTTACATACTGAACGACCCACACAACCCCAGCCATGTGCTCTCAAATACACGGAACTCATAGACCCCCTGAACGTCACCCATACAGGATACAAATTCCCAAATTAATTATTAGAATCTGCGGAGAAAATCTGGGCTCTCCTGCTCAAATAGATTTAATGGAACGGACTTTCAGTGAATCATCATCAAGTCAATAAAAGTCATATTTTCTGCAAAACAACAAGTTCTTTATATTGAAATGTTCATGTACACTCCTGGTCAAACCCAAATTTGCAAAATATTAAGATTTCAAATATCATAAATCACTGGTCAGAAAAGAAACTAGAAAAAGCACCCCCGAGAGCTGTGCACCGTTTGCTCATCACTGCTTATTGCTGTAGACTTGAGTGGGGCTGGAAATGGGGAAATTCACTTAGTCTTCTTGTACATAAAGATAAAATCACGAAAATATGTAAAATGTTTGATATAGAACTTTTTATTTTTCTTAAAACAGAAGAAGTCCAGATTTGAGCCCTATGGAGAATATTTGGTCTCAAATTAAACACTAACTAGGAAACACTTTTTTCGACTTCTCATCAATTGTTTGAAGCCATTATTGAACAACATCGATTTTGCAATTTGGGGTTCGGCTCTTCTGCCCAGCAGTGCACATTAACAATAACAGATGATAGAAACAACGGCAGCAGATTAGAAAACTTGGATGAAAAACCAGTGTGTGTGAGACAGAGAGAAAGAAGTTATATGCGTTTGGTTGTCCCGAATTATTCAAGAGAACAATCCAGTGAAAAAGTCAGCTTAAGCCATTTTATCTTCAGTTCAAATTGTCCAAAAGAGTGAATCAGATGTAGGTTACTACTAAAAAGAAAAATGGAACAATGTTTACATTGTCTGCTGACTATATAGTTTATTTTTCAGGCCGATACCAACGTAGCAACTAATAATCAAAACTGTCAGCTAGATTATGGAACAGTATAGCTACTAATTTCTACATGTAGTGTACAAAAGTTACATTAACAAATTTGTTTTCTCAAGCGCTTTACAGCATTTTGCTTTGTTCCATTCAGAAAAGTGAAGCATAAAAACACCTTTGGTCCTTAAAGTGTATTGTAAAAAAAATAATAATAATAAAAAACTGAGTAAATATGCAATGCTGGGCAAGTTTATTTATAAAGCCTACACTTACGGAATTCAACGTGCAATAAAGATGGTTAAAAGAGAAGGCACTAAAAAGTTAAAAGTGCATAAATAAGGAGCTTAACGTGTGAGAACGGATAAAGTTTGGAAAGCACAAAGAGCACCATCGTTAAGTTATTAATGTAGAACCTTAATTACCTTAGGTGGAAAAAAAAAGAGAAAAAGGAGAAATGCAGGTGGTTACGGTAGGCTAGGTTTTTTCGCTCCGCCTCTTATGTGTTTGTCGAAAACCAAGCGCGCAGTTACGAACCGTGCAGGCAGAGATAAAGACTCATCCTCTGTCTGAGCGCTGATCCGTTTGAACCGCTTCCTCCAGAGCATCAGGTGTTTTCGGCGACTGAAGAACACGGAGCACCAGGCATCCCGGAGGAATTTTTACATTTCGGGATGTCCCTGAGCCCGAAGCACTCCACGCCTTTCTCGGTTACAGATATCCTGAGCCCGCTGGAGGAGAGCTGCTTTAAGAAGTTGGCGTGTATGGAGGCCGCGTACCGGCAGCCCTCAGCACCGCATCCGGCGGCTCCCCAGCACAGTGTCCAGCACCACCAGCAGCAGCAGCACGGGCTCAATCATGGACTCAACCACGGACCGTACCATGTAGCGCCCGGCGTGGCGCAGTTCCCGCACGCGGCCATGGCAGCAGGTTACTGTAACGGGAGTTTGGGCGCTGTGGCGGAGCTTCCCAGCTACCAGGACAGCGTGAGGAACGGAGCTGCCACCGCGACAGGAGAGCCGCCGCCTGGTACGGAGCCAACCCGGATCCCTCCTCCGCGCTACGCTGCACTTGAGTATCAGAGGAGAAATAATAATAAAAAGCACAACAACTTTGAGACCGTTATAGTGAGAAAATCCTCATAATAAAATGTGTGATATTAGTGACTCTGAAATAAAACCGGCTTCATTAGGCTAAATATATTTGGTCTCCATGTACTCTGTAGATCATTTAACGAATTTAAAAGGTCTATGTTTTGACTTTCCTTTCTGTTCAAAACCTTATAAATAGCCCGTAAATAGCCAATATGGGTCTTAGTATAAAGTTAGTGAATACTTAAAACATGGTAGTACGAAATTACAATCCCTACAATTGTAGTCAGTACGTAACCATATTTTATTTAGTTACATTATTATTAGTAGCAGCTAGCTCCATGTTCATGAAGACAAATTATAATAATACAAAAGTCCACTCTGCATTTGAGTAAAGCTACAAACCTTTTTTTCTTTAAAAAAATATTTACGGTCATTATGTGATACGAGTTAATAAAATTAATTAATTGATAATATATTAATATATAATTGAGTTAATGTATTTGATTAATATAATATATAATTTAGCAATAGGTTAGGAATGAAAACTTTCAATTTAAGGCACTTGTAGTAGACGGGTTCAAATATTTAGTTAAAAATAAAGAAAATACAGAACATATGATATGAAACTTGTACATAAAACGTTATTTTATTATTAATTAATGCAATATTATAGAGGCAAAAATAACACTTGGTCCCATGATTCATAGCTTAAATAATTCACTATCACGGTGGTTTACAGAATTAGACGCGTTAAGAGTTGGCCTAAATCTTTGCTTCATTTTGCCCATTTTATAACGATTGACTGTTTAGCATGCAGCGACTTCATGTTTAGTTAGTGCTAATAAAATTTAATTTAGCAGTTGAGGCTTTTCGTTCTCCACGGCTTAAAATTTGAGGCATCAGTCGCCAATTGACTTTTTTAACCGGGACTGGAGATACTGGAAACTAAAAACCGCTCGAGTGAATTACAAACGGTATTTTAACAATCTATAATCCCTCTCTTTTTTATCCCCAGGTTTCATGGGCATTCCTCCGCTGCTGAACATGGGCGCGCTCGCTGGAATGGACCCCAAATCCATGGTGACTCTGCACGCGGCACCGCGCCGAAAGCGTCGCGTGCTCTTCTCCCATGCACAAGGTGTACGAGCTCGAGCGCAGGTTCAAGCAGCAGCGCTACCTGTCAGCGCCCGAGCGCGAAGCACCTGGCCAGCATGATCCACCTGACCCCCAACCAGGTGAAGATCTGGTTTCCAGAACCATCGCTACAGGAGATGAAACGACAGGCCAAGGACAAGGCGCACGCGCGAGCCCACAGCTCCAACAGCAGCAGGAAGGCGGGAGCTCGTGTCAGCAGCAATCATCGTCGCCGAGGCGCGTGACCGTGGCCCGTGCTTGCTTGTTAAAGACGGGCAAACCGTGTCACAACGCAAACACTCCGACCGCAGGGACCAAAGCGTTGGCATGGCGGCCCAGACTGTGGAATCTATTGGATCTGCCAACGACGAGCTCGACGACATGGCACCGAGTCCACCCGCGCTCCACGGCGCTCACGTGACCGCACTGTCCCACTTGGACTCGACTCTGCTGGAGTACAACATGGCAGGTTCGAACCTGCTGTAAAACGGCAGAACTTGGTAGACAATGAAGAGAAACAAGCTCATTATATGTACAAACGTGGTGGATTTTTATTAGGAAATCCATCCAGAGAACTTCCAGCTGGAACTGAAACTAAAACTGTATGGATGCGGATCCGGAAAATCTCCTGATCATGAAACTTTTGCATAGCTTGAAATGAATTCACCGAATAATTGAAAAACGTACCACCTACTTCTGCTAACACTGCGAAAAACTTTACCTTCAGGTTACAATTTTTTAAGGTCAAGAAACAGGAAAGCTTACTGCACAGCATGAAACGTGTTTAATAATAAAAAGAGTTTGACTTAACACTTTGAAGCATTTCTCTACAAGGGATTTACAATCGATAAGGAAACACTAACATTAATGTAAACAAAAAAACAGAAGTGAACTACTAAGTTACCCACACTCACCTGTCCGTTTCCACGCGTGGTGATAGACATGCATTTTACTTGCATTTTGTTCTGGGATACTTTTAAAAGTTTTTTCTTTTCAGAGATGTATATCTCACATCCCCCTCAGTTCATTCCCCTGACCTTCAGTAAACGGAAAAACGACTATTTTACACAATTTGTTGTAATGGAACTAATTAACTAATGTAATTATTTAGCCAACATCTAACAATACATACCAAAACGTAAAGGATGTTTCTGCATTACACACAATTTACAGAAACTCAAGATGCAAGTTTACAGAAAATTGTAGAAATCCTTTAGAAATAAAACTACTCTACATATGAAATGTTTTAGACTTAATGACCTACCTGTCCTACCATTCTGCCTTTAACTAAAGCCTCCAGAAATGAACTGCATCAGCTAATTTTTTTAAAAATAAAATGCTTTAAGCTTTACTCTCAAATACATAAGGCCCAGTGAGCTGCTTTATAAAACAAACCTTCATAACTGATCAAGTGAAATGAGATAATCCCCAAACCCACTATTTCTTTAAACCAATTAGTCCATTTTCCGTTAAAGCAGCGTTTAAGTCACAGATCTACATTTATAATTGTCTGTTACAAAGAAGCTATGAATATTCAGCGCACGAGCATCAAAAAACCAAATTGTGTTTTGAGACAATGCCTTAATCTCAAAACAATGAGAGAAACAGAACCATCTCCATTATGGGCTGATCAGTGAAAGCTCGAGAGACACGGACCTGACCAGAAATACGACATCTGAAGTCCCCCCACCCCAAACAAACAAAACTCAAGATGGTCTGTGATGTCATTGTATTTCACAAGTTTCAGCACACTCACTTAAAAAAAAAAAAAAATCAGTACATAAAAACTGCCATTCGTAAAATGAGCTTTTTTTCCCCTACAAATTAACAGTCCACCAAGAAACAAATTACAATTAAAAAAACTGTGGAGACAAAGTCATCTCTTTTAAGAGAAGTTTAAGAATTTAACTCCAGTTATAGCGTCTTGTGGGAGGAGGCTGGCCATAATTCCTCCCAGAATTATAACCCTGGGGAAGAGCAGAAAAAACAAGAGGTAAATATTTGATCAGTTCAGTTCAGGAAGATGTGCATGCAGCAAAACTATCCGGACATTAGTGACCCAGTTGTGTGTGTGTCCTGTTAAGAACACCGGTGACACGCGGCACATTAAACACCACCGTCTCGCCAGTGTACCTCATCTCGACGCTGTGTGTGCTGATGGAAGCCTCCAGGTCCTCCACGGCCCCTCTGCACGTTATGCTGATAAGCAGACACCTGAGTCTGCATCGCCCGATCCCAACCATGAGCAGCCTGCTGGGGCCTGGAGATCGGGACCAAAAACACCAATGCATGATAATCCACAACCATTATGCTACAGGGTGTCCAGCATGACAGGGATCTGTAGATTTATATAGATCATGAAGCTGTGCAGAGAAGAGGAAATCAGTAATTATACTAACAGAAAGAAGGCAGGCTGGTGCTAATTTCCATTACTACTGCAATATAGGTTACTGGCTCGCAGTCTGGATGCAGAAATCGTTCCTCCTGACATGTGAATGCTTTGCTGATTGTATAAGAAATGTGTATTAATAAATTTGTGAATTAATAAATGGTGGACATGTAGAATTTTCATGAATAAAAGCATTTTTGTTTTTACTTTAGGTTCTTTTGTACACTGGACTTGCATTTGAGCCAGTTTAGAAAACTAAATATATTTTTGTTAGTTACTTCTAATCATTTTACCCCAATTTATATTCAGGGAAATGTATAGGTGCAAACAAAAACATGACTTGGTGTTTGAATTTTTTTTAACCAAGCATGCCATGCCACAAACATGCACGCTGAAGACAAGAACCTGCAGTGACTCTGGACTAAATGACACTTCCGGGTGGCGATATTGTAAAATTCTAACAATATTTAGAGACATTTTCATGATACACAATACATGAGACTGTCAGACAAAATGCAGCAGCGGTGAGAGATTCCTTTAAACTACCATTCAAATATTCTCATATTTAAAGGAATCTTTATTCAAAACATGCTGCTCTCATCCAATGAAACCAGAATCATTTACACTTCTAATAAAACATGTTTTTTTTTCCAGTCTTAAGCACTGATGTCCTCAAATATGCACAGAGAAGCATACGGCCTATCACGATACGATAAAAATATCATATTCCCCACCCCTACTGAGACACAATGACTCCGCAATTTGATATGTATTATTTAATTATACAACACACAACAAATTAATATACATGTATTTTTTATATTTTCCACTTTTTGACACTTCATACACTTATTCTATACAAGTTATCTATATACGGTGGGGCTAAAGTATTTAGTCAGCCACTGATTGTGGCAAGTTCTCCTACTTAGAAAGATGGAGAGAGGTCTGGTAATTTTTCATCATAGCTACACGGTCAACTATGAGAGAACACAATGAGAGAAAAAAAATGCAGGAAATCACATTGTAAGGATTTTTTAATAAGAATTTAATAGTAAATTATGGTGGAAAAATAAGTATTTGGCCAATAACAAAAGTTCAAGTCAATACTTTTGTAACTCAACCTTTGTTGGCAATGACAGAGGTCAAACGTTTCCTGTAAGGCTTCACCAGGTTTGGCCCACACACTGTAGCTGGTATTTTGGCCCATTCCCTCCACGCAGATCTCCTCTAGAGCAGTGATTTTTTGGGGGCAACACGGACCTTCAACTCCCTCCACAAATGTTCTATGGGGTTGGAGGTCTGGAGACTGGCTAGGCCACTCCAGGACTTTGAAATGCTTTTTACGGAGCCACTCCTTCGTTGCCCGAGCGGTGTTTTTGGGATCATTGTCATGCTGGAAGACCCAGCCACGTTTCCATCTTCATTGCTCTCACTGATGGAAAGGGAGGTTTTGGCTTAAAATCCCATGATACATGGCCCCGTTTCATTCTTCCCTTAACACTGATCAGTCGTCCTGTCCCCTCTGCAGAAAAACAGCCCCAAAGCTCTGATGTTTCCACCCCATGCTTCACAGTAGGTATGGTGTTCTTGGGATGCAACTCAGTATTCTTCTTCCTCCAAACACGACGAGTTGAGTTTTTACCAAAAAGTTTTCCATTTTTGGTTTCATCTGAACCACACTGATATTCTCCCAATCCTCTTCTGGATCATCCACATGCTCTCTGGCAAACTTCAGACGGGCCTGGACTGTACTGGCTTAAGCACGGGGTGGCACTGCAGGATCTGAGTCTCTCGGTCGGCCGTAGTGTGTTACTGATGGTAGCCTTTGTTACTTTGGTCCCAGCTCTCTGCAGGTCCATTCATCAGGTCCCTCCGTGTAGTACTGGTATTTTTGCTCACTGTTCTCATGATCATTTTGACCCCACGGGATGAGATCTTGCATGGAGCCCCAGATCGAGGGAGATTATCAATGGTCTTGTCTGTCTTCCATTTTCTTACAATTGCTCCCCACAGTTGATTTATTCACACCAACCTGCTTGCCTATTGTAGATTCTCTCTTCCCGCCTGGTGCAGGTCTGCAAGTTTTTCCTTCCTGGTGTCCTTCATCAACAGCTTTGGTCTTGGCCATGGTTGAGTTTGGAGTCTGACTGTTTGAGGCTGTGGACAGTGTCTTTTATACAGATAACGAGGTCAAACAGGTGACATTAATACAGGTAACGAGTGGAGGACAGAACAGCTTCTTAAAGAAGTTACAGGTCTGTGAGAGCCAGAAATCTTGCTTGTTTGCGGGTGACCAAATACTTATTATTTTCCACCATGATTTACAATTAAATTCTTAAAAAAAAATCCTACAACGTGATTTCCTGGATCTCATAGCTGAAGTGTACCTATGATGGGGACAATTACAGACCTCTCATCTTTCCTAAGTGTAGGAGAACTTGCACAATCAGTGGCTGACTAAATACTTTTTTTTGCCCCCACTGTAATATGCCTCCACTTAAAGCTACCAGTCAGCTGCCATACAGAACACACTAAAGCAATCTACTATTAAAACAAACAAACAAAAAAGTACAAAACTTTTTAAGCAAACTTCATAAGTTAGGAATGAAGCAGAAAGAAATTCCAAGAGTTATTTAGAGCTTTTAAAAAAAATATAAATAAATAAATAATAAAAAATTACCTCTTGTGGACGGGAACTGAAAACTTTGCTCAACTCGTTTTAAATCATTATGAGAAAACTAATGAAAAAGGCTGGTGGTGTCCATTTACCTTTCATAATATTCCTCCCTTCCACTCGTAACCCTAAACACACTCAGCAAGACCAACACCACTGCTTTTCACATTTTAAAGAAAAGACAAGACAGAAAGCTGAGGCCGGACAGATACTTTTAAACATTAGAGACGCATGTATGTAACACGAGACACCAGCTACAACATTTACAGAGCAACCTACAGCTGATGTACTGGGAAATCAGAATCAGTCCAGATAATTGCAATTGGCACCCCTCTCTAGATACAGATAATATTTAAAGATAATATTTTAAGAATGTCAATACCGAGGCATTTTTGTCTGCGATCACATGGATTGAAAATGTCGTTTAAATAATGTGGTATAATTTTTACCACAAGTCGCCCACCTGCACAAGCCAGTCATCTACCTAGGTGCAACACTGACTTGAGGTGCACATCTGAACACAGATTTATTCCATTCCAAATCACCATCCTCTAATCATTTCCTGCTGATCTTAAACAGTCACCATGTAGGTTCTAATGAATAGCAAATCTGCCACATGTGGCAATCCCTAAAGCAGGACACCCATACTCCATCTAATCTAGGACTGCTTTTTAATAAAGTGAGAGCAGAGGAAAAGAAAAGAGTAATGCTGGCCATCCCTCATTATTCATCCAGGTCACATTCTTTCCAATGCCTGCCTTAGCAAACAAGTGTGGAATCTGTAATCCCTCCTCCAGGTTTCTTTATGCATTTCATTTGTGTCTGTGCTGAGTGCTTAAAGGAAACGCGCACAGTCGCCACTAATAACTACTGACCTAAGGTGACACAGGCCTACAATGGGCCTGGCGAGCCCAAAAAGTTGAACCCAAAAGAAGCTGATTAACGCCTGAAGAGGTCTGGAGCCAGAATCAATGGCCGGTCTGTGTGACCGAGGCAGCCCAGGCTCCAAGCAGATATTGGAGCAACAGAATTAGTGCTGCCTCATTAAGCCCTGCAAACCTCTTGAGGAGAACATTTGTTTAGCCTGCCCCCAACGATTCTATCTTAAGCCCCCCCGCTGAGAAAAGGAAAGACTAAGCAGCTCGAGGAAAAATAAAACGCAACTATATTTAAAAGAATGAAGGTAAGCTCCTTTCACAACGTACACTGGTCGATTTACGCAGTGCATATTTGAGGATGATGAATGGACAGCGTGACAGAATAGCAAGACCTTCAGGTAGTACTGCTGAAGCATACATTTTTAAACCTACTGTGTAAAAGGCTCAATATGACCATAGAAGGCAATGTCACTGGATCAATTAAATACAAATTTTGAGTGTAAAGGGCAGAAGATTACCTTGAGTACTGCTGTGAATGAGACGGTGGCGCTGCTCCATGAAATCCAGGCTGCCTTGAATCTGTAAGAAGCAGAATTATTCATCAATATCAAGAGATAAACAAGACTTTCCTCTTTCATACATTCAGTCAAGTAGAGTGAGGCAATCAGCCCCAATGCAATCAGAAAAACAAGAGCAACATGCTTCCACCTAAGCATAAGGTCGAATGAGTGATTGGACATTAAATGCTATTTCTAGTACCATTCCAGGACTTGCTTCGGAAACTTAGCATAGACGATGCCCACATTATTAAAAACAAACGGAGGCAAGTCATGACAATTTAGCACATTATCATATCAATCAAACAACAGGTTTACACACCATTTTTAAGCAACTTTATAACAACACACCTCTTCACAACATGGGTAGTCAGTTTTAAGGTGCGCCAACAAACGGGTAGTGACAGTTCCTACAATTCTTCAGGTGACATGGTCCACCTTCGCATTAACAGCCTTACAAGTGACCTTAATTACTTTGGAAGCTTCTAAACTGACTAAACTCTTACCATTCTGGGCCTGACCAGAAACAGGACTAATGGCTTGTAAGAAAACCTCCTGGTTAAGCCGTGATGTGATAACCTGCAACAACTGCCAATTTCACAACTGATCAAAACCAGCCATAGAAAACTATTGGTTACTGAGAGGTAGCTCACAGAATACATTTCTTCCCACTGGCACAAAATCCACTCCTAATTCTGACTCTCATCTCAGTTTATCCAGCTCCCCAGGTTAAGAGTCTGGGTGTCATCCTTGCCAGTACTCCACCTTTCAAAGCTCATAAATAAGAGGACACGATCGCCAACCGTCCCTTCCTCTAGGAAGCACTGCTATTCTTGTTCATGCTCAGGTTTTTGGCCTTCCACACAAAACCCTTCATACGATCCAGCTGGTTCAGAACTCTGCTGCTTACATTATTTCTAGAACTTCTACTACTCAACAGATCACTCCAATTCTCAAGCAATTTCACTGGCTTGCAGTTCAGTTTTATACAAATGTTTAGATTTTGCTCCTCATTTTCAAGGCTCTTCATTACATGGCACCTCCATCTTTCTGGTCTTATCCAGCTATAACCACCTTCAAGTACACCAATACCTTTTGCTTTTCAACTCACCATTCCATCCATCCATTTGTCCACTATGGGTCCCATTTAGTTACTCTGCCCCTCATCTTTGGAACACTTCTACCAGATATTCGCGGCATTGACTCCTTTCCCACTTTTAAAACTTAAATCAAGATCATTAAAAGTAAACTAATCAGATCTAGTAGGGTAGTTTGAAATTGATGTTAAGTGTACAACTACAGTATGAAATGATTCTCTTCATTGTCAGCCATCGAGCACTCTGAAAAACACCCATAAATTAACTGCACTATTATTATTTCTGTTTTAATACAATGCTCACTGCATACAAACAGTCTGATACGCAAGCTTTGCCAAGGTCAAGTTTAAGGCAAGTATCATATTTTGGATAAATTTAGTGAAGTCATAGCAAGACAGAAGGGTCATCTTTAAGGTATGCGAGACTGCCATAAAGTGAACATGAATACAGAATTAAAACAAGAGCAACAATCCGAAAACTGAAAACAACTCATTTACAGTGATAAAATTAAGTCAGTCTTCCAGGACTGCTTTGATTGAGAGCAGTACCTGATGGGTGGAGGGGGGCCTGCATTTGCATTTCTTCCCTTACAAAATGAGCTAAGCATTCATCTGGCAGCATTATGCCAGGCTCAAGTGCTCTAGTTCCAGTGAGGCAAGCCCCTCAACAAAGGCACACTTTAAAAAAAGTAGCAAGCGGCTCCATCCCAATCTCCTGTTGCCAAGGCAATAACCAGCTGCAGAGCTCAGACTTGTTTGTTTTATAGGGGAAGGCAGCCTGGTGAGTGGCTGACATGGAGAAGTGCATGTGTGTATGTGTGGTGGGGGTTAAATACGAGAACTTCAGCTGTCATTTACAAACATGGGTTACAATCTGCTCTTGAAAAAGGGAAAATGTTTCCACGTTGGGCACAATAGCAGTTGCACACCTACAATTGGACCATTGGCTATTCTGCGCTAGATGCAAATGTCTAAAGCAAAAGATGGCATGCAATTCTCACAACCGGGTTCAGATATATTGACCAGAAGGGGGAAAACAAAGGGGACCACCCACTTTCAGACCAATTATCATCTTAGATCTCCCCCAGTCTGTATACATCCTCGAGACAATGTTAGCACCAATTCATTTATAATAAACCCAAAAGGAGAAGAAAAGAGCTCAGCACCAGGTGACAAATAGGATTACATCAGCAATCCCCTGTAAACTGTCCTCTCATTAACTTAAATCAGGGATTACACTGGCCCAACAGACATCCGGTAAATACTGACATACCCACAGCTTAACTAGACCAAGGCCCACGTGATGACGGAAACAACTGTGGTAAACATTCTTCGATTAATGTTTACAGCCTATTTAAATGTGATGTCAATCCAAAGACAAATCTGTAAATTTCTCATTATTTTCCTTTTGGTTGGCTGTTATCACAAACTTTAGGACCCATGATGACTTATTTGAACTAAGAAAACAATCCTGCAGAAGTAAAAATAATAATAATTAAAAAAAGCAACAACAAGCACGAGCTAGTGAGAGACTGACAGGTGCTCCCACGTTTCAAAAGGAAAGAGTCATGCGTCTCGACTCGGACACGTTTAAGCAAATGCGCTGCGTGTGCGAGTGCCGAGAAATCTCTCACCAAAAATGAGCCACCTTCTCTTGAGATTCAGTTCATGGACAGATGTCCTGATAGTTTCCTTTAGAATTCTCTGATATCATTCAGAATTCATTGTTCCATCAATGATGGCAAGCCGTCCTGCCCAGATGCAGCAAAAACAGGCCCAAACCATGATACTACCACCACCATGTTTTCACAGATGGGATAAGGTTCTGATGCTGAAATGCAGCGTTTTCCTTTCTCCAAAACAAAGCTTTTCTTCTATACCAAAAAGTTCTATTTTGGTCTCATCCGTCCACACAACATTCTTCCAATAGCCTTCTGCCTTGTCCACGTGATCTTTAGCAAACTGCAGACGAGCAGCAATGTTCTTTTTGGAGAGAAGTGGCTTTCTCCTTGCAACCCTGCCATGCACACCATTGTTGTTCAGTGTTCTTCTGATGGTGGACTCATGAACATTAACATTAGCCAATGAGAGAGAGGCCTTCAGTTGCTTAGAAGTTACCCTGGGGTTCTTTGTGACCTGGCCACCTATTACACGCCTTGCTCTTGGAGTGATCTTTGTTGGTCAGCCACTCCTGGGGAGGGTAACAATGGTCTTGAATTTCCTCCATTTGTACACAATCTGTCTGACTGTGGATTGGTGGAGTCCAAACTCTTTAAAGATGGTTTTGTAACCTACCTTTTCCAGCCTGATGAGCATCAACAACTCTGAGGTCCTCAGAAATCTCCTTTGTTCGTGCCATGACACTTCCACAAATGTGTTGTGTAGAGCAGACCTTGACAGATCCCTGCTTTTGTAAATAAAACAGTAGGCCCACTCACACCTACGCAAATACACTCACTGTTTAAGGTAGACGGCTGTTACTTTTAAAACTAGGGGGCAGCATCACCATTCATAGTGAGCCACACACTGTTTACAAACTGCGTGATCTGCTACTTTACCACCAGCTGTTTCGATTAAAGCCAACAAAGCCTCTAGCCTAAGGATCTGCATTAAGCAGTCACCACAGGAGGCTGACGTCCAGCAAAAAGGAAAGTTAACTAGGATGTTACCCTATGACAAACCTGCTCAAATACATGCTATAAGAGCCACATCCCCCACACTCCAACAGCGGGAAATGAAGGCAGAAAATTTCTGAATGTTGATTGGGGACATTGAAGCTCATCACATGGAGTCAGAGATCAAGCTTGGACAAATGAATACGCAAGCGACTTCTGCGTACCCGATAAACGCATGACAAACACTGGAACACTTGATATTTACCTAAAAATAACCAAGAGAACTGCATTTAATCTGTATAAAAACATTTCAATTAGTGGTTGTAAATGTCATATACAGTAAAGCACAGAATAGAGAAGTTAATAGAACTAACTTCTTGGGCAATTTGTTTATTTACAGCCTTTTATGCTTATACCTGGAAAAAAATAAAAAAAAGAATGCTTAACAAAAATACATTTGGTTCCCAAATTGTCTAAATAATGACCATCATAACTGCGATATTCAATTGTTACTGTGCAGCCCAATATCACACACCTGTCCATTTCTCGGTCTACTAAAGCATCACCAACATAAATCCATTTAAAAACGAGCCATTTACATAAAGACCTCAAACATGTCGCGGCCATCTGAAATGGATACTTACTGACCTTCATAAGTGGATAACTGTAATCGTGCCTTTACAATCGGCCATTTCTAAACACCAGAACATAAATTTGCCATCCAACAAGTCATTTCTCAACCCCCCATCCTTCTGCAACTGACTTGTGTAAAAAGGTCATTATAGCACTCCAGTATGGAAACAAATTAACAATAAAAATCCTCAGGCAGGGACATCATCAGCAGCATTCACTATATAAAATAACCTATATCTAAAGCAGGAGTGTAGGACGAGGGGGAGTCATAAAGGTCAAGGAAAGACAAACCTACACATCCTCAACTCAAAGGAAAAAAAAGCCTTTCATTTGCATTAAGTGCTAGAAAGATGACCTCCACTCTCAGACACGCCATCAGCAGCAAGAAGAGATTATTCATCAACTTGCAAATCACACAAAGTGAACGTGGAGGAGAGCCACAAAGGAAATCCGCTACACAGTAAGGAATGCAGATATCCATTATTGTGCTCAGACTGAACTGGCATTGAGTCAGTCTCACGCAGTCTCGGAGGAAATATTAAGAATATCTTTAACAAACCCTTGACCACGAATGCCGTCATTTGATGAACAAGTGAACACGGCAGGCTACACGAATGGCTATGCAAGGAAGGAATCCATAGAATTTACTGCGACTGCTTGACAGTTCAAATTCAAAGTATTTTTGACTACATTTATTTAATCAAAAGCAATATAATCATATTCAAATTTGATGGCCAAAACCCAAGTCATTTCTAAAGCAAACTGTTACACCACTTCTGTAACCCGACTGTTAAACACCTGGATTAAAGACTGCATAACTGGCATTCAGCTCTAACCCTGTCAATGTAGCGATACTGACCAAGTTAAGATGAGAAAATAGTGTGTGTGAAACCAGAAGTTAACTTGGCAATTCAATTACAATTAAAACATACACTATATTGAAAAAAGTATTCATTCACCCATCCAAATCATTGAATTTAGGTGTTCCAATCACTTCCACGGCCCAGGTGGATAAAAACCCAGCAACTAGGCATGCAGACTTCTACAAACATTTGTGAAAGAATAGGTCACTCAGAAGCGCAAGGGATTCTAGTGTGGTACCATGATAGGATGCCACCTGTGTACCAAGTCCAGTCTCGAAACTTCAGTCGAGGATTATTGTGTGGGGTTGTTTTTCAGGAGTTGGGCTCACCATCTTAGTTCCAATGAAGAGCTCTTAACGCTTTACCACACCAAGAGATTTGGGACGATTTCATGCTCCCAACGTTGTGGGAACAGTCCCTTCCTGTTCCAATAGGACTGCACACCAGTGCACAATCAAGGTCCAAAAAGACATGGATGAGCGAGTTGTGTGGAAGAACTTGACTGGCCTGCACAGTCCTGACCTCAACCTGATTTTGGATGAATTGGAGCAGAGACTGCGAGCCAGGCCTTCCCGTCCAACTGAGGCAATAGGTTCATGCTATTGTCAGAATTCAGACCTTATCCTCTCTGTGCTACTTGTGGCCAACCTGTGGCCATTACAGCCTCAACTTCCGCTTTTGCCCGACAGAAATGGAACCCAACATGCCTTCTACTGCTGAAGCCCATCTGCCTAAAGGTATGACATGCAAATTCCGAGGTGCTTTTCTGCTCGCCACAATTGTAGAGAGGTCATAGTTACCAATGGAGAAACCGGTGGTGTTTAAATGATGCTCATTTGGTTTCAACGGCCCCAAAGTGTGTCAAGAAAATTCCCTGCACCATTACACCACCAGCAGCCTGAACTGTTTATACAAGGCAGATGGATCCATGCTCTCAAGTCGTTTAGGCCAAATTCTGACCCTACCAGCTAAACGTCAAAGCAGAAACTGAGACTGACACCAGGTACAAGACTAAATTTGACAACACCACAAATACTAAGTGAGTTAGAGGTGTTACTTACGTTGATAAGAGTCTCGATGTTGTGGCCGAAAGTTCCCTTGATTATATACACTGGGGGGTGGGGCATTGCTGTATAACCCACCCATTTGTGGGGTGCTCCGGGGCCCTCTGTTGTCATGCTGCCTGCCTCCTTGTTGCTGGGTATTTACGTGATGGCTAAATAAAGGAGAAACAAGAAAACCAAATGCATTAATTCGAACAAGATCAGCTCCACAATTAATTTAAGTCAGATTTATTTATATAGCGCTTTTTACAATGGAGCATTGTCTTAAAGCAACTTTACAATATCTCCTAATATCTATGTCCAATCCCAAACTGAGCGAGCCTAGGGCGACAGTGGCAAGGAAAAAGTTATGAGAAAGAAACCTTGGGAGGACCAAGACTCAAAACGGGACAAAACCATACAGAGGCATTTCACCTGACATTTTACTTCATAAACAGCTTTTCAAAATTACTTTTGCATTTAAGGGTGACCAAAAAAAAAAAAAAAAAAAAAAAAAAAACAGTATACCAGTATAAACACACAACTTAATTCCTCACACCTACCCCAGGGTCCTGAAAGCAGACTGGTCTAGGTGAGCCTGCTGTCGGTTTGGATTGAACCCCAGCTGAGGTTTCCATGGCTGACGGTTGGACCTTTCCCAGTCACCAGGCTTCAGCACTTTAGGAGGAATCCTGGTGGTAGATACCCAAAAACGACATTAATCCTTTTTTTAACCAAAATATTACTTTGTAATGACTTAGTTTTCCTTTGTATGAAGCACGAACTTTTTCAACATTCAATATCACTATACTATACATCTATATCTATCTCCACATAAACAAAAGCGCACACAGTGACACCTCGGTTCTTGTTGAGAATTAGTTCCAGAAGGCTTGTCCAGTACCTTAGAGGTACCAAGCAAATTTTTCCCAAAAATTAAAAAAGGAAAGTGAATTACTCTGTTCCAGACCCTCAGAAAATCCACCCTGTATGAGAAGGCATTATACATTTACAGCATTTAGCAGACGCCCTTATCCAGAGCGACTTACAATTAATACAGTCTTACAGTCCAAGCCATTGTGGGTTAAGGGTTTTGCACAGGGACCCAACAGTGGCAGCTTGGCAGAGGTGGGATTTGAACCCTGGAACTTCTGGTCCATAGTCCAGTACCTTACCCGCTAGGCTACCACAGTCCCATTATATGCATTAATGGAGTTGTTTTGTACAGGTGCTCCCTGATTTGTGATGAGGATATGTTCCGACAAATCCACCACAAGTTAAATGCATCAAGAACCGATGACTAATATAGTCTACGCTGTATCATATTGGAGCCCATTACACACTAACACTTACATTAACCTTACATTAGCCAAAATCCTTAACACAGGTATTATTTTACAATAAACTGTTGAATAATCTCATGTCATTCAGTAAGTAATGGATTGAAGGTAAAAAGTAAACACACTTACTCAGGGCGCTAGCTGCTAATGCTAACTGCTCAGCCTGAATGCCAGTTTTCCTTTCAGTTGGCTATAATTAATAACCATTTTAGGACCCATGGGAAATATATATATATATATATATATCATAAAACGACCAAAAATTTATATTAATCCAAGTCCATGTTTTTTTTTTTTTATTTTGGAGTACAACACCCCTCAAAGAAAACCAAGAAGGGACAGTACATACTTAGCTCCTGGAAGAACGACTGCTTTGAATATGTGTCCGTCTTCATACTGTAGGTCCTGGAAGTTAATCCTGAAAGAGGGAAGTGGGAGAGAGTACAAACTATTTTAAAACAAATGACTGACTGAAGCTTTTCATTAAACGTCTCAGCGAAAGAAAAACACCAACAGCACCAGCTCAGAGGTTAGGCAATGAGGACATGGACAAATTTCAGATCTACTAGGATTTATTTGCAGTTTCACACATTAGTTAAAACCTGTTTACAAAAATGGTCAGAGAATTTGAATTTTCAATTTGTACAATAGTTAGTTCTGACCTCACATTCTGATTGGATGAGAAATTCTCACCATGCTCATGTCTTTTTTCCACACAAATAGTATCACTACACTGACACATTAGCCATGACAAGCTTAATGCACACAAAACGTACAAATAACGCAATAATCTTAGCTAAATTCTATTATTTAAATCTTAATGAATTAGATTTTTTATTTTTAGGCCTTTCTTTGTATTCAAACTGTTACTTGGTAGCACTATACAAAGCTTTTGTAGCACACGGTGTTAAAGCTTGTTACTCATTTGTTGTGGACCTCATTTCTGGCAGAAGGCATCACCAGTTAAAGCTTACTCCGTAGACAACTCAGGGCTTTGTTTTATTTTGTTGCGAAAGAAAAAAAAAGTTGTACTAAAGCAATGGAACAACAAGTTGTGCGTTATTGCGAATAAACCCCAGCTGTGATGATCTACGGCACTTGCACTCCCTCATGTTTATCTACGGTACATGAAAAGCCAATTAAGCACCTGTAGGCGTTAAAACAGCAAGTACTGCTTACCCCACTGCAAGGCTGCATGGGATGTCTCTCAGCATTGGGATCGGGGACTCCACTGGCCTGGGAAAAGTAAATGCAGTTGTTCTAATTAAGTAAGCAAACAGCGAATGTAAAAACAAACAAAAACGGGGGAATGAAGAAGATTCTCCTTACTTATTTAGTAAAATGGGGTCAGGATCAAGAGATAACGCTCCCTGAATCCCATAGCACAGCTCAGGAGGAATCTGGGGTCCCTGCATGAGGAAGCAGCCAAACAGAGGCTCAGAATGCTGAAGTACGTCTCAAACAATTCGATCTGATCAAAATATATCCCTCCTAATTCATAGTTAAAGCAGGTTTAGTTTAGGGCATACCTCATGAGATTCTGAAAGGTAGAGTTCTTGGATGAAGTCACACAGCGGGTGGGATTTCCCCACAAAAACCACATCACTGCCCAGACTATTCCTTCGGACTGAAGGAGAATCACCAGCAGAACATGTTACACCTCAGAATCCATTTGATTCGCGTTGGTCAAATGTAACAAGGCAAACAGAACGTACACGTGTAATATTGGCAAACAAAGGATCTAAAAATGGCTCACTTTCATCTGGAGTCAAATCGGGGTACACGTTAGCTAAGGCTGCCCGCAGCCTGCGTTCGTCCACAAATGGCAACAAAGCCACACCTTTAACAATAAAAGGACGCGTTCAGCATAGAGGGACAAACGTGGAGGAATATAGTGCATTTATATGAGACATTAGTTACCCTGCCAGGCAAATTTCTTGCCGTTCAAATCAATGGCAAAGTCGTCAGGATAGAAGTCAATAATAGAGGAGTCCTGTTAGGAGTAAAGCACGGCAGATGCTTAGCAGAACAATGAGATCCAGTCAATAGGAAATAATAATGCAGTCAATAGGACTCACCGGCTCGGACATCAATGCCCTCCATGTTGTTGGCAGGAAGTTCCCACTGGCAGCGGGAAACACTCCCATCAGCTGTTCTAAGGGTTTGAACTACAAAAACAAACTACAAGTCACACACAATCAGATAACAGGGCTTAAATCTGAACAGTTTGATACTGTGAGGTTACAAAAATCTCACATCTCCATTAAACCTACCGGCTTGGTCCCCTTTTCAAACTCGGTGAACATGCCCGTGATGTCTTTGAAGTCTGATGCAAATGGGGCATAGTGAAATGGAAAGTACCACTTCCAGGATGCACAGCCCTGTGAAAGAGCCAGACTTAAGTTAGCACAAGTAGGCTTCCACGTGGAGGTTCATTTCTCACTGATGCCATAACAGCAGGGGTTCAGTTCAGTGGCAAGTGAAACTTCTCACCAACTTTACCTATGTAAAGTTCACTGAATATCTAAATACACCTCAACGTCCCATCATCGTCACCATTACATTAACACACCCACCTGGTAGTAGTATCGAAGAACCCAGCAGAGACCCTCCACATAACACTTGACAACTTTTTTGCGAAATTCTTCATCGGTTTCATCCACATCAAACTTGTTTTTGTAGTAGCGCTGCTTCCAGCCCTCTTCCCATAACCTACAACAATTAAAATCATTTAAATGCCATTAACCACATTTTAATTTGTAATTATGGGCTGTGTCCGAAAGTGCCCCCATTCTCCATTCCCTTTGGATGTGGCATGTTACACTGCAGGTAGTTTTACAGGTGATATCTTCTCAAATACATCCTTTACAAACCTAAGTCAGTAATTCTGATTGCATTTAAGAGCATAAAAAAATGCTATATTATTAAAACAGTAATAAATGAATTCTGCAAAAGTTTATAATGTTCACCTGCATGGCTATGCAGTGCTTTTAAAAGGGAGTACTCTTTAGGGTCAAATAATAGACCCAATCCGAGCATGCAGTCACTCATTATTCTAAAAAGAACTCAAATTTTTTTTTTCTTTGAAGGGACTATTGTAGATGCATACACAATTAAATAAAGCTGATATGAACCGGTCCAAGCAGACCCAGAGATTCCCTGCTAGATTTTAAAAAATTACATTCCGCAAGCACTAGACAATTTCCTACCAGCAAACATGGAACACAGAACCCAAAAAAAATGCAGAGTAAACATATGATGCAATAACACTGAACAGAATTAAATGGGGACTTAAGCTAATTTATTTATTCCCATTAACATGGAGAGATTGGATGTCAAAACAAGTTTCCTCCAAGCATTTTCAGAGAGTCATAAATGGCCCAGTGGCTGGGGAACATAACTTCATCAGATTCTGGGCAAACACCGGCACTCCACCACGCAATCAAGGACGTACGCCATCTGCCAAGCTGATCCTCAGCTCGATCCCAATAGTGAAAGAAATGGCTCCATGAATACCAATTTAGTCCAAAGGATTTGGGTGCAGGAATATTCACAGCAGATTTCAGTTTCTACATGAACGCCGCCTTAAAGCAGACCATCGTTCCACCTCTGCAGGACAGTGAGGACTCAAAATGTGCAAAAGTTTGTCACCTGACGTTATCTTCAGGCTCTGGCTCACTGTCACTGTCCTCTGCTTTCCGCTTGAAACCTCGGCCCATCCCATCACCCGAACCTCCAGAACCCTGAGAATGGACAGGTTCATAAGCTTTGTTGTAAAAACCATATCAGTTTTAACATGCAACCTCCAGGCCACAGAGCCTACCAAGTCTGGTGCTTATGGGGTGATTCATTTCAAGAGTGCTGTTTATAATTAAGCTCGATCTTCATATCTGAATGATATGTTTGAGAAGGACTGATTTAAGCATGCAGCTGTGATGGATTGGTAGCAAAGACCTATTACTTATATGTTCCTCCTGGCTTTTAGGACCAGGCTAAATAAATTAAGCTAAGGACTTTGGAAAAATGAACATTTTCCCTTTACTACAAATGTCTAAGCAAAGTTACACCAAGTACAGTTTACTGACATAATTCTAGACTCACACAAGATGTGGGAAACCCACATTTTCTATAAGGTCTTCCTGTAGTTATATCATACAGACTTGGGCAGATATTGCCAAATATTGCAAAAATTTAAATAACATTATTCAAATGCTCGTCTTATTTTCCTCAAATCTGCCATGTCTGGTTTTTTTTGGACTTCAGCTTCAAACTGCTGCTTTTCTACGACCATTCTAGCCTATAGTTAGTACGCACCATTAGTATATTCTGTTCAACACACAATACCACACTTCAGTATACACCATTTAAACAGATGAACTAATCTACACAAACTTAAAATCCTGTAAAGAAGCCAGTTTGAAAGAATGCAAACTATATAAAAACACGGGATCTACTTTAATTCGCACTCCTGCAGAGTGATTCCTCATAACCAAATGAAGGATAAGTTGGTGATAACATGGCAGACGATAACTGTTCAAATAAATTCCACAATCAGCCAAAGCCAATTCTAAAACGATTCAGTTGTACAAGGTGAAATCCTACTGCAAGTGCTTGTCTCTGTGTCCCTGTCTCTCTGTGTCTGTCTGTCTGTCTGTCTGTCTGTCTCTCTCTCTCTGTGTGTCTGTGTCTCTCTCTGTGTGTGTCTGTGTCTCTCTCTCTCTCTGTGTCTGTCTGTGTCTCTCTCTCTGTGTCGGTCTGCCTCTCTGTGTCTGTCTGCCTCTCTCTGTGTCTCTCTCTGTGTCTGTGTGTCTCTCTCTCTGTGTGTCTGTGTCTCTCTCTCTGTCTCTCTCTGTGTCTGTCTCTCTGTGTCTGTCTCTGTGTCTGTGTGTGTCTGTCTGTCTGTCTCTCTCTGTGTCTGTCTCGCGCTCTCTCTCTCGCGCCCTCTCTGTCTCGCGCTCTGTGTCTGTCTGTCTCTCGGTCGGTCGATCTGTCTCTCTGTGTCTGTCTCTCTCTCTCTCTATCTGTCTCGCGCTCTCTCTCGCGCCCTCTCTGTCTCACGCTCTGTGTCTGTCTGTCTCTCTGTGTCGGTCGGTCTCTCGGTCGGTCTGTCTCTCTGTGTCTGTCTATGTCTGTCTGTCTCTCTCTCTCTGTGTCCGTCTGTGTCTCTCTCTCTGTGTCTGTGTCTGTCTGTCTCTCTGTGTCTGTCTGCCTCTCTCTGTGTCTCTCTCTGTGTCTGCGTGTCTCTCTCTCTCTGTGTGTCTGTGTCTCTCTCTCTCTCTGTCTCTGTGTCTGTCTGTCTCTCTGTCTCTCTGTCTGTCTCTGTGTCTGTGTGTGTCTGTCTGTCTGTCTCTCTCTGTGTCTGTCTGTCTCTCTGTCTGTCTGTGTGTCTGTCTGTCTGTCTCTCTCTGTGTCTGTCTGTCTCTCTCTCTGTGTCTGTCTCGCGCTCTCTCTCTCGCGCCCTCTCTGTCTCGCGCTCTGTGTCTGTCTGTCTCTCTGTCGGTCTCTCGGTCTCTCTGTGTCTGTCTCCCTCTCTGTATCTGTCTCGCGCTCTCTCTCGCGCCCTCTCTGTCTCACGCTCTGTGTCTGTCTGTCTCTCTGTGTCTGTCTATGTCTGTCTGTCTCTCTCTCTCTGTGTCCGTCTCGCGCTCTGTCTGTCTCTCTGTCTCGGTCTGTCTGTCTCTCTGTGTCTGTCTGTCTCTCTCCGTGTCTGTGTCTGTCTCTCTCTCTCTCTCTCTCTCTGTGTCTGTCTGTCTCTCTCTCTGTATCTGTCTCGCGCTCTCTCTCGCGCCCTCTCTGTCTCACGCTCTGTGTCTGTCTGTCTCTCTGTCGGTCTGTCTCTCGGTCGGTCGGTCTCTCGGTCGGTCGGTCTGTCTCTCTCTCTGTGTCCGTCTCGCGCTCTCTCTGTCTCGCGCTCTGTTTCTGTCTCTGTCTGGCTCTCCCTCTGTGTCTCTCTCTCTCTCTCTCTGTCTGTCTGTCTGTGTCCGTCTCGCGCTCTCTCACGCGCTCTCTCTGTCTCGCGCTCTGTTTCTGTCTGTCTCTCTCTGTGTGTGTCTCCCTGTCCCCCTATCTCTCTCTCCCTGTCCCACTGTCTCTCTCTAGGCAGAGAACAGCACGAGTCAACTGCATGTCAGGCAGACCGAATGTGTAGAGCTGCTAGCATTTGCGAGAGGAGCAATAAGTTACTGCAGAATGCTTGATTCTTCAAGAAAGACATTCTACCTGCAGTCATGAAACTACAATGACAATTTCCACAAATAATAAAGAAAAACACTAGAATGATCAAGAATGCCTAAAATGTATGGATAAAAACGAAAACAGACACGTGCCTTGTCCCCATTTCTCAGAGTGGCTTTCAAGGAATCAGCAGCATCCTGTGGGAGGAGGAGATGCAAAGTCAACATTTTTCCTTTGTAAACTGTTTTGTTAAAAGGCCTGCAGAATACAGGCATCACCCGACCCCTCCATCCATCTCCTCCACACACACACACCCACCCACACACACCCCTCTTATTAATCATGTATGGGAAGATGTATACAAGCAGCCACACTACGTGAGGTTAAACTTCACAGTACACAGGTAAGCGCGGTTTAATGGCCATGGCCAAACGTCTGTTCGCTTTAATGAGGTGTTAAAAATCAACAAATTATAATAGGAAAAATCTTAATGCCAGATGCTGCAGCTGTAAGTTTAACAGGATTCTGTGTAGATGGTAGCATTATATTCATGTTTTCAGCGGCATCTCTGAAGCATTCATGTGTTGTCTGCACAGGTTTCTTGTAAGTACCCTTTATGTACATTACAGTAGCAGAACGAGACTATGGTAATGTCACGTCAACGTCCATTTCAACGACCCGTTTCTCAGAACGCAGTGATTGAAAAGGCGCATACCTGTAGTTCGTTCATACCTTGTTCCGTTGGTAATGGTTTCCTTGCATCCTCATGTCATAGGCTGTGTGACGAGCGTTCTGCACGGGCATTGGTCTGTCGTATCCTCCCAAAGCTCGAGGAGCAAACTGGCCTCCAGGTACAAACGCTGGGCCCTGGTCTGCCTTCACACAAGCACACAATAGTTTACATAAGTCTTGATGGTGCCATGCAGTACATGGCAGCTCATTTGCTTCAGTCTCCCTGTTTGTACAGGTAAGAATTTATTTCGGTGCTGTCAATGTCAGTCAAAAGAACAGTCAGTAGAACAGACACTGGTGCAGGACATTCTGCTTACTGAACCACTGGCAGCTCTCAAAGCAAGACATTTGGAAAACACTTTTGGGCAGTATTAGTAAAACATCTGCAATGAAAAATACTGCTACTGAGCAGCAGTCAAGAATAAATATGGTGCATTTAGCATATGAATTCAAAGGGTTATTCAAAGATTAAGACCTGGAGGTGGATGGGTTTCAGAAAAGAACACCATGATGTACTCAAATTAAATACACTAACTTTCATACGCTTCTTCTTCTCCTTTGCTCTCCTTTTGAAATGTTCCTGTTGGGAAAAGTAAAAAAGTGTTACTACACTGCAATCAGAGTAAACAGAATGTCAGCATATAATGAAGAAGTGGCAGCATGCCTCGTCTTCTTTGCGCTTCTTGAAGATGTTATCCTCAGCGACTCCCACAGCCTGCATGATGAGCTCCACTCGCTCCAGGTTGACGAAGCCATTCTCCGTCAGGTAGCCCTGCATGAGAACACTTTATTAGGGACTCCCTCTCAGGCTTCAGTCAGACAGTCATGGTAAAGAGATTTTATTTACCCCAGTCTTGTGCACGACATCCTTGTAAATGCCCACTAACCGGTCAATGGCACCCTCTCTAAAAAACACAGATCAGAGAACTTGGAGAAAGGTGCACGTGAAAAAGTCACAAGAAGGTTGCAGTGAACTGGAAACAGAAGACTGGTTCATCCATTTTCTCGATGAAATTATTTATTACTTGATATATGACATGAACAGTGACCTGTGTGATGTCTCTGGAGACTGAAATGACTACATTGCCAACAGTTGCTCAGTTGATTAGCTGTAATTAGGTTTCAATTACAGGTATATTCTGTTTAACAGCCATCCAGTCAACACCCATTCACGAATGACCAAGGTTTTAATTATAATAGAACATTCTGTATGTTAAAATTAAAAGTTGAAATCATGGTGAAAAATAAGTATTTGGTCACCCACAAACAAGCAAGATTTCTGCCTCTCACAGACCTGTAACTTCTTTAACAAGCTCTTCTGTCCTCCACTCGTTACCTGTATTAAAGGCACCTGTCTGACCTTTTCTGTATAATAGACACCTGTCCACAGCCTCAAACAGTCAGACTTACAGGAAACGTTTGACCTCTGTCATTGCCAACAAAGGTTATGTTACAAAGTATTGAGTTGAACTTTTGTTATTGACCAAATACTTATTTTCCACCATGATTTACAATTAAATTCTTTAAAAATCCTACAATGTGATTTCCTGGATTTTTCTCATTTTGTCTCTCATTGTTGAAGTGTACCCATGATGCAAACTACAGACCTCTCATCTTTCTAAGTAGGAGAACTTAGAACCCACTGTATGCTATGTAAACCCCTAGTCTACTGTGGAGGGCAAAGTCAAGAGTTCAAGTCTTTGTCCCAGTTCATTCATTTAGTTTCACCAACTGTCTCTGGCCCATCCCAACGAGAGACTAATAGGCATAAAGAAAAACGTTCCCACCCTTCAGCTGAACTTCCAAAGTACCGTTTTGGTCAAATTTTGGTTGTGAAAATTTTACGCAACACATCTGCATTAGCTTAATGCATTATGTATACTGTTGGCGTTTTCTCAGCAGGCCTGCTATAGGTCAGCTGGTGTGTAGCGCAGTAACAGATGAAGGAAAATTTAGGTACTTCACAGTCTGAATTCTTTCTAACCCGTATTAAAATAGACACACGAGAGAGAACAAAGTGCAAATACCTGATCTCTAAAGAGGGTAAATGAGGCAGGAAATCATTTCCCACAAAGAAGCACATGAAGACCCAGTCATCTACACTCCTCTCAAAGCTGAAGGGAAAAGGCAGACTAGCCATCGTCAGCTCTCGCTCCAGATACTGCAGAGCAATACCAGAACAGATTTAAGAAAAGGCAGCCTCAGACTGAATTACTGTGTGTGTGTGTTGGGGCAGATGTAAACGAACCTCTCGCAGAACACACAGTCGAATGAATATAAACTCCTGTTCAGAGCCTGGCAAAGAATCTGCAAATTCATCATGCTGTTGGGGATTGCAAGACATTTGAGGTTCAAATTATGTATTCAGACAATCCAGTGATTCACAATTCAAAGAAAGCACATTTATTTAAATCACCTCTCCTTTCTTTTCCCGGGCCACGCCCTGGCACTCTTTCATTTCATGGCCCACTTGTCCACAAAGAGCACATGGCCTGGGTTTGTTGGGCTTGAACTCCTCTCGGATTATGGTGAAGTTGGGTTCGTGTGTGGCCAGTCCCAGCATGATCAGATCAGCTGGTGAGACAAGAGGCAAGTTGATATAACGGGCAACACGTTTATCGGCATATGGCGAGTACCACAAATGCCTGAAAACCCATTTCATTAGAAAAATCTACTTCAAACCGCAGAGTAAATGGATCGTTCAGAACAAAACATGCCTGCCCTTCTACAGGTGCTTTTTAAATGCTTTAATGCCGAGCACACATTTAAAACTTGTATCTTACTTGTATTTATTGTATTAATGCCTGTCCATTGTACTTTTGTCTATGCCCTGGATGTCTTGTAATTGCACTGGAGATCTAGCCTAAAGGGATTTTGTCGTACTGTACAACCCTGCTTCAGTATAATGACAATAAGATTGAATTGAAAACCTTACCACCCTGCAGGTGCCATTTACTAGCAGTCCGCAGAAAAATTAATACATCAAGCATATGCTAAGTTGCAAAATATAAGCACTGTAAACCATCATCCATCAAATGCATCGATGGCAATAAAGAATAAATAACCTCGATCACAGGGCACACACAACCACTGCGCACATCAATGACCAGATCGCTGCTCGATGAGTAGGAGGTGCACATTTCACCACAATACACATCTTTATGCACAAACAACGACAAGCAGCTGCAATTAAGATACATTTAACCATCACGCCCGGTGCACTTAATCTTTACAGTCCTAATTACATGCACTGCGCACCTGATTAATGTGCTTCCTACATGCACACAATGACAGCTCTCAGCAGTAGGGCTACTTCAGAGCTGCTGAAAAGAGTGGATACACCAAGCTGCTTTCAGACCTAACTAGACGCAATATTTTTTCGCCTTTGTCCACCACGTGAATCATACACCACTGATTGCAAGTCTTCATATTACATGTCTGTAGTAATTGCTTCTATTCACAGCAGTTTCTTACCATTACTAGGCGGTTCAATAAATGGCCCTCAAGCACCAACAAGCCCATTATGGCAAATTTGCCCAGTGCAGAAGGCAAAAATTGAGGGAGAATTTATCTTCAGTTATCTAGCATAACATAAGGAGACTGATTCTGTCCAAAAAATGCTCACTGGAATGAACAAACACTGAAAAACAATTCACTTACCATCTGCACCGCAGAGACAGTGATGTGTATTGGGGTCATGGTTTGGCTGAGCTGGGGAAACAAAAAGATTTTTTTACTTTGGCTGTCAAAGTGAACTTGATATTTTAACACCAATTCTGCCTTTCATGCTTCGCCGTTTGTGTCGCATCCAAAAACAGTCCCTATATTCTACACAGCATAAAGAGCACGGTTCGGCTGTGGCGAACAGATTTCATAAGGGAGGTAAGCGAGTATGGACTGTACACACTGTGCTCATTCCTGTGAAACAGCGGACTCCATCACAAACACTACATTTCTTAGGCTACGTCTACACAGCATGGAAAGTGGCCCAATCAGATTCTCACATCTAATCCATTTTTTAGGTCAAAATATGACTTAACTGACGTTTGTCTGAACGGTTCACATTCCTGAACTGATGCGCAAGCAAAGAAAGAGCAATACAGTGGCGCTTCAAAGATTGTGAACAGTCTAGAATTTTCCATTTTTCTGCATAAATATGACCTAAAACGTCATCAGATTTCCTAAAAGTAGATAAAGAGAACCCAGTTAAACAAAATGAGACAAATATTATACTTGGTCATTTATTTATTGAAGAAAATGATCCAATATTACATATTAGTGAGTGGCAAAAGTATGTGAACCTCTAGGATAAGCAGTTGATTTGAAGGTGAAATTAGAATCAGGTGTTTTCAATCAATGGGATGACATCAGGTGTGAGGGGGCACCCTGTTTTATTTAAAGAACAGGGATCCATCACAGTCTGCTCTTCACAACATGTTTGTGGAAGTGTATCATGGAATGAACAAAGGAGATTTCTGAGGACCTCAGAAAAAGAGTTGTTGATACTCATCAGGCAGGAAAAGGTTACAAAACCATCTCTAAAGAGTTTGGACTCCACCAATCCACAGTCAGACAGATTGTGTACAAATGGAGGAAATTCAAGACCATTGTTACCCTCCCCAGGAGTGGTCGACCAACAAAGATCACTCCAAGAGCAAGGTGTGTAATAGCTGGCGAGGTCACAAAGCACCCCAGGGTAACTTCTAAGCAACTGAAGGCCTCTCTCACATTGGCTAAATGTGAGATAAAGAAGTTTTAACAATGATGGCTTGCCAACACTGATGGAACAATGAATTCTGAATGATATCAGAGAATTCTAAAGCAAAATATCAGGACATCTGTCCATGAACTGAACCTCAAGAGAAGGTGGGTCATGCAGCAAGACAACGACCCTAAGCACACAAGCCGTTCTACCAGAGAATGGTTACAGAAGAATAAAGTTCATGTTTTGGAATGGCCAAGTCAAAGTCCTGACCTTAATCCAATGGAAATGTTGTGGAAGGACCTGAAGCGAGCAGCTAATGTGAGGAAACCCACCAACATCCCAGAGCTGAAGCTGTTCTGTACGGAGGAATGGGCTAAAATTCCTAGAGGTTCACATACTTTTTCCACTCACTAATATATAATATTGGATCATTTATGAGTATATTGTGTATTTTGCCCCATCCTATTCTCCTCAAATAAATACCCCGTCGCACCCAGGCCCTTTTTTTCTTATATTTCTGCAGGTACAGATAGCATACACACTGCTAAAGCGTGCCCATGCAATACCCCAATTTTCTCAATGCACCCCCATCTGTACTCAGGGTTTAATATGGTTATCTTCGCATGTCAGATGTCAACACAGAAATTAGTCAACAACCAGAATACTTTACCCAATGTTAACCCCCCAACACAAGAGCACCACCTCATTGACCCGCCATGGCTTCACTGCATCGTTTGGCGTTGCATATCCCTCTGCCGGCCTCTACTTCCAACTTTTACGCATATTGGTGGGTCTTCAGAAGCCCCCTCTCGTGTTTTCCACTTTCTATTTGACACTGCAGCCCTCTTCGCCATTCCTGTGACCTTCCGCTTTTGTCACGTTCATTTTATTAATAAAGCAGCTTCCCACCAAACAGAACGGGAAAAACAAGAACAAAAGGACCTCTTCAAGAACGTAAAGGGACACCACTACCTCTCTGTCTCCGGATGAAATCCATGATCTTATGTTCTCCTTCCCCAGGAACACTGGCATCAGACAGAAAGACCTACAAGGCAATCAGGTTACTGCACAAACATAACTGCGTTTATCTCACTCAAGAGGCAAATAAGTACATGTACAGCCAATCCTCACTACAGAGGAACAGCAGCTACAACCTGAATATAGTGGGTTTTCCATCCATCACGTTTATGCGAATTTTGAAAATATGCAAACAAAAACCTGAATGGAAACTGTTCAAAATTTCACAAAAAATATTTTTATACTAGGACGGGGTGGAAAAGTTAGAATATCACTAAAGCCGAAATGAAATAAGTGATGGAAAAGGGTTTTACGAATAAATGACGTATCAAGTCACATGATTCTGTTCCAAAAACGCTTTACATTTCAATACGATTTAATAGTCCACCCGACTGAATGTGTGACTGTCAAAACTAAAATGTACCTGATTAAGCAGATAAGAAAAAGAATGAAAAGAGGTGGGTGTGTAAGACAGCTGTGTCCTGTTTATGTAAAGTTTATTACACTGTACTGGATGGAAACATGACAACTTTTTTTCTACCAAAATTTCAGAAATGCACATAACATTTGCGAAACCTTTGTATGGGAACCAGGCTTATTATAAGTGCACCTACTGTGATGTTCCGCCATCCAGGATCATTAGTCAGTCTGTCCACGATGTAGTATCGCAAACATCTGGCCAAGTTATCCATAAACTCTGTACCCTTTGAATTAAACAAAGCAAAAATCAAACTGGTATAATGAGCAATAAAGCACAATACATCTAAACAACACCATGACAAGAAGTCAGAATAAAGAACAACATGGCCTTCTCATACAGCAATGTGTTAAAGGAGCAACTAATTCAGAAAATGATTAATCACACTTACAGGAGTGATGCAATTACTGTCAAACCGCTCTTTAATCTCAACGGGTGGCAAGTATCCACCTGAAAAAGCAGAACACATGTTACAGAAATCACCATAGATGGGGACTGTGGTAGCCTAGCAGTTAAGGTACTGGACTATGGGCCAGAAGGTCCAGGGTTCAAATCCCATCTCTGCAAAGCTGCCACTGTTGGGTCCTTGAGCAAGGCCCTTAACCCACAATTGCTTGGATTGTAAGACTGTATCAATTGTAAGTCGCTCTGGATAAGGATAAGAAATGTTTTTCTGTAAATGTGTGATTATTTTAAGATGACTTGTGGGTGTGTTTGATTTTACACTGTGTGCACAATTATTAGGCAAGTGAGTATTTTGATCATATTTTTATACACATTTTCCAACTAAAAGCTGTATAAACTGGAATGCTTATTGTATGTAAGCACATCAGGTGATGTGTATTTGTGTAATGAGGGAGGATGTGGCCTAAGGAGATCAACACCCTATATCAAAGTGTGCATAATTATTAGGCAGCTTCTTTTCCTCAGGTAAAATAAGCCAATAAAATATTTATCTGACTCTGAAAAGTCAAAAATAGTAAAGTGTCTTTCAGAGGGATGCAGCACTCTTGGAATTGCTAAGATATTGGGGTGTAATCACAGAACAATCAGATGTTTTGTTGCAAATAGTCAACAGGGTCGCAAGAAATGCGTTGAGAAAAGATGCATATTAACTGCCAAAGATCTGAGAAGAATCAAACGTGAAGCTATTAGGAACCCATTATCCTCCAGTGCTGTCATATTCCGGAACTGCGACCTACCTGGAGTGACCAGAAGCACAAGATGTTCAGTGCTTAGAGACATGGCTGAGTTAAGGAAGGCTGAAACAAGACACTCAAGTTGAAACGTCAATACCGGGCCAAGAAATATCTCAAGACAGATTTTTCAAAAGTTTTATGGACTGAGGAGAGGAGTGTGACTTGATGGACCAGATGGATGGGCCCAAGGCTGGATCAGTAATGGGCACAGAGCTCCACTTCAACTGGAGGTGGGGTACTGCTATGGGTTGGTATTATTAAAGATGACTTAGTTGGACCTTTCCGGGTTGAAGATGGACTCAAAATGAGAAGACACTTTCTTCAAGCGGTGGTACCGGAAAAAATCTGCACCTTTCAAGAAGACCTTGATTTTTATGCAGGATAATGCTCCATGTAACAAGAACAATCAGACGTTTTCTTGCAAACAGTCAACAGGCTGTCAGGATCTAAATCTACAAAAAGCAAGTTCTTACCCCTTTGAAAAATTTCCTCCCGCATCTGCTTCTTAGAGTCATCAAGTTCCACTGCTTCTTTGGAGGCCCGAAATCTTCTGGACCTCTGCTGGTTCATTTTAGCACGGGGAGCCTATTAATAAATAATAAATAAAAAGGTGGGAGGGTCAGACAACAATCAGCTTACACTAGCTCCCAGCATCGGAGGTATAACTGACTACACGCCAAAACAATGAGTGCTCAAATTATTACACAGTGTCCCATGCTTGCTTTAAAGCAAGTCCCACTTTAACACTGATAAAGTGGATAAATCCTGGTTTGTGCGTAATAAGTTTGTTCAAGTTAGACTTACTTTACAGACACACTGTACCTGAAGTGTATTATGTTTCCCAACAGGAATGCATTATCTGTCAAGGACAGCTACCATGAAAAGACACCGCTTTACATCACATGACAAGTGAATAAGCCATCAGCAATGTGTGGGAGTCACACTAAAGAGCCAGACTAGTCATCTGAAGTCAAATCAGATTTAGTTCTGCAGCACTTTTTACCATGGAACCTCCTCTCAAAGCAGCTTCACAAGTTATATCTTCTCCGTTCTAAGCCCAATGTCGAACTGAGCAAGCCCATGTTTGAAGGTTCGATTTTTTGTTTTGTTTAATGACTTGTAAGCACCTACACACAAGATACGCTTGGTTTTAACTTAAATTCTTTCTCCTTTATCAGGGCAATTATAGTCAAGTTCTGTTTTGCGAGTGTCGGCATGAAAACGTTGTGAGGTAAAGTGTGTAAATAAGCTGAGCTTTGACACTTACGACACCATCGATTGCCATGTACAAAACTCTTCTCGGACGAACTATGTTGAAGAGCCGATCGATGTACTCAAAAATAGCAACCATCATTTCATCTTCATTCTTGGGTGCAGGCCTGAAAAACCATTAATGCTGGCATCAGAAAAGTCCTACAAACATGGCTTCAATTTCAGACGAACTGAAATACGTACTTGTCTTCAGGATGCGTACACGGATGGATGATTCCATTCATGTCCAAGTAGAGGTTGTCGAACTCCACCTCATTTGGGTTGGGTTTAGTAGTATCAACAGGTATTCGGACCCCATTGCATTCCTTAGACTGGGAAAGAAATTAGGAAATATTCAGGTTCACAAGTGAAAATAGTGCATATATGCTAGAGCTGCTATCTGCTTAAAGTCATGAGCTTCTGACTCCTACACAAAAATATTGGGGCCTCTATAGCTTTCCATTTCAGAGAAGAATGGAAGGGACTTGTTCATGCTGACAAAGTCAACAGTAACCCAAATAACCACTCATTATAACCAAGGTAGGCAGGAGAGGAACTGTGGAAGCCTAGTGGTTAAGGTGCTGGACTAGGGCCATCACATTACATTTATAAGCAGACACCCTTATCCAGAGTGACTTACAATTGAGACAGTCTTAAATCCAAGCAATTGTGGGGTAAGGGTCTTGCTCAGACACCCAACAGTGGCAACTTGGCAGAGGTGGGATTTGAACCCTAGATCTTCTGGTCCATAGTCCAGTTCCTTAACCGCTAGGCCACCACAGTCCCCAAAAGGTCTGAAAGGTCAAATCCCTTTGTCACAATCCATAATTGCTTGGATTGCAATTGTAAGTCACTCTGGATAAGTGCGTCTACTAAATAATGTAAATGAGGGCATTTCTGAACATACGACATGTCAAACCTTGAAGCAAATTGGCTACAGCAACAGAAGACCCCTGGTGTCAGCTAAGAACAGTATTCTTCAAAAACAGCAAAATGTATTAAGCACCTCTTAATTGGATTTCTGCTTTTTCATGTTTTTATTTTGGTTTATTGTATTTATGCCATTCTCTGCACTTTAAAGTACTTTGAACTACTACTGTATGAAAATTGCTACATAAAGATCACTTATTATTATTACTATTATTAATTATTATTACTACAAAGTCTGCAAAATGTACATTAAAATTGAACAAAAATAGACGAAGTCAAAGTACATTTCAAACGATTACAAATACATGCAAAGGTATCTACAATGTACATAGAAAAGTGCAAACTTAACTTTGGTACCATCTGTACTGCACACTACATAGTGGACTGTGTTTAGCTAGGACTAAATTTGGGATACAGCTCGAGTCTAAACATCGCATCCACGTTAGCCTAGCATTAGCAAACAATGCTGCATAGCACATTCTAGCGGCTTTAAAAATGAACGCCAGTAGCCTTTATTTGACTAGCAAGCCAAAACAATTACTCCGAGACATTAAAGTAGGGTTTACAACAATAATTAAACCCTT
The DNA here is from genome assembly GCA_025084515.1 of Ancistrus triradiatus. Classification (NCBI taxonomy): domain Eukaryota; kingdom Metazoa; phylum Chordata; class Actinopteri; order Siluriformes; family Loricariidae; genus Ancistrus; species Ancistrus triradiatus. The sequence continues at coordinate 201,220 of JAJAGP010001140.1, forward strand.
CCATTTCGGGAATAAACAGCTACGGCTAGCAGGCTACTTAGCCGGTAAACAGCTTGCGCAACCGTGTGCGGGTAAAACAGAAGCAGTTAGCAGTTAGCTTACCTTCTCCTCCACACAGTGCACAATGATAGACGGATATTTCCGGCTCAGCCAGCGAAAAAACGCTGGAACTCCCATCTCCGGTTAAAATACAACTTTTTACACGTATGCTTTAAAATGGCCACGTTAAAAACAATGCACGGTAATGAAAGAACCAGCAACAAACTGCAGCCTTAATAACAACGTCTCAGTTCTGTTAGCACAGCGGCTACGTTTATAGTACATCGGCAGTTCAGCTCCGGTTCATGAACATCAGACACAAGTAGATAAATTAAACTGCGCCACCTACAGGTTTAAACGACTCCGGCTTACTTCTACCATACTGAATACTGCACTCATAGTACCGGCAGTGCACCGGTATATACTTTTCGATCACGTTATTAGGTACACCTCATTGTTTCTGCACTTGTACATTTGATCAGTTCCGCTTACCACATAGAAACACGTTGTAGTTCTGTAAATACAGACTGTAGTCCATCTGTCTCTATCCTACCCCTTTAGTCTGTGCTATAATGGTCAAGACCCCCACAAATCAGGTACTGCTTGGGTGGTATATCTTAGCATTGGTGGTGGTGTTAGTGTGTGTTGTACTGGAATGAGTGGATCAGACACAGCAGTGCTGCTGGAGTAATAAACAACCCAGCGTCACTGCTGGACTCACAATAGTCCACCAACCAAAAATGTAGGACAAAAGCATCCTGTAGGCAGCGTCCTGTGAGCACTGATGAAGGATTAGAGGATGACTAACACAAACTGTGCAGCAACAGATGAGTTGCTGTCTCTGACTTTACATCTACAAGGTGGAGCAGTAAGGTAGATGTGTCTAATAGAGTGCACAGGGAGTGATCACAGTGTTTAAAAACTCCAGCAGCACTGCTGTGTCTGATAAAATCATACCAGCAAAACACACACTGACACACCACCACCACCACATCAGTATCACTGCCGTTCTGAAAATGATCCACCACCCAAACAGTACCTGATCTGTGGTGATCCTGTGGGGGATGCTCCAGTTGCCATTCAGTCCTTTTCTTACCTACTCTTACCCTCTCCCTGAATTTCACATGACAGTCTTCCTTGTTCATCTACCAGCATCTGATCCTTGATTTACTCACTCTTTGCCTCTTCACCTCCGCAGTGATCCTGCAAACCACCATCTGATGTTGCCTAGCTACACTCTCCCCTGTCACCACCTTAAGGTCTCCAACCTCTTTCAGGTTGCATCTTCTGCATAGGACACAGTCCACTTGGTGTGCGACTTCCTCCACCTTTATAGCTAGACAGAGAGAAACACATACTTTATTAATCCTGTAAACTGTATACCATATACTGTATATGGAGGGGATGAGCAGAATTTTACAAGATGTTTTCTAGTTTTTCTACCATCATTTCTTCATTACTGCCTGTAGTGTAGTGGCAGTTCTTGGTTTGGTAGGGTTCAGGGTTGGGCAGGTACAGGAGCCAGTACCCCTGTGACAACAAGCTTGCCCCCTCACGGCCCCCTAAATGTACAATGTACAAGTGTGCAATCGCAGAATACAATTGATGTAAGAGAAACTGAATATAAAACTGTGCAAAGTAGCTGTTTAAATCACAGTCAGTACTTTTTCTGCACAAGATGCCCTAACATGCCCTTCTGTCTCTTTCCCTTCCTTTGCCCAAATGTAGCATATTTTCCACTGGTAAACTGCTGGTCAACCTGTACTAGTAGCAGTCTTCAGTAACCCATTTACATTTTAGTCATTTAGCAGACAGGCTTATCCAGAACAACCTACAAGTGACACGACCTTACAATCTAAGCAATTGTGGGTTAAGGGCCTTGCTCAGGGACTCACCAGGGGGGATATGAACCCTGGATCTACTGGTCCATAATCCAGTATCTTAACCAATAGACCACCACAGTCCCAGAACCTCAGCCGATCTTATTTATGATCCACATATTTTGATGTAGCACAGGTTTCACACCTGATCCCCTCCCTGACTCTACTTTATGTATTTATCCAGGCTTGGCGCTGGCACTAAGGGTACACTGGTATGTGCACCACAGTTGCTGTGTTTAGAGTGTGAAACACTCTTACGTACCTTTGCCAGCCCCACGGAAAACTTTATAGCAAGCCCCCCACTTTTGGAACCACTGATCCACAGTATTTTTCTCCTAAAAAGGTGCTCGAATCCCATGCAGGTCACATTTACACCTGTTGTATTAGTAATATGATTATACATTAGCATGTGTTTTAATTGCACCTTTAATTAGTAAGCAGTTGCTAATAACAGTAGCTGATGAGATGATACAGTGTGGGGTTCTTGGTATAAATCTGTGCTGGGGCTTTGATGTGACTGCTGCATTATGCACAATCTTTGTTTTGTCTTTAAACTGAACAATGTGCACACTCGTCACATTACCATAAACAGAAAAGAATAGACTCATTAATGCACCTAGTCGATGAAATCATTTAATACTGCACACGTACACACAAACAAACACACACACGCACACATGCACACACACACACACACTGACACTCACATAAGAATAATACAAACCATATTAACCACTGGATCATTCGCGGGTCAGTGAGCATTACCAGCAAGACCAGGAGTTCACCAGCTGAACCAGTGATAAATCAGACCTGCCCATCATTGGTAGCCTAGTGGATAAGGTACTGGACTATAGACCAGAAAATGCAGCGTTCAAATCCTACCTCTGCCAAGCTGACACTGTTGGGTTCTTCAGCAAGGTCCTAAATTGCTTGGATTGTAAGGTTGTATCTACTGAAAATCCTTCTGGATAAGGGTGTCAGCTAGATGATATAAATGGAATTCATAAATTAGCTTGAACATGGGCTTGCTGTTTTATTTTTTCTAAGAAAAACAACAAAAATCAGCATGTATTTTGGATGTTGATACTATATGCTTGTCAGTTACCAAGACCATGAGTTCCATGGGTCAAAGCTGGTTTTGGATTATTAGTGTTCGTCTTGTGGTAGGTTAACTGGGGATGTCAAACTGCCTCTCTGGTAAAGCTGGTTCACCAGATAACCAGTAGCCAAAAGACAACATCCAGTGATGTTTGTAATCTCTTTAGAATTTTCTATAGTACAGTTTACAGTTATAGTATTGCACAATTATGACCTATCAGATTTTCACCCTAGTAATAAGAGTAGATAAAGGGAATCCAATTAAACAGATGTGACAAAAACACTATACTTGGTAATTTATTAATTGAGGAATCCATTCTTTATCCAATGTTACACATCTGTGAGTGGCGAATGTATGTGAAACTCTTGAATTAGATGTTAATTTGTAGGTGAAATTAGAGTCAGGTGTCTTCAGTCAGTGGGATGATGACCAGGTGTGACTGGGGGCCCTTTTGTATGTGAAGAACAGGGGTCAACTGAAGTCTGATCTTCATAGCACAATTGTGGAACAAACAATGGAGATTTGTTTTTTGGATCTCAGAAAAAGAGTTGATGCTTATCAGACAGGAAAAGGCTAAAAAACAGGGTAACTTCTAAGCAACTAAAGCCATTTATCACATTGGCTAATGTTAATGGCCATGAGTAGACCACTGGGAGAACACTGATCAGCAATGGTGTGCATGGCAAGGTTGCAAGAAGAAGCCCTTTGCACTCCAAAAAGAAAATTGCTGCCCATCTGCAGTTTGCTAAATATCACAAATCCAGGAGGTTATTGCAAAAAAAAACAGTTTGTGGATGGATGAGATCAAAATACATAGGCTCCATATTTTACAACAAAGTCATTCCAGCATTAGAGCCGTATCCATCTATGAACCTTTGTGGTGGTAGTATCATGGTTTGGGCCTGTTTTGCTGCATCTGGGCCAGGATGGCTTGCCACCATTGATGGAACAATGAATTCTGAATTATATCAGCAAATTCTGAAAGAAAATGTCAGGACATCTGTTGTGAACTGAATCTTAAGAGATGGTGGATCATGCAGCAAGACTTAATCACCCAACCTGCTCTACTAAAAATTGATTAAAGGAGAGCAAAGTTAACATTTTGGAATTTCCAAGTCAACGTCCTGACCTTAGGCAAATGCAAATGTTGTGGAAGGACCTGAAGCCAGCAGTTCATGTGAGGAAACCCACCAACATCCCAGAGTTTAAGCTGTACTGTATGGATGAGAGGGCTATTCCTCCAAGCCGGTGTGCAGGACTGATCAACAGTTACAGGAAACGTTTAGGTACAGTTATTCCTTTACAAAGGTGTCACACTTGATACATACAGTTCACAAACATTTACCAATCACAGATACATAATATTGGATTAGTTTCCTCAATCGATAAATGACCATGTAAAATAATGTTTCTCATTTAGGTCATATTTATGCAGTACTATGAAAAATTCTAAAGGGCTCACAAACTTTTAATTATTTTTAAGTATTTTTTTACTGTTTTTTATTTATTTTTTATTATTATTATGTAGCAAGATGACAGATTCGGTTAGTAGCTCACATTTTTAGCAAGATGAGAACCAGCATCCACAACACCGCTTCTTAGTACTGCACTACATTCATACAGTCTTATGTGAAAGTGACGTTTTATTGACTAAAGGAATACGTTTAGCACTTCAGTATTTAGCCATGAATAAAGTTCTTCTGCCCAACTTTGACAACAACTGTCCCTGGACATTTGGTCTACCTTAAACCCTTCCAGGCTTGAGCGGCCCCTTGTGGTTTCATGTGGTAAAGGTTCAGAAAAACGGTTCATTGCTTCTCATTCCAGATGGGACCTTTTCGAGATTTTGTAATCTGCCAGGTACTTCTCCATCACACCCTCTAAGAATGCAAGAAACCTTGGGGTTATCCTTGATCACCAGCTGATTTTCTTCAGCCAAACTGACCCAGTCTTGCAAGTATCCCCTCTACAACATCAGTAGAAGTTGACCCAGGGAAGACATCCAGGTGCTTGTTCAGTCTCTTGTTATATCAAAACTAGATTATTGGAGTGCTCTTCTGGCTGGTCTTCAAAACCCTGATGCTCGCCTACAAAGCCAAAAATGGACCAGCGCCTTCTTATCTGAAGGCTCCAATTAAACCACACTCTGTACCTCATACCCTTCAAGACACGAGCTTGGCTCGACTCGATCCACCACACAAGATTAAAGGAAGACAAGCATCAAGACTCTTCTCCATACTGGCACATGAACTTCCACTGGATGTCTGAATGGCTGAGACACTTGCTGTCTTCAAATGGCGAATACAACTCACCTCTTCAGTCAGCACTATAGTGAAGATTGAAACTGCACTTACATATTTTATAAAATGATATAATAAACATTGTATGTGGATTTACCTACATCAAATCTTAACGGGGTTTAGTTAGATGATGTTCTTGGGTTATTGCTTATTCGTACTATGAAGAAATGTACATTACGAAGAATACAAAGCACTTCTGTATGTTGCTCTGGATAAGGGTGTCTGCTAAATGCTGTAAATGTAAATATTACCTTGTTCTAAGTATAATCGTATAGATTACAAGCGACTTAGTGGGGACCCTGATAATAAGACCAGCATGTTGTATGCTCACCAAATCAGCTTCCCATAATTGTGAGCAGCATACCCACTATCCTAGTGAGTGCTAATGACCATCATGATCAGCAAAGCATCATATGGAACCAGCATACAAAACACAACACACAGTGCCTATAGAAAATCATCAAACCCCTTTGAAAGAAACTATTTTTCCCTTATATCCAGAAATAAAAATCTATTAAAAATTGTATTCTAATAAAAATATTTTACAAGCTTTATATACACATTTAGCTTTACAAAAGTCATATAAAGAATAAAAACAACTGAATAACAGGGCTGAAAAGTGTTCAGTCCTCTGATTTAATAGTTTGTAGAGCTACCTTTGCTTTAATTGCAGCCAGTTTATACAATCTGTTTGGACATGACTCTATCAGCTTTGCACCTGGATTGGGGAATATTTGCTGAATCTTCTTTGCTGTTTGTGATCAGTCATATTTTGAGGTGAGATGCAATGGACTGCTCTCTTCAAGTAGATTTTCAGATCAGATTTAGGTCCTTAATCCACTGCCTTGGTGTTTTTTCAGTGTAGAGTCCTTGTTGTGCTGGAAGGTGAAGCATCTGTCCAGCTTCAGCTGTCTATCAGAAGGCTGCAGGTTTTCCTCAAATAATTCTGGTGTACTTGGCAGCATCGACTTTCCCATCAATTGCTTAGTCCTAGCTGAAGAAAAACACCCCATAACACAATGTTGCCACCACAATGCTTCACAGTGGGTATAGTGTATTTTGGTTGGTGTGCTTTTGGTTTTTGTCAAACAAAGTAATTAGACTCACTCCTACATGCTCCATCTTGGCATCATCTGACCGTTAATGATATCAAAAGTTCTTAGACTTATCATGGTGCTTCAGGCATGCCGACATGAAGCTACGTCAGACTGTAGTGACTTAAACTGATTAATCCAATAAACCGAAACCAGATCAAAATGCAATTCTCCTGCACCAGATGTTTCCACTGTCTGCTGGAGTCATGTGCAAAATGAACGACTGAATATGTTTTGTGATTTCTTTCCATGCCCTGTTATTTATTGAAATGAAATTACCAAATGCCAATGCAAAATGAAATATCAATTTCTCGTCCGTGTAAATGAGAAATAATGACTGCTAAATATGCTAATGGTGCTTTTATGAAGGCTGAATGCATTAAACAGAACATTTTATTAACCAGAGTCATTACAATGAAGCCGAGCTCTAAGCGCACTTTCAAAGCCATGAAGTGGAGAAATGACCCAGCCACTCATAACTTCAGAGAGCACAGCTAGCATGCTTGTACGGCAAATCCTGTTTATGACCAGCATATCAGAAAAGTTCCCTAAGCGTTATGAGGAAGAAACCTTGGGAGGACCAAGACTCAGAAAGGGACCCATCCTCCTCGGGTGGCGTAGATGATAAATGTAAGGATGAAACTAATTGATCTAGTCAAATAAGTCTCATAGTAATTGTTAAAATAAAAATAACGTAAAAAATGCGCATAGGCATATCAGCGTTACTTGATGCACAGCGTCACTTTAGGATCTTGAGTTCTTGGCAGGAAAGTCCTTGCAGAGAGTTGGAGAGAGTTACTGCCATCTGGTGTGGCCTGGGTGTGGTGGGGCTGGAACTGGTACCAGAACACTAGCTCGGAGAGAAAAGAGAAGATGTAGTTAGTTAATGATTACGAGCACAGAGTCCATTAACAATCACTGATGCCATGTGTAGCATGAGACTCTGGCAGCATTAGCTATAGCAGCATAGCTAGAAAGAGGAGAACTGGTAGGTAAGACAGTCAAGAGGGATCACATGAGACATTAGCAACCCACCTCCCCATGAGAGGCAAGAATATTGCCTTAATGGTGGGTTAAGGGCCATGCTAAATGAGCCAACAGAAGCAGAATTGGAACCTTCTGGTCCATAGTCCAGTAGTTTACCTGCTAGGCCATCACAGTCCCATCTCATACGTTTACAGCATTTAGCAGACGCATTTAGCAGACAACTTACAATTGATACATTCCAAGCAATTGTGGGTTAAGGCTATTGCTCAAGGCAGAGGTGGGATTTGAACCCTGGACCTTCTGGTCCAGAGTCCAGTACCTTAACCGCTAGGCTACCACATACAATACAGTTGTAGGGGAGGCGGGTTGCTGTGTCTCATGGGTATCTGTGTAACTCTCTGTAATAGTTAACGCATGTGTGCTCTGTTTATGGACTCTGTGTTATTAACATCCCTAATTATCTTTCTCTCAGGCCACCAATGAAACGTTTACCTTACATTTGTGCTATTTAGCAGACACTTACAGACTACAATTACAATTACAGACTGTAGTCCATCTGTTTCTCTACATCTGTTCGTCCCATTTACTGTCTTCTCTAATGGACAGGACCCCCACAGGACCAGCACAGATCAGGTACTATTTGGGTGGTGGATCATTCTCAGCACTGACACTGACACTCATGTGGTGGTAGTGTGTTAGTCTGTGTTGTGCTGGTATGAGTGGATCAGACACAGCAGTGCTGCTGGAGTATTTAAACACCCCAGTGTCACCGCTGGACTGAAAATAGTCCACCAACCAAAAATGTCCAGCCACCAGCAGTGATGAAGGATTAGAGGACGACTAACACAAACTGTGCAACAACAGATGAGCTACTGGGACTGTGATAGCCTAGAGGTTAAGGTACTGCCCTATGGACCAGAATGTCCAGGATTCAGTTCCCACTTCTGCCAAGCTGCCGCTGTTGGGTCCGTGAGCAAGGCCCTTAATCCACAATTACTCAGACAAGGTGGAGCAATAACGTAGATGTGTCTAATAGAGCGCACAGTGAGAGAAGACAGTGTTTAAAACTCCAGCAGCACTGCTGTGTCTGATCGAAGAGGACATTTTTACTGACACATATTTATGTGTTATGTACAAACCGTAACAGCAGCTTTGTTGGCTCAGTGATAAGAGTTGTCTCTTGGAAACAATAGTTCTTAAGGGCCTGTGTTCAAATCCTGGGTAGAACTTGCAAAGTGGAGGTGCATGTAGGAAAAGCAGGACTGAAACAACGTTTTTTTTCATTTTCAGAAAAAAATAAGACAACTTGTGCAGAGATGCATACAATATGCATTGTATATTTCTTACATGGTGTCATATTGTCTCTGTGTTTGATCTTATGACGACCATAATTGAAACGGGCTATATGTTATTTTTCATTTTGTGCATGGCTGTTTTGCAGTGTTGTGTCATTTATTCATCACACTAGTTCATTCATTCCTCGCAGAGAATCCACACGAACCCTTATCCCTGGTCCTCTTTTCTATTCTGTGATTACCATCAGTTTGGGGATGCCTCTGCATGAAAAGGTTGAGATGAATTCGGATAGCACAATAGATTGATTTACACCTCAGAGGCTCAGCCTGGGTCATGAACCACGGGCCTCTTTGAAGAGGAGCTTCTTTACGTATGCTTTGTGTAGTGAAGAGAATGAGAGCTATTATCCACGGAGGCTGAAATTCAGACACTATTACAATTAACGGAGTGATCGGCCTAGCGGATCCTGCATTCGCTCACGCTGAAATGGGTTAAATCATTCATTATACATAGATTCTTCATTGTAAGGTTCTGTAGAGGACACTTTCATTCATCATGTTCTCATCATGTCCAAGATTGGTTCTTGTAATCGTAAGGAAATATTTAAAGTACAGGTAAGCACCGTGTAATGTCCATGCAATCAACATCCATTCGCATTATCAACCAAGGTCTTAACAACCATAACACATTATAATAGGCAATAAACATCTGTCTTTTAATGCCGGGCTTGCGGCTGTAAACAGCTGGTCAAATTAAAAAAGGTTTAGCATGTGTAGCCATAAATATTATTTATGTCATACATTCATATTTTTTATATATAATAAACAGCATTTAGCAGATGCCCTTATCCAGAGCGACTTACAATTGATAGAATCTTACAATCCAAGCAATTGTGGGTTAAGGGCCTTGCTCAAGGACCCAACAGCTTGGCAGAGGTGGGATTTGAACCCTGGACCTTTTGGTCCATAGTCCAGTACTGTAACCGCTAGGCTACCACAGTGCCGCTGTAGTACTCAAGACCGATCTCGAGATCATAAACGAATGGTCACGTCTCAGTCTTGACCTCATTTGGACTCGGTCTTGTCTGGGTCTTGGGGTGAGGTGGAGGATATTGTTGTCAAAACCAGCCAAGTCCAGTGCGTCTATCTGAGATAACTTTAATCATAAACTGAACTTTTCTTCTATTGTAATGAAATGTCAGCAATCCATTGAAACTGAATAAATCAGTCCTTTCTCTACATCCCTAAATAAAATCTGCACTCTGATTGGCTAACAGGGAAAACCAGTCACTGCTCTTCTCGTTCAGTATCCGATCAATCAACACGTTTTATTCTGATGTTAAGTTGCTTGCTTTACTTCACCATGTCCACAAAATCTGGAATTATTATTATGTTTTCACGTTTAATAATAAAATGGATAGAATGGATGTTGTTGGCTATAGTCAGTTGACTTTGACATGTCCAGGGTGACATCTGATTAAGCTTGAGAGAAGAAGGGAAACAGAATCATCGCCATCATTTATTTCCAGAAGTTTTGGTTTGTTATAACTATAATGTATGGATAATTAATAATTATTATTTAATGTTATATTTTACAAAATATATGGAAAATATAATAGAACTTATTTATATCTATCATGGGGTAGCATGGTAGCTCAGTGGGGTGGCTCCCAGCGAGATGATCCTGGGTTCAGTCCCCAGGCGGAGTGGTCTGAGTCTTCTGTGTGGAGTCTGCATGTCCTTTCCATGTTTGTGTGGGTTTACTCTGGGTACTCTGGTTTCCTCCCACAGTCCAAAGACATGGGGGTTAATTGGTGACTCTTAATCTGTTCTTGGTTTCGGTCACTCCCGGTCTCAGGTTTGATTCGGACTCCACTACTAAAAATCGTGATCTCGACTCGGACTTGGCTCTTGAGGTCTTGAATACAACACTAGCATTACATGCATAAGCAATTAACTTAGGATATAATTAACAAGTAAAATATGGGCATTACAGTTCAGTAGAGTACTGTATCATGTGGCATCATACCTGGGAGATTGCTGTACAGTGTCTTTGAATCTGTTTTGAGTCTGCTTACAGCCTCAGCGTCCATATTGAAAGAGAGCTTTTTATTTTCTATTATAATTTATTCTAATCTGTAAGACCTCGGCCATTGAAGCGATTGGACGTCGTTTGGATGGACATTAAACAACGCATACCTGTAGCTATTTTTACAACTATAACCCATATATTTATTACAAAGAGCAGCACTAAATAATCATGTTGCTATGGATAGTGTAACCTGTACAATTCACATACAGTATGTTGTACATTACAAATGGATTCACTATTCAAAGCATATTTCATTATCTAAATGGACCCACCATCGTACAGGTAATGTTTATATTCGACATGGCAAAACAAAATGTTTTGCCGGCCGCTAATGGTTGAGACGCTTCATATAATAGCACACTAATACCAGTAATTAACTCTGAATGAACTAGCTGCAATTTGATTCAAAATTGGCTTTTATGGTCCATTATTTCGATCATTTAATATCTAATAATAAGACAGCGGCCTGCAAAAGAGGCTGTGTAGGACTGTGAGACAGACAAGGACGGCTAATAATATCCAAGAAAAATAACAACAGATCTGCAAAACGACACTTGCTCAGAATACAGGTTCGGAATTGGGATGAGGAGCAAGATTCACCAGGCCTGATTCAAGTCCTAATATTTATGATACAGAACAGTGTGTACAAAGTCAATTAAGAGGTTATGGGACTGCTGTAAAGATACAGCAAAAATGACAATGCAGGGAGTCCAAATGTGTGCAAACGATCGTCTTCAAATAAATATGTAATCTACAGCAGCATTCATACGCATTCTCCTACCGACACACGGCTAACATCAGAAAAGTCTCCAAATTTCATTGCATCACTGAAGCTGTGATCTTTTTCCTACATTCAGACTGAAAGCAGCAGATTGAAACACAGCTCCAAAGCACTCTTGTTGGAATCCGGCGCCGGTTTAATTGGTCTAAATTGATGTGAATTGAAAGCGCTCTGTTAAAAGCAAGACACCGCACTGGCAGACAGCCTGATATGGCCAGTAATATGAGAGCATGAGGGCCCTTACCCTCCCATTAGCATGGAAATGCTGAGAATAAGCATCTGGCATAAAGGATTTCAATAACAAACACATTTCTCCCCCTGTTAGCCTGGATCCAGAATGGGATTCAGTTATTTTCTGAAGTGATGTTGATGTGCATTTGTATAGCATAAGAGTACATTTTGGCCAGAGTCTCACAGGTTTCGAGGATTTGCTAATATGTGGAAGATTTGGGCTAATATGTGGAATCTTTCTAAGGAGGGATTCAACTGAGGAGAGTTTTCAGCTTATCTCATTTATCTCACTCACTGCTATTAAGAGCATACTTGTGGACATAATGATACTTATAAATGTCTTACATCTGTTTGACTAATTAACTCACTAATATGTAATATTGGATCATTTTCCTCAATAAATAAATGACCAAGTATAATATTTCATCTCATTTGTGTAACTGGGTTCTCTTTATCTACTTTTAGGACTTGTGTCAAAATCTGATGCTGTTTTAGATCATATTGATGCAGGAATATAGAGAATGCTAAAGTGTTCACAAACTTTCAGACACCACTGTAGCGTACTGTATTCTTAGTGCAAATACCTCCCCATGGGTCCTAAAAAGGTTGATGATTACAGCCAACCAAAAGGAAATCAAGGACTGAGTCCTCTGGATCACTTTCCGGCTGAGTACAGATAATACATTATCTGTTTTCCTTCCCTCATTAATTGTGACAGGAGCACACAGGTTAACCACAAACAGTTAGGCCATGCAGCTGATGAAGCCCAGCATGAAGCACACAGCAGCAGAGATGTTAGATGTTACAGTCCAGCAGCTGGACCCTGGAAGAATGGCTGGTAAAATGTGAAAAATGAATAATAAATCAGATATATTTCAAGCTCTAACAGCCATCATCAGTATGTGGTAACTATGGTATGCTTTAAATCAACTGTATGTATTTCTGTCTAATCACCAGTCCAGTTGTGGTCATTCATTTCTATACAGGTACTATATAGGTTCTGTACTCACAAATCTATTTTCTTGGACAGAATCCACATTCTTACTGTACATATGCTTTCAGGTGAAAGATGAGCAGCTCACCACTCATAAAATCTCATTCACTCCACCGTCACCACGGCGCAGCAAGGCCCGATTCAGGGTGCTAGTTCAGCTTCTTACTGTGCGTTAACCTTGAGGAGAGCAAATCCATTAGGATGTTCTCTTCTATTTCGGCAGAAGTGGCCCAGGTCCTGGCCATCACAGTGACAACCTGAAAGCTGTAATTTTGAGAGGGTTACGTGTCAATTTGCACTCTAGCTCTTCTGTTCTATTGGTGCAAGGTGCATCGTGGAGGTCTTTCTGAGATGGGAAGAAGCAGAGTGGTTAAGTTGTGCCAGACAAAATAATAGGGTTTTAGATACAGCTGTATTTGAGTCTGTATTCTACTACTGAGTTACCAGAGACGATACAGAGAAGGTCTTTAACCTGAGTGTGGTGTAATGGGGGTATATCAGCATGTAATCATTAAGGCACACCCTGGTGTCTATATCATCAGTCATTGATTTGCTAAATATACACAGGTGGAGGTCATTAACTACAATATTGACAGGGTTTATAGTTTAAAAAATGAGACCGCTAGTGAAATTTCTTCTATTTTTCATTTTTTCCTAAAACTGTATACAATGTATGCTTTGCATATGGGACCGTGGTAGTGTAGCGGTTAAAGCACTGCACTATAACCTAGAAGGTACTGGGTTCAGTTCCCTCCACTGCCAAGCTGCCACTGTTGGGCTCTTGAGCAAGGCCCTTAATCCACAATTGTTTGGACCACAAGATTTGCAAGTTGCTCTGGACTTAGCTTCTGCTAAGTGATGGAAATGTTATCACTACAAATCAATAATCAACATTTGTTCACCAAATTGAGTGAACAGTTAAATCTTTGATACATTCTGTTAAATTTCTGAGTTACATTAGTATTTAGTATATTCTCCCTTTAGGTGCAAGTTTGAGTAAAATCGGATGATCTATGTTGTCCTAGCATGATTTCAAAATATTCCATAGAGTAGTGCAGTCAAGACCATGACTGGGACACATCGAGTCTGAGTCAAGATGAAGACCAGGAATGACCGAGACGAGACTATTGTAAGCAGTACTCTTTTGTTTGTTCCACATTTCCTGCATATCCATGTAAATTCACTCGTTGAGTCTCTGTTTCATCTGGCTGACCTTCTGTGTTGTCCATAATACTGTCTATCAATGCATTTTTGGATTGCATCAAACAAAAGTATCAGGTCCATCAGATCATCCTCTTAAATATTACAGCTTTCCCCTACACAGGGTCATAACAGTACGTTCCCGTATTTTCTATTATTATTGTGAATGTCCATAAATCAAAAAAAGGGTTATCGTGTGTAACAGTTTAGGCTTCGGATGCTGAGTAGATGGTAGCGTTGTACTTGTTTTCAGCGGTATGTCTGACACATTTATGTTCGTTTGCTTGCAGTTGTCTTGTGAAAATGCCCTTTATATTTACATTACAGTTTCCTAAACAGACTGTGATTATGTCCAGTCAACGTCCATTTTGGCCAAAATCCTATTTCACAGAACACAATGCAGTCGCCGAACGGCGCATACCTGTAGTTCCATTTCAAAGGCATTGTTACTGACCATTACATGGTATATTAGACACCATTATTTTGAACATTACTGCATAATCACATGGAACATATAAATCAAGTATGGGAAACACATTCTGAATTAAATAAAGCTAGTCATAAAGCTTGAATCATCAAACAGTGAGGCACACTTCAGTGCGGAAAGATATAACAAGCTTCCAATACCCTTAAATTGAATTGTGGTTTCAGAATAAGAAGGTCACCAATATAGCTACCATGTTTACCTTATTATTTGTTCTCTCTATCATTGAAAAATCTGTCCACAAGGACTAATAAGGAACATCAATGCTTAATCTGACCTTCTCCTACCCTTCATATAGAACTACATATAGGACTCATAATGACATCTTTTAAGATGTTTTGCAGCTGCCATGACCTCCGGAGTCTTCAGGTTGATGGCCTTGGTGTGCACAGCCTCCTTCTGCTCAATAGAATCCTTATTTCACTCAAATCTCCTCCACGGGAGCCTGGTTGGGAGGCTGGTTGAAAAGAAGTCCTGATTAGCCTCCATACTGTGGGGTGATGGGTTCAAATCACTGGGTCTCAGACCAGTTTTACTCTCGTAGGCATGTTGGTCTTGCTACACATGTTATATTTCTAAGTACGAATCTTTTCACAACAACGAATTTGGAGTAGATCCTTTTCATAAGTCTTCTGTGCAACACAGGGTCATGAAGGTTAATCAAGTAAAAAATACACGACAAAATGTCTTATGCAAAATATCTTAGACATGGCATGATTAAGGCTTGGCATAAATAAACTTTCAGATGTTAGAGTGTTTGATGAGCTCGTCTAGAGTAAACAAGGTGAAAAATCCCCCATCAGACAGAAGGAGCAGTGGAAACATGCATATCATCCTCCTCATATAGAGACCAACTACGAACTAAAAACCAGACAATTTTGTTTTATTTACTTAGTTTTAGATGTCTAGTCATAATGCTTAATTCTTATTCTAAAGTAAGTACTAGACATGAAATGTGAAGAGATTTAAGAGAGACCTTACTTAAGAAGTAAAATGACCCTAGGAGCATTTGTCAGCAGACCTTCGTGTTGCTTTATGTATAAGTGTGAGAGTGAGCCTAATCATTTTTATTTAATTATTAGGATTTTATTTATGTAGGAACCAGGACATTGAGTGCTCATGACGCATTCTAGTACAGCACCATATATGTACAGCAAACAGGACTGAAAATATAAATGTAAAGTTAGGTGATGCAAGTAAATAAAAGGTGAAGTAAAGCGTAAACTAGCTTAGCTGAGCTGTGTCTGGACATAATACTATACAGAGCTTAATTTTCAACCCACCCATGTCTTCCAAAAAAAGGCTTCCTAAAAAACGCTCTAACACTTAAAATGGATGGACATTTTTATTCACAAATTGGCAGTCTGGAGGCAGGTTTTCATTGAAACCAAGCAAGCACATGGGAAGATGTTTGAAGTTGGGGCTGCTGTCAACTGAATCTAAAATTGTAGATGTCTATGCACACACACACACACACACACACACACACACACACACACACACACACACCTAGCCTTTCCTTGGCGAAACATAGAGTACATGTTAGATACAGACATAGAGAATAAAAGATATAAAATCTTCATAATAAATGAATTAATTGCTTATGGAAATGTTTCATAATGGTGTGATTGGGCAAACGCCACAGAGAACAGAACTGGGCACAGACTGGCAGCGACAGTCAGAGGTACTGAGTCTCAAGTGAGTTTGTTAAGCTTTTGTATCATTTTGATAAAATAAAGAGCTCTCTTATTTAGAATATGGGAGAAGTAATACTTCAATGAATGACCGACCTAAATCAAACCAAATATTCTTCAGAAATATTTACTTAGCCATCTTTAAAAGCACTAAGCACACTAAACCATCCCATTTGGCATTTGGTGAGTCGGGGTTGGGGTTGTAGGTGGCAGACCCTGGCAGTACCCCCGTTCGGCACCTATGACACCGATCATAAGCTACACCTGATATCATCCCAAGGTCAAACATTTGTCTGTTTCTGAGTTTCGAACTCAGTGTACAGTATACTGCTTAAACTGCTGTAAATAGAAAAGGGGGGCTTTACCTTCCATAGCTCCAGGGCTCTGAAGAAAGAGCCAGCTACTGAAAACTGAGGACCTGGAACTGGAACCGAACAGGTTGTTGGTGACTGGTATTTGTGGACGGTGGACTGTTCTCAGTCCAGTAGTAACACTGAGGTGTTGAAGAACTATGAGCAGCTGCTGAATGCCAGTCCTCTCAAACCACACTTCAGAGCATTTAGTTTGATGTGCTCATGAGTGTGGTTTAGTGCAAGTCAAGTTCCATGCTCTGTTCTCTTCAAAAGCCAACAATGGCTTTTTCTCCCACATGCTATCGTTGGGTTTATGATAAGACAACAGTGGTTCAGACTGTTATAAATATTTTGTATTCACTTATGTAATGTCATTAAATCTGGGACATAATGAATACTGTAATATTCTAATACTATATGGCACTTGTCGTTCCTTTTGTCCACTACACTTCATACAGCAGAGCTAAATCAATAATAAATCTTAAACTCAAATGGTCTTGTGAACTCTACCCACTGAAACATTTCACTCGGTACACTTTATTAGTCACGATTACATACACACTCTATTCAATTGGTTTGTTGAGAGAACTGAGAGTGAACGTCAGGGCTATGTTTTAAACCAATTTTCCTGGTCAGGGTTGCAAAAGCTCTGGGACTGTATTCATAAAGATTTTAGTTCTAAGAGTAGCTCCTGGTGATGAAATTCTAAGAAAAATCTTGTGGGCATTTTCCTCTCAAAGTTAGGAATAGATCCTAGTAAAGATAAAAGCTATTCATAAAGCATGTTAACCCCTAAATCTTAATAGAGGTGTGATCACCTCTCCTACCCAGTGCAACAATGGCGTAACACTTGAAATGAAAGTTCATACGAACCAACCCCACCAGTTACAGTGGTGCTTGAAAGTTTGTGAACCCTTTAGATTTTTCTATATTTCTGCACAGATATGACCTAAAACATCATCAGATTTTCACACAAGTCCTAAAAGTAGATAAAGAGAACCCAGTTATACAAATGAGACAAAAATATTATACTTGGTCATTTATTTATTGAGGAAAATGAAATTGAAATGAAATTCAATGAAATTCAAGACCATTGTTACCCTCCCCAGGAGTGGTCGACCAACAAAGATCACTCCAGGAGTAAGGCGTGTAATAGTTGGTGAGGTCACAAAGGACCCCAGGCTAACTTCTAAGCAACTGAAGGCCTCTATCACATTGGCTAATGCTAATGTTCATGAGTCCACCATCAGAAGAACACTGAACAACAATGGTGTGCATGGCAGGATTGCAAGGGAAAGCCACTGCTCTCCAAAAAGAAACAATTGCTGCTCGTCTTGCAGTTTGTGAAGATCACGTGGGACAAGCCAGAAGGCTATTGGAAGAATGTTTGTGGATGGAGGAGACCAAATAGAACTTTTTGGTTTACAAGAAAAGCATTAAGTTTGGCGAAAGGAAACCACTGCATTCCAGCATCAGAACCTTATCCCATATGTGAAAATATGGTGGTGGTAGTGTTGTGGGTTTGGCATGTTTTGCTGCAATCTGGGCAGGACGGGCTGCCCATCATGATGGGAACAATGAATTCTGAAATGATATCAGAATCTAAAGGAAAAATGGACAGGACATCTGTCATGAACTGAATCTTTCAAGAGAAGGTGGGTCATGCGCAAGGACAAGGGACCCCTGACGCCACAAGTCATTCTAACCAAAGAAATGGGTTAACGAAGAATAAAGTTCGTTTTGGAATGGCCAAGTCAAAAGTCCTGACCTTAAATCCAATGGAAATGTTGGGAAGGACCTGAAGTGAGGCAGCTAATGTTTGAGGAAACCCACCAACATCCCAGATTTGACTGAACGGGGGCTGTTCTGTACGCGATGGAATGGGCTAAAATTTGCAGATGATCAACAGCTACAGGAAATGTTAGCTGCAGTTATTGCTGCCAGGGGGGGGGGGGGGGTCACAGCAGATACTGAAAGCAAAGGTTCACATACTTTTGCCACTCACTAATATGTAATATTGGATCATTTTCCTCAGTAAATAAATGACCAAGTATAATATTTTTGTTTGATTTGTTTAACTGGGTTCTCTTTATCTACTTTTAGGACTTGTGTGAAAATCTGATGATGTTTAGGTCATAGTTATGCAGAAATATAGAAAATTCTGAAGGGTTCACAAACTTTCAAGCACCACTGTAAATAGATTAAACAGCAATCATACTTGAAAAGAGCAGAACTGCATTTTCCCCAGTTCATATGCTATCCAATAGCTTAAGTAGGCTACAAAAATTACCAGCGTGGTGCACTAACTGTCACTAGACTGTACAGTAGTACCAGAAAGTCTAGGGTTCAAAACCCACTTCTGCCAGGATACGACTGTTGGGTCCTTGAGGAAGGCCCTTAAGTGCTTTGATTGTGAGGTTTTATCAGTTGTAAGTCACTCTGGATAACAGTGTTTTCTAAGTAAAATAAAGCAAATGTTTTATTGAAGAAACAGCCTATGCCTGTCATTTCAATGGCTTATAATAGGCTATACAGTATTTCCCTAATTACGGTTGTGTGTGTGAGTATGTGAGTGAGAGGGTTGACAACCAATCACAGTTTTCAAAATAATGCATCATACCTAACAACCAGGTCAACCCCGCCTCATTGAGATAAAAGTATTTGTGTTCTCCTTGCTCAGAGTTGCTCTCAGATTGCTTCTGAGTTAGGAGCTCTCTAAGAGTATTATTAGAATCTTACTGAATATCACCCTGATCCCTGTCCTCAGAGAACACAGTGAGCCGGCTTAAGTGTGCAACATCAACTGTAGCTTAGGAATGAACCCCAGAGCTAGGAGTGGTACCAACACTACTTGATAGTACTAAAAGTAACCTTGGATATCTTTGGCCATTTTAATTTAATGTTACAATGTTATGGTTAATTGATATTTATGAAACTCACTGATTAAAATGACATTTAATTTGTGTTTATTCAACAACACTCAAGTGTTTCTATAAAG
Source organism: Ancistrus triradiatus (assembly GCA_025084515.1). Lineage (NCBI taxonomy): Eukaryota > Metazoa > Chordata > Actinopteri > Siluriformes > Loricariidae > Ancistrus > Ancistrus triradiatus. The sequence continues at coordinate 220,741 of JAJAGP010001140.1, forward strand.
CAGGTTCTATCACTCTTTCTAACTAGGAAATCCAGCAGGAAGACTGGATACTATTTTATTTGTCTCTAATTTTCAGGCTAAGGCCCCTTCACAAGACTGGATTGTTCCGCCTCATAGTATGTCTGGCCTGTCATCTATCCACCCGATCTCTGGGATCTCTGGGAATGTGGAGGATAATCAGTTCTGGGGAAACAGAGGGCTCGATACTCTCAGCTACCAGACTGAACAAACACACCCAAACAAAGGCTGGGAGAAAGCTGCAGGAACGGCTATTGTTCTGGAGAGTTGCTGAAGCTCCATTTAGGTCTATGTTTGGAACTTCTACAGGTGACTATAATCATGATCATAATAATTGCATATTTCATAAATTATTATGTATGGACATTATATCATTGCTAAAACAATAAATCAAATGATGGCCTAAAACTTTTGCACAGTACTGTGTATGTATACCAAAACTCTTAAACTCTACAAAAGTCATTACTGCACTTCTGCCTTGTCAAGTGCTACTTATGTCTTAAGTCATCCCACTGGGACTGCACCCACAAATCAGCTATGTGCAGACTAATTTCACAGTCTATTTTTAAGGCAGCTAAAGGCCACATAATCATACTGAAATCATAGGCAACCTAATAGATAAGTGTCTGTTCTTCAGAGCTCTTAAATATTTGCAAAACGTCTGTGATTTCAAGGTCATTTCGGCATACCTCTGCACGCTTAGCAGGTAATGACTAGCAGATGACATATTCTCGCTCATTTATTACATAATTGTAAAAACTGTAGATTGTAGATGGTGGGTGGTTCAAGGGCTTATCATTCCCAATCGTGCTGATGAACCATGCTGATTTATAAGCTATGCTGATTGAAGTACCTGTGCCTTAAGACTTTAGAATAATACAATCACAACAGTACAACGTCTAGCCTGAATCTCCTTTCATGATGACTCTGTCTAATCATGCTTTCACCTCATCATCTAATCACCCTTTACCTGGGGCCTTAACCTGGGGCCTGCTCTGACCTGAGTAGGAATATGGTTTGTTCAGTATCAGAAAAGCGGACAAGCGGAGGGAGCCGTCACATATACAGAATTTAGCTTGATTCAAATCTTAGAGTGGAAGAGAATGGATAGGGCTTGGTTGGGAGAGTCCATAAATGGCTTACCTTTTATTTTTAAACTCAATGAAACTGTATTTTCTGGTTGTCTGACATGTCCCTCTTGCTCTTCTCTGGGTATCTCTCCCTTCACAGCCTACACATGGGGTATAAAGAGAGATTGGTTGCCTGTTGGGTGGCTTGGTGGGTAGCACTGTCACCTCACAGCGAAAAAGTCCTGGGTTTAATCCCAAGGGGAGTGGTTTGGGTCGTTTCTGTGTGGAGTCTGCATGTCCTCCAAATGTCTGTGTGGGTTTACTCTAGGTACTCCAGTTTCCTCCCACAGTCCAAAGACATGCATTAGCAGGGGTGATTCTAGGATCACAGCTTTAGCGGTAACCAGCTCCCCACAAAAAAAAAAAAAAACCTTTTAACGTCATTTTGTACGATCATTCCCACACTTGTGAAGAAACAACATCTCACAAGCTTTTATTAATCCTGAGCCTGAGAGCCACAAACTCATCACTTGGATCATACCATTTGCAAGGCAAGGGAGACTGCTGTACAGTGGTGTGAAAAAGTGTCTGCTCCCTTCCCGATTTCCTATTTTTTTGCATGTTTGTCACACTTGAGTGTTTCGGAACATCAAACCAATTTAAATCACTTTTAAATCACATCAAACCAATTTTACATGACTTAAATAGGACCTGCCTGACAAAGAGAAGTACACCAAAAGATCCCTAAAAGCTACACATCATGCCGAGATCCAAGAAAATTCAGGAACAATTGAGAAAGAAAGTAATTGAGATCTATCTGGAATAAAAGGGTTAAAAAGCCATTTCTAATGCTTTGGGACTCCAGCGAACCACAGTGAGAGCCATTATCCACAAATGGAGAAGACATGGAACAGTGGTGAACCTTCCCAGGAGTGGCCGGCCGACCAAAATTAACCCAAGAGCACAGCGACAACTCATCCAAGAGGTCAGAAAAGACCCCACAACAACATCCAAAGAACTGCAGGCCTCACTTGCCTCAGTTAAGGTCAGTGTTCATGCCTCCACCATAAGAAAGAGACTGGGCAAAAATGGCCTGCATGGCAGAGTTCCAAAACCACTCCTGAGCGAAAAGAACATTAAAGCTCATCTCAATTTTTCCAGAACACATCTTGATGATCCCCAAGACTTTTGGGAAAACATTCTGTGGACTGACGAGACAAAAGCTGAACTCTTTGGAAGGTGTGTGTCCCATTACATCTGGAGTAAAAGTAACACAGCATTTTAGAAAAAGAACATTATACCAACAGTAAGATATGGTGGTGGTGGTGTGATGGTCTGGGGCTGTTTTGCTGCTTCAGAACCTGGATAAAAGGAACTATGAATTCTGCTGTCTCCCAACAAATCGTGAAGGAGAATGTCCGGCCATCTGTTTGTGACCTCAAGCTGAAATGAACTTGGGTTCTGCAGCAGGACAATGATCCAAAACACACCATCAAGTCCACCTCTGAATGGCTGAAGAAAAACAAAATGAAGACTTTGGAGTGGCCTAGTCAAAGTCCTGACCTGAATCCTACTGAGATGCTGTGGCATGGGCTTAAAAAGTCCGTTCATGCTGGAAAACCCTCCAGTGTGGCTGAATTACAACAATTCTGCAAAGATGAGTGGCCAAAATTCGGTCTGATTCTTCAGTGTGTGACATTTACTGTTCCTGAATGCTTCTTACCTGAGTTATTGTGTTATTAATCCTAATGCTTAGCACATTAAAGCCCTAGTGAGCCTTCTAGTGTGCTTTTGGCTATTTGGTGTGAGCTCCTCACTGTTGTTAGTATATGCACGAGCATTTACATCTTCTTCTGTCTTCTCCAAGACGATTTTCAGCTTCAGTTCTTCTGGCTCCCAGTTGGAGTTCTGTGAAGTTTTCTGTCTGATTCCTTAATTTGAAGTTACATTGTCTTCAGTTTTCCCTTCACACAAGTGTCCTTCAAACCTTATTACACTAACACATTAGAGTTGCATTATTTCCTATTATGTACATATTGTTTAATAATACTAGTAAGACCTAGGGTCAATAACAAGAGTTTAAAAAAATTTGATTATAATTTTAAGGGGTATAAATTTATTATTAAACAAGATTATTAACTATTTCAGAAATCAACTTCATAAATATTCATAAATATTTCTGTTAATAAATTTGAGATTTGAAAGTCCTTTAATATTCAATACATAATGGTTTTTAAATATCATAATCATTTCCATTTTCATGCCTGCTTAAAACAGTTCAGGGTCACAGGGAGCTGGGCCTAACTGGCCTCACAGTGTGCAAGGCAAGAATCAACCCCAGATAGGGTGTCAAACTTTATTTATTTATTTTTTACATATTTCACAGACATGGCAAAGTCATTGCACAACAAACGTCACTTGGGTCTTCTTTATAACGCAAAACAAAGCCCAATGTTTTCTTAAAAACAGATTTACAAAAGATTTACTTTTTTATAGGATGAAAGCATTCGTGTTTTGTAATGTGTGGTGATTTTTTTTCAAATTTCTATTGAAACCCCAAAAGACCTAAAGTTTGTTTGTTTATTTGGTTTAATTTAATGTCACTATCAGCATCAGTGGCCATTTTAATGAGAGACACAAGGTCATATCGATGCACAAGGTTACTACAAAGTTAGTCATATTTACACTCAAATCGGGCCAATTTAGCATAAGCAGTTAACGTAATGCATGTCTTTGGACTGTGGGAGGAAATCGGAGTACCTGGAGTAAACCCACATGGACATGGGGAGACCTAAAGATTTGCTTAAGGATACAGTTAAGTTAGGTTAGCATTAATAAGCTGCAGCTATAATGATGTCAATGGAAAGTCCGCCAAAACATGTTTACCAAGACTGTGTGTGCACGTTCATGTGCCCTGCAAATAAACTGGAGCTCTGTCTAGGCTTGGTTCCCAACTTACACCATTGATGGTCAGATCCCAGCCCCCACTGTGACCCTGAACTGGATTAAGCAGGTATATAGTGTCCTGTTATTAAATAACCCTGACTGCAGTCCAAATCACATACTGTTATCTTAACAAATTTTTACTCCACGAACGTTGTTAAGTCTCCTTCGTTCTCTGTTGGACAACCAGCTCTGGGAATCCAGTGCTGCTGTCCATCTCTCTGATGAAGTGCAGATCCGTGGCCTCCCCAATAACAACCTCTGCTGTAGTGAAGACTTCCAGGTCACCCAGCACATGTCCTCCGATTGTCTGGCCCTCTTTATCAGCCAGGCAGAGGTGCAGGTGGGCATCTGGGTTCAGTGTGCCCACCAGAGACACGATCTCAAAACGTCCATGCAGCTGAATCACCTACACACATAACATACAAAGTCTGGACTGTGGTTGGATGTGGTTTAGTGGTTAAGAAGCTGCAGTATTAAGCAAAATGTTGGGAGTTATAATCCCAGCCAAGCTGCCACTGTTGAAACCTTAAGCAAGATCCTGAACCCCTAATGGATTGTACTTTGTGAGACTGAAAGTTGCTCTGGATAAAGCGTCAGCTAAACGCTACACCTGTAATCTGTGTCAGCTGTTACCCATCCAACAATTCGTAGCATTACAGATTACATAACTGCATAAACATTTGGACTTTTATTAAAGAATCTTGTTCAGAGACATAATCTGATGATCCACAATGCTTCACCTACCTGTAATGTTGGGCACATCTGGTCAAATTGCGTTCATTCATTCATTCATTCAAGTCTTTGTCTGCTTAATCTTGGTCAGGATTGCAGGAAAGCTTGTGCCTAGCTGGTGGCACAGGGTGTAAGGCGGGAATAATCCTAGACAGGCTGCCAAATGATTGTAGGGTACATACACTCACACACTCGTACACATCCTAAGGGCACTTTAGAAACACCAATTAACCTAACACATATCTTTGAACTGTGGGAGGAAACTGGAGTACCCAGAGGACACAGAGAGAACATGCAAACTCCACACAGGCAGGATCAGGAGTCAGGATCACCATGCTACCCCTGGTATTTTCAAAAACAATTTAAGGACACAAACTATAAATACAACATATTTATGCTAATGGTTTAATGTGCCAACATATTGGGACAAAAAATTATAATATGAAGTTTAAAAATAAAATGAATGAAATATGTCATATTTACTTGATTGGTGTTTTCTGCTGTTGCATTGGCCAGTCTGAGTGTGGCCTTTGTCAAGCTGCCCACACAAGTGACAATAAATGGAGCTTTGAGCTTCTGGTCCTCCACAAATGCCTGCAGGTGGGACAGTAGCTCCGCTCCTGGACCCACACGCAGAGCAAATACTCGCAGAGATGAACCCGGCATGGCCTGCACACAGATGTAGTGGTTAGATGAAACAAAAGAGGTTTCTGTTATTACAGATCCAGGTTCAGTGAGGGCCGAAAGCATGACAATTTTCCTATTCTGGATTTTTCTCATATTTAATGCAGCCATATAATCAGCATAGCAATTTGTGTGAAAAGTTGAGTCTTACAAAAACAAGGCATTTCAGAAACTAAATCAAGCATTCATTGGCAGTTATTTTGGGTAGATGGATTTCTGATTCAATTTCTGCATTTCAGCATCATTAAAACCAGCACTTAAGCCGGTCTATCAGATGCTTTAGTGCGTGACATTCACTCTTCCTGAATGCTTCTTACCTGGGATGTTGCCTTATTGAGTCTCGTGTGCATTAGAGTGCATTACAGCCCTAGTGAGCCTTCTACAAATGACAAATTTTCTTAATTTTCATTAAAAAATACATAACCATTACATGCTACAAACTGTAAGCGGCCTTATTGAAGCTTCTAGCATGTTCTTGGCTCTTTGATGTGAGCTCCTGTTTGTGTATGCACGAGCACTTGTATCTAAACCGAACATTTATTTATTGTGAATAAATTCTGGATGACGTAGATCATCAGATTTCAAACAAATGTACAATTATTCCATCAGAAATGAGGAACCTGTTGAATACTGATAAATCCTGAAAACATTTGTATATTTTTTCAAAGATTAAACTTTTCACTCAAGTTGTTACGTAGATTATATGATTTGTAATGAAAATGTTTTAGTAAATTGAAGAAAAATGCAAAATACTACCCCTAAAATTAGGGAATCACTACACTTCACATTCACCCAGCATTTTCACTTCACAGATTTTCTTTCTGTCTAAGAAATATAAATGACAGCATACAGAAGCAATTGCTAAAGACAGATAAAAGCAGGAGCTTGTTCCCGGCTCTCTTCTTTTACTAGCTAGCTTTGTGGCCTTGACCACACAAATATAAAACACTGCAAACTTGCTCAAATTGTACTTTATTATAGCCTTGGTAAGAGCCTTTTACCAGTTAGTGTAAGGGCATAAGTACAAGCAAAGATGCTGAATTGCAACTCACCCCACAGGTAACAGCGTGCACCAACCAAGACGTTAAGGTATACATACTGTACGCCACAGCATGCATTAAAACACACACGCTAAATCCCGGCCATAAATGGTACAACACAATTAAAAAACACACACTGTCAGCTTATATCAACTAAGGAATAGACCAACACATAAAAATCAGATCACAGATGCGTAAGAAACCAAAAATAAACAGCCATTGATCTGTGCGCTAAATGTTGAGACTGGGAAACAAACATGGAGCCGCTGAGCATTAACTGTTTAAGTTTAAAACTCCTTAAACTTAATTAACGTTAAGTTTAATTAAGTGGCTGTGCCTGTGCCGCTGTCGACGTCACAAGTGCGCAAGTATAGGCTAAATGTGACCGGAACAGAATCGGTTATATGAGACTGATCGGCCGATCACGCTCAAAACCGGCCGATTCTAGATCGAATGGTCCATCTCTAGTCTAGAAGCCACGTTTTGATGTAGCAACTCAGAATACAAATTTCACTATAAAAAAGTAATATTTCTAGTTTCTAAACCACTAGCTAAAATCACTCACTTGTGAGTACACACACACAGACACACACTCACACACAAATCCATGCACTGCATGTAGAGGCATAAATAAGGTGTTAATATATTCTGACAGTGCTCTGCCTCCACAAGGTTCAGATGCAAAACCACGGGATACAATGGCTGTTTTAACACACATTATTTTATCCTTAATTGGCCTCTGCTGAAGTGCATCTTCACCACATCCCGCTCATTAGACCCACAAACTCTACAGAGTGGGCCAAACACCTCCAAATAAGCACTCACATTACTGCAGGGTTGCAGTGAAACAGAAATATTTTCCATGGTTATAATGTGAGTGTATTTGAAGTGATGGTTTAAGTACAATTTAGGGTTATTTAACATAGCAAGAGCAAGGAATGAAATTTGCAAAAACATAGCACAGTACATCCATGCATAATCCAGCATGAAGACAGCACAGCGCATAAAGACAGCATGAATCCAGCACATTACATAAATACATAATACATCATTAAAAGTACTTAAGTATTACCTCTTCTCCATGTGGCATAATAACATAGGATAAATGAGCTTATAAACTAGCTTACCATTGAGGTTCAGGTAGAATTAATCTTCTACTGCCTTCACTCTGAGGCTTGGTTAAGTGTGGTGAAGGAACGGGCAAAGTTCAAAGCTCGGATATTTTATCTGCAGACTGGGTTGCACAATCACCCAGCCACAAAATGTTTTTTCTAATAATCTTCTGGTTCGTCCATGTGATCTTTAGCAAATTGCAAATGGACTGCAATGTTCTTCTTTAAGAGTAGAGGCTTTCTTCTTGCAACCCTGCCATGCACATTATTAGTGTTCAGTGGGCTACCTGATGGTGGGCGGTGAGTACACGTGTGGTCAACATTACTAGTAACCTTGATTATTTAATATAAAAAAGCCAATATCTCCATAAATGAGTGGACATGCACCAAGTTTGTATCATTAGAACATTGTAGTCATTTAAAAAAAAGAAATAAAGAAGAGACATAGTATATAATGTGGACAGGATTAAAGGCACTCTAAACTAATAATTGCTTGCACAACCTTTGCCAACAACATCAGCTTCCAAACGTTTTTAAAGCCATCTGTGAACCTCCTGCACCTGTATGCTGGTACTTTCTTCCACTCATCCACTGCAATTGAAGGTTTTCAGTGGCTCTCTCCAGATTTTTAGTTGGACTGAGATCAGGACTCATTGCTGGCCCATTAAAACAGTCATTTTTTCTTTCCTACTTCAGGATGTGTGCCTTGGGTCACTGTCCTGCTGTAAGCATGATGGAGAGCTGTTGAAGGAAGAAGAGCATCATGGTGTCCTGGTGATGACAGCAGGGTATGATGGAGAGCTGGTGGAGGAGGAAGAGCATGATGGTGTGCTTGATGTGGAAGAGCATGTTGGTGCCTTGGTAGTTACAGAAAGGCATGATGGAGAGCTGGTTGTTGAATAAGAATGTGATAGTGCCCTGGTGGTGACAGAAGGGCATGGCGTAGAGCTGGCGGAGGAAGAAGAGCATGATGGTGCGCTGGTGGTGACAGAAAGGTAAAAATTAGCACCGTTAACATGTTAACTTTGACAATCCTGCTGTTACATGGTGCTTATTTTTGGAAGTAGACAGAAAAATCTGAAAACAAATATTTAAGGATAACTTTAAGGATACTTTAATATATACTGTTTCATTACTACAGGACGCTTTACTCTGTCAGACACTTTTTATCCTGTTGAGAGTTACAAAAAGTCATTATGAGTCTGGAGACTGTCTAGGGAACCCTGGACACAAGGTGGGATTACACTCCAAGTGGGGCCCCAGCCCACCATGGATCATGCACTTACATGTGATTTTGGGAAAAGCACACCGACATTGACCAGAGACTTTGATGAGCTACTGTGCCACCATGATGACCATAGACCATAGTTCATATTCACTGAGGGACCAGAGGTGCAGTCACTCTAGAGGACCATGAAACACAATTGAGTGGATGTTTATGGCCACCTGCTGGTCAACACCACTGACTGCTGATAAAGAAAAATGATTTAAATCACACAGTCCTTTTGGACCAGTATTTAAATCTCATATATATATTCTTAGAGTAAATATGATTTTAGCAGCAATAATCAGAAAAAGTGTAAGGACGAATTTTAGAACATATCCCCGTATTGTCCGGTTTCAGTCCTTAGGCTCTTTTCAGGTCATGCCACCTCCCCTCCATCGAGGACTTTGACTTGGCCATTCCAAAACATAAATGTTTATCTTATTTTATGTTTATCTTAACTGGGCTGGGCTTGGGTCCTCATGTTCTCAAGTTACACTTGCACAAAT
>JAJAGP010001141.1:0-229970 GCA_025084515.1 Ancistrus triradiatus
TTTCAGTCTAAAAATATACTTCTTTACTCAGGCTTTTGGTTAGACTTAGTCTGGGATGCGTGGCTCTGGTTCCTTGGGGCCATAGTCTGGGGTCATATCTTGGCCCCACACACTAAACCGTTCCTCCACTTCAGCTCCACCCAAGCTGTTCTTCTATCATTAGCTCCAGCTCCACCGTGCTCAGACCACAGAGGGCTGTAACTTTTTCTCTCCTCAGGTTGACTGAGGATGTCATGCCAACAAAACTTTTCTGCCGAGAACACATGATCCTACCGTCACTCTGTGTATAGGACTAAATAATGCTGATATGCATATTTTTGCAACATTTTATTCAATATATTTTTTATCTTTATATAAAATAAATATTTATTTGCTAAATATTTATTTAGCTTCAGTTTTAATCTATTACTATAAACTTATTAACTCGATAATTTAGTTTAATTTTTGCATATACCATCTAAGCCGCCAAAGGAGGTTGGGTCCCTTTTTGAGTCTTGGTCCTTCCAAGGTTTCTTCCTTATAACGTTTACGGGGTTTTTCTTTGCCACTGTTGCCCTAACCTTGGTCAATTTGGGATTAGTCCTAGATATTAGAAGTAAATTGTAAAGCTGCTTTGAGACAATACTCCACTGTAAAAAGTGCTATAGAAATAAATCTGACTTTGATGCACTAGGGGCACTTTTAGAAACACCAATTAACCTAACACACATGTCTTTGGACTGTGGGAGGAAACCAGAGTACCCAGACTAAGCCTGCATGGACATGGGAAAAGACCCAGACCACTACACCTTGGACTGAACCCAGAACCTTCTCACTCTGAGGTGACAGTGCTACCTACCAACCCATCCACTACATATTAGTCTCAAAATCTTTTTTCTTAATCTTAATACTGGAGATTATCAACTACATTGTGGAAAGGTACAGTGGATACCAAGTGATCTATATGAAAGAAATCTGTTGTTTGTTTGTTTGTTTGTTTTACTTTAATAATCATAATATAACAAAAAGCAGAACTAAGCAAAGAACAAATGTTTGTCTACAAATCCTTAAGAATGTATAGCTGATCATTTAGGGGAAATGGCAAAAACTCAAAAAGTTTCAAGTTTTCAAGTGCAGTGATGAAGAAGTCTTAGGAAGACAGTTCCAGGAAAGGATGAAAACATGCTACCTCTGCCGCAGGTGACAAGCATATGAGAGTCATTAGCCCTAGAAATCTAACAGAAATTACAGATGAAATAAATGCTTCATTGACCTCTAGCAGCAAACATCTCAAAATCAGCCATTAGAAGGAGAGTGCATGAATCATAGCTTTATGGCATAATTTGTTCAAAGAATCCTCTTCGTGACGTTAACAAGAAGAAAGGATTGGCGTGGCAAACGAACACAGCCAGTGGACACTAGAACAATGGAAAGGTGCTCAATAATTGATGTTTAGCATCAACCGTCATGTTTCTGTCCAGCGCACAGTAGCTGAACAGATGATGCCAGCATTGTGGTCCCCTCTGTGAAGCATGGTATGGTAAATATGTTTTGCTGGTGATGTTGGCAGAGAGTTGCCACACTGAACCAGATGGACTATCTCAGCATTTTCCAGAATTGCAGGTGACCAACCAGATAGACCATCATGTTTTCTAACAATATAATGACTCTAAGCACAATTCAAGGTTATGTAAAAATGATCTTGCAGACAAAGAAAGAGAATGAGTGCTGTGATAGATAACCTTGCCCCCACAGTAAAATGATCTGAAATCTGAGTTCGTTTGGATTGAATTGGATTGAAGAGTAAAGGCAAGGCAGCCATCTTGTGTTCAGAAGTTGTGGGAAGTCTTTCAGGACTGTTGGGGAAGCCTCCCAGTTGGCCAAGAGTGTCCAGTGCTGTCATAAAAGCTAAACTGGTCTACTATTAAGAGTCTAAAATTTCAAATCATTTGGAGTAGTTGAACATGTTTCTTCGTCATAATATTTAATGTTTTATTATTTTGTTGCCAAAGGCATTTCTTTGCTACTGTAAGATGAATAACATAGCTAAACTAAATTTTTAAAATGCATTAAAAGCAGGTGTGTCCAAAGATTTGACCAGTATGGTATAATATCTTATCACCAATAGTTTTTTAATTTTTGTAACTTGACTATTATCAGATTTTCTAGCCCATGTGCCTGCTTGCACCCATATACATTCATTCATTCGTTCATTCATTCATTCATTCATTTTCATTTTTATAACCATTTAACCCAGTTCAGGGTTTGCAGGAAGCTAAGGCTTAACTGGGACATATAAAATATACTTTATTAGATACACCTGTTTATGGCTATACACCTGGATTGGCTGGTCAGAGTATTTCAGAAACTGATGTTCTACTGGGATTTTCACACACAGCCTATTCTAGAGATTACAGTGAATGGTTCCAACAATAAAAAATATTTTATGGGCTATACACCTGGATGGCTGGTCAGAGTATTTCAGAAACTGATGTTCTACTGGGATTTTCACACACAGCCTATTCTAGAGATTACAGTGAATGGTTCCAACAATAAAAAATATCCAGTGAATGGCAGTTCAGATGGGCTACAACAGCAGAAGACCACACCAGGTCCCACTTCTGTCAGCTGAACAGGCAAACGAGGCTACAATTTGCACCGGCTCACCAAAACGATCAAAAATGTTGCCTGGTCTGATGAGTCTTGATTTCTGCTGTGGGTCAGAATTTATTGTAAGCAACATGAAAGCATGGAGCCATCCTGCTTTGTATCACCGATTCAGGCTGCTGGTGGTGGTGTAATGGGTGGAGGATTTTTATTCTTGACACACTTTGGGTCCCTTAATACTAATTGAGCATTGTTAACTACAGCTTACTCATCTGCTGATGGCTGCTTCCAACAGGATAACACACCACATGCAGCCAACAAATCTGCACCGACTGATGTTATCACATGATGTCAGTATGGACCAAAATCTCTGAGGAATGTTTCCAGCACCTTGTTGACTCTATAACACAAATAATTAAGGCTGTTGTAAAGGAAAAAATGGGGTCCAACTCGGGGTCTACTAGCAAGGTGTAGCTAATAAAGTGACCAGTAAGTATATATATATATATATATATATATATATATATATATATATATAATATATATATATATATATATATATCATTATATAGACAATTATATTCCTATATTTTCAACGCATTTAATTAGCATTAGCAGACTGTTCAACTACTAATACTTGTTGAGTGCTTAGTTACTTATAGTGATAAACTTTACCTTATACTCATCTCAAAATGCATTACATTTAAAACACATCAATAAAATTCAATCCCCATTCACTGAGGGAATTACATCAAATCTATGTAAATTACTATAACTCATGTTGTAAGGATTAAGGACATACTTTACTAATAAAACAATTAGGTTTATTCCACATTAAAAATGCATTGATAAAACATGTATTTGCTAAGTTGAAATGCTATATAAGAAACAAATATTTCCACCAGACTGCCATTTAAGATAAACAGATCAGCTATTATTAAAAATGGTTTAGAGGGTATGTATAAAAGGCTATTCTTGTAAGGACCCTAGTAACTTATATTCCACAACACTAAATGGTAAGTTTGACTGCGTTTTTACGTTTTGTTTGTAGCCGACTGTACGTTTCACAATTGCTAAACTGGTTTATTGCACGGTGTACATACAGTATACATTATAGCTCACTAGCTTTGCTGGCTGCTTTAGATACGGAGCTAAGTTAATGCCTCAATCATCATAATTGTAATTTCTGAATTGCTATTCTTATATTCTAAAAAAAACAAAAAAACAACGTGATTCTCTGGCCAGTGCTGGCCAGAGAAACGGTTAGAAAATGTGTTTTAATGCCATCTGCTGTTCACCATAGGAACTACATGAGAGTTTAGGCAAACGCGGTTTCCAAATCAGCAGTTAGAAAGTAGTTGCAGTAGATTTATTTCAGCCTATTGCTTTAGGATACACTTTACAGGGTCGCGGGAGAGCCGGTGCCTAGCCGGCGGCATAATGCGCAAGGCAGGAACAACCCTAGACCCTAGAACAACGCAATCCATCTCAGGGCACACATTACACATAGGGCCACTTGTAGCATAATACGTTAAGCTAATGCATGTTTTTGAACTGTGAGAGGAAACTGAAGCACCTGGAGTAAACCCAGGGGGAGGACATACAGACTCTACACAGAAAGGAACCAGACCGCTCCTCCTGTGATCGAACCCAGGACCTTCTCGTTGTGAGGCGGCAGTGCCGGTCCTATAAAACAATAAGCGTTTTTGAAACAGACATCACTTTATATGCTGTATTGTTCTTTCATGGCTCCATACTTGACTGCAACCAAGCATTTTGCGATAGCTTGCAATGAGTCTTTACAGCGTTGTGGTGGAATTTTTTGGCCACTCATCTTTGCAGAATTGTTGTAATTCAGCCACATTGGAGGGTTTTCGAGCATGAACAGCCTTTTTATGGTCATGCCGCAACATCTCAATAGGATTCAGGTCAGGACTTTGACTAGGCCACTCCAAAGTCTTCATTTTGTTTTTCTTCAGCCATTCAGAGGTGGACTTGCTGGTGTGTTTTGGATCATTGTCCTGCTGCAGAACCCAAGTTCGTTTCAGCTTGAGGTCACAAACAGATGGCCGGACATTCTCCTTCAGGATTTTTGGTAGACAGCAGAATTCATAGTTCCATTTATCACAGCAAGTCTTCCAGGTTCTAAAGCAGTAAAACAGCCCCAGACCATCACACTACCACCACCATATTTTTACTGTTGCTATAATGTTCTTTTTCTGAAATGCTGTGTTACTTTTACACCAGATGTAATGGGACACACAGCTTCCAAAAAGTTCAACTTTTGTCTCGTCAGTCCACAGAATGTTTTCCCAGAAATCTTGGGAATCATCAAGATGTGTTCAGGAAAAATTGAGACGGGCTTTAATGTTTTTTTTGCTCAGCAGTGGTTTTCGTCTTGGAACTCTGCCAAGCAGGCCATTTTTGCCCAGTCTCTTTCTTATGGTGGATGAATCAACACTGACCTTACCTGAGGCAAGTGAGGCCTGCAGTTCTTTGGATGTTGTTGTGGGGTCTTTTGTGACCTCTTGGATGAGTTGTTGCTGCACTCTTTGGGTAATTTTGGTCGGCCAGCCACTCCTGGGAAGGTTCACCACTGTTCCATGCCTTCACCATTTGTGGATAATGGCTCTCACTGTGGTTCACTGGATTCCCAAAGCTTTAGAAATGGCTTTATAACCCTTTCTAGACTGACAGATCTCAATTTCTTTCTCAATTGTTCCTGAATTTATTTGGATCTCAGCATGATGTTTAGCTTTTAAGGATCTTTGGGTGTACTTCACTTTGTCAGGCAGGTCCTATTTGAACACCTAAGTGTGACAAACATGCAAAAAAAATATGAAATCGGAAAGGGGGCAAACACTTTTCACACCACTGTATGTTTAAAAAACAAAGTTTAAGGACAAATATAAGAAATAGAAGAATAGTCAGTCAAACGGGTGCATTTGTGAAATAGCTGTAACAGGATGCTTGTGTAACTCACTTTGCAATAAAAAATGCTAAGAAATATAGAGGAAAACACTTAAAATGGGAAAGATTCTATTGTGTGAAAGACTCTAGAACTGTTTAGAATGTTGATTTTTTTCTTGTTTTGTTTCTGTATTATTTAAAACTAGGTAAACTAGGTAAACAAGGTAGGTGAAATAAGCTCAAGCTACAGCCTACACCTTTCGGGTTAGTAGTTGTTATTTTATATTTTTATTAAGCGTCCTTGGGTACTGTGAAAGGCGCTATATAAATTAAACTTATTATTATTATTATATGTTTTGATTGCCATGCTTAAAATTTAAGGCCTTATTTTTATTGTTGATTCTGTTTTTGTGGGTGGCTCAGTGGGTATCACTGTCACTTCACAAGGAGAAGGTCCTGGGTTCAATCCCCAGGTGGAGCAGTCCAAGTCCTTTCTGTGTGGAGTCTGCCTCCATGTGGGTTTACTCTGGGTACTCTGGTTTCCTCCCGCAGTCCAGAGACAGGCATATTAGGTTAATTGGTGTCCCTAAAGTAGACCTATGATGGATTGGCGCCCTGTCTAGGGTTGTTGCTGGCTTGCACCCTATGCTGTTGGCTAGGCACTGGCACTAGTGTCTAGACTAACAGGTAATGACAGTACTGCGGTGGCACAGTGGTGAATGTACTGGAATATGGAACACATGTTCATGGGTTAAATCCACAGAAATGCCAAGCTGCCTCTATTAGGCCCTTGAGCAAGGCTATTATCCCACAGTTGCTTGGACTGTACATTAAAATACTTTATCGGCTGTAGGTCCATCTGGCTAAGTGTCTGCCAAATGACTGAATTTAAATGCAATGAAATGTGCAAGTTACAAGATCATCCATATCACAACATCTGATATTTCAAAGTTTATTTTGAACTCACTATTTGAAATTACAGTACAGTATTTGATACTTGTGACAATTTTATTCCACTTGTAAAAAAAAACAAAAAAAAGAACAAACAAAACAAACAGTGGAATGTGAATAAATACAAAACACAGACACAGAACTCAAAACTATGGGAATGGTTAATCAATCATGACAGGGTTAGAACACCAACAGGATTTAACAACACCAAGTGGGCTCAGTTTGCACTCGGGTACCTATTGGGTATACCATCTGAAAAAGTAAACCATATCCTCTACCTTGCTTTCTAACATGAATGCAGCTGTCGGTGGCACTTTTTGCCATATTGAGCTCACATTCACATTAACAGTGCATTTAAAGACTAAACTTAGCGTCAGGAGAAAAAAAAAAAAAAAAAACCTGTCCCTTAAACTTAGCTTTTGGATACGTATGAACGTACATGCATCTTTTTTACAAATGGGAAATCATGCTGTGTACCTGACACCACATACAGCAACGCTGCACTCACTATTTACCCAACTCCAGCCACTTGGGTGCATTAAGCCCACCCTTTAAACCCTGTACAATTTTTACAAAACTCTGAACTGCAAGGACACTTAGTCGACCTCCTCCATGCGGGATGTGTCGTCATCGCCTTCCAAGGGAGGCATGTCCTCGATGGGTGCGGAGCTGGGCTCTTCAGTTGACAGGTCATCCTCATCAATGCCTAAAACAGAAGGCAAACAGACTTCACCATGCTGTACTGGTGCTATTTTTGTCTTTAAGGAGCTCATTTTTCCCCACTCCTGAACGAGTGTATTTGACATGTGCAGTATTCTTACCCAAGCCCAGCTTGATCATCCTGTAGATCCTGTTTGAGTGGGTCTGAGGATCGTCAAGGGTGAAGCCAGAGGAGAGCAGCGCCGTTTCAAACAGCAAGATGACCAAGTCCTTCACAGATTTGTCATTCTTGTCGACCTCCGCTTTCTGTCGTAGTGTTTCAATAATTGGGTGGTCGGGGTTGATCTCTAGGTGCTTCTTGGCAGCCATGTAGCCCATGGTCGAGTTGTCCCTTAGTGCCTGGGCTTTCATGATCCTCTCCATGTTGGCGGTCCAGCCGTACGTGCTTGTGACAATGCAGCAGGGAGAGGCAACCAGGCGGTTGGACACAGTGACCTACAAGAAAAGAAGAGTACAGTTTGTTGCATAAAGCTGATACGGGCAAGGGAAATCCAGACTCTCATTCTTGCTTCACTGTGTCAGGTTAGTTATATATGCAGCTGAACACGTTACAACCTTAGCTAGAGGAAGTGTTAGATTTCAGTAGTGTTTCAAAACAGAAGTTGGGGGTCTGGAATGGAATCCTATTTACATTACTTCTTATGGGAAATTTCCACCTTTGAACAAATCAGAGTTCAAACAGCCTTGTGGAACCAATTTGAATTCCGAGGTTCCACTGTATATCTATTAACTGTTCATCTTCTGTTCATTAAATGATGATAATGTCTGGTATCACAAATTCAGAAGGCCACACAGGGACATTAAACTAAGCTCTTTCCCATTTCCTCACTCACTTAGTAATCCCTATTTCCCACTTTTCCACTGCAGTGGCCTAAAACTGGGCATTTCCCAGAGAGTAGTCAAGTGATCCAAGTAGGTTAGCCCATGCTCACTCCATTTCATGTTACTTCAGTATGTAAATTCAGCCGGTACTTAAACAGTATTTGTCCCGTTATGACTGCTAGATGTTCAACATGAGACATCCAAACATCATCTGCACAATCTCCCTTGAGACTTTGCACTTTTAGCAATTCCTCCTCACCTTCTCAACCTTCTTCTCCAGAATGTCCTTCATGATCTTGCACAGGTTCTCAAACCGTGACTTCTTTTCCTCTTGCTTCTTCTTTTCATCCTCATCCTCAGGCAGCTCCAAACCCTCTTTCGTCACAGACACCAGGTTTTTACCCTCAAATTCTTTCAGCTGCTGAACACAGTACTCGTCGATGGGCTCGATCATGTAGATGACCTCCAGACCAGCTTTGCGTAATCGTTCCACAAAGGCGGAGTTGGCCACCTGGTCTTTGGTCTCACCTGTAGACAAATTGTTATAATAACACCAATGTAATTATTTAAATAGGTTCACAACGCACATTCCTTTCCTGACCTACACCAAATGCAGAAAAATACTGGTCATGTCCTCACCAGTAATGTAGTAAATGTGCTTCTGTGTGTCTTTCATGCGTGTCACATAATCTTTAAGGGACACCATCTCATCTCCAGAGGCAGATGTGTAGTAGCGTAGCAGCTCTGAGAGTTTTTTCCTGTTTTGGGAGTCTTCGTGGATACCAAGCTGTTGAATGTGGAGGAAACAAACACTTGTTAAAATCAATTTACCAAGCTCTGCACAGGAACAGAAGAGCAGTAAGTAGCTTTGGAGAGGTGGACAGGATCAGAACAGGAGCTAGGAACAGATGGCCAGAAGATTACATGCAAGAAGTGGAACATCCTTCTGCCTTCATGCATTATTGAGGAGCTCAAGTTCTGATCATGCCTAATAAAAGAAACCTCCAATTAAGGAACAAATGTGTAGTTGATTTAGAGGAGGTGTGTTCTATCAATGTAAGTACACTGTAGAACTATGACCCTCCAGTCCAGAGACCATCCATCTCCAAGTGAGTCATGAGTCATGAATTTAAGCCCATTCAACCCTACAGAACAGCTTCAACTATGAGATGTTGATGGGTTTCCTCACATGAACTGCTCACTTCAAGTCCTTCCACAACATTCCTTTTGGATTAAGGTCAGGACTTTAACTTGGCCATTCCAAATCATTATCTTTATCATACTTTAACCATTCTTTGGTAGAAAGACTTGTGTGCTTAAGATAGTTACCTTACTGCACGACCCACATTCTCTTAAGATTCAGTTTACAGAAAGATGTCCTGATATTTTCCTTTAGAACTTGTTGGTTTAATTCAGAATTCATTGTTCTATCGATTATGGCAAGCCATCCTGGCCTGGTTCCAGCAAAACAGGCCCATACCATGATACTACCTCCACCATGTTTCACAGATGGGATAGAGGTCTTTCCCTGGCATATAAGCATTTTCTCCAAGAATAATGATTCTCATCTAAACCAAAACGTTCATTTTTTGTTTCATCCATCTCATAAATAAACCGTCACATTTTCACTAGTATTTATGCAGAAATATACAAATTTGTATAGGGTTCCTGAACATTCAAGCACCATTCAATTTACCTTGATGTTCTTTGAGAACTGCTCGTAAAATTTCTTGTAGTTGTCCTTGTCCTCGGCAAGCTCAGTGAAGAGCTCAAGGCACTTCTTGACCAGATTCTTTCTGATAACTTTTAGGATTTTGCTCTGCTGCAGCATTTCTCTGGAGATGTTCAGGGGGAGGTCCTCAGAGTCCACCACACCCCTGATGAAGTCTAATCAAGAACAAACATTAATCAACGACTGCACGGAGGTCTTACAATTGTTTTTTGTTTGGACATTCATTTTGGCTTACCAAATAGTTACTGTACTTACTGAGATACTCTGGAATGAGTTCATCACAGTTGTCCATAATAAAGACTCTACGCACATACAGTTTAATGTTATTCTTCTTCTTCTTGTTCTCAAAGAGATCAAACGGAGCTCTGCGAGGTACAAAGAGCAAAGCACGGAACTCCAGCTGCCCTTCCACTGAGAAATGCTGTGGAAAGACCGAGGAAAATCTGCTTAACATCCCAATTCAGTTGTTAAGGAACGCTAATGAATTGAATAAAGACCCGTTAGGTGGACTCACTTTAACAGCAAGGTGATCCTCCCAATCGTTTGTCAGGCTCTTGTAGAACTCTCCGTACTCTTCATTGGTGATGTCATCAGGGTTACGGGTCCACAGAGGCTTGGTTTTATTGAGCTCTTCCTGATCAATGTACTTCTCCTTGATTTTCTTCTTCTTCTTCTTGTCTTTGCACTTGTCCTGGTCCTCATCGTCTGAACCAACGTCCTCGATCTCTGGTTTATCTTCATCTTTATCTCCTTCCTCTTCATTTTTCTCTTTCTCTTCCTCAGCCTCATCATCACTAACTTCCTTATCACGCTCTTTTTCCACCTGTCCAAAAATAAATCGATTTATAAAGTTACTAAATAAAACTGGCAACAGCATCAAAACGCAGTATTAGGTCAAATATTATGCAGTCTTCTTACATAGAGCGTGATGGGATAACCAATAAACTGTGAGTGCTTCTTCACAATTTCCTTAATGCGCCTCTCCTCAATGTATTCAGTCTGATCCTCCTTCAAATGCAGAATCACTTTTGTGCCCCGCTTAATTGGTTCAGCTAAAGAAGAAAATGCAACAAGTTTACTCTTTAAGCAAATGAGAACAAAAAATTAACAGAAATCTCCATTATATACTGGACAGCATTATTCTTCCCTTGAATAAACATGATAGCAATAGATACTTACAGTTATCCACCTTTACTGTGAATGAACCTCCAGCAGATGACTCCCAAGCATACTGCTCATCATCGTTGTGTTTGGTGATGACCGTGACTTTCTCAGCTACCAAGTAGGCTGAGTAGAAACCCACACCAAACTGGCCAATCATGGAGATGTCAGCTCCAGCCTGCAGAGCCTCCATAAATGCTTTGGTTCCAGACTTGGCAATAGTACCCAAGTTATTGATGAGATCAGCCTTGGTCATGCCAATGCCGGTATCGATAATGGTCAGGGTGCGCTCTTCTTTGTTGGGAATGATTTCAATTTTTAGGTCTTTTCCAGAATCCAGCTTGCTTGGATCAGTCAGACTTTCATATCGAATTTTGTCCAATGCCTGAATGTTTATTGAAATAAACAAGTGAGGAAATAAGTAAATAAATATGTAAATAAATAAATAAAGGCAATTTTCAACTACACTCCTGTTCTCAAAATGGGCCAAACCTTATATATGCCTTATAAGCAAATCATTGGTCAGACAATTAGCAAGAACTAAAAAAATTCACTCCCGAGACCTGTGACACCATTGGCATCATCATTAATGCAGTGAACAGTTGGGGGACAAAACCAGGCAAACTCAATTATATAGTCTTATAAATGAAAATAAAAGCATGAAAATTTTAAATGTTTGAAATAAATAAACATGTCAAACTAACACATCTGCATGTTCAAAGTCATCCAACATAACTTAGATTTTTTTTCTTAAGAGTAGGTGTTATTTGGTAATAAATCCAGGAGTGACAAATATCTAGAGGTAGGGATCTACAATACGCAAATAAAAGAATAAGAAAATGTGCACCAAAACAAGAAAATAACATGCAGGGGTTGCTGTCAGAAACCACATAGCATGTCTTCATCGGGGAATTAAAAGCTGACCATATTGCAGTTTTAAGTTTGGCCCCTTTTTTTTTGCCCAGGAGTGTACATTTGCATTACCTAGTCTTCATACTGCTACTATACTTGTGGACGTGGTTTATTACTTACATCTGAGGAGTTAGAGATGAGCTCCCTAAGGAAGATCTCTTTATTTGAGTAGAAAGTGTTGATAATCAGAGACATCAACTGGGCAATTTCTGCCTGAAAGGCAAAGGTCTCTGCCTCCTCCTCCATTGGTTGGTCATGTGCTTCAGGCATCTGCAGACACAAGGCCAGTGTCAGAACTAAGACAAAGTTCAAGCTCATCTCATTGTATTTCTGCATTGTACAGCGTGTAAAATTTATTTTTCAGTCAGTCATTAAGAATCAACCAATAAACAGGTTAAAAAAAACCCCCCAAAAAACAAAAAAAATGAACAAAATTCCACATTCTATGGGAGCTAGCAGTGGTCGATATGGGTTTTCTAATGGCCGATATTAAGAGAGCAGGGTGACCGATGGCCAATATATAATGCGAATATCAGATTTTGTTTTTCTGATAAAACTAATGATAATAAATGTAGCTAGTGAACCATGGTTAGATAAACTGATTTTAACAGACCTATCCACCTTCACATTTTGCAGGATCATTGATGGAAAATTCCAAATCATGGCTTTACTCTTGGCTTTGAAGTACCAGACTACCTACAGCAAGTGTTATTGATTAAATAAAGGTCATTCATTGTATCATGCAGAAAGAATACCAATAAAGCGGAAAAGCAAAAGAAAAGCTGTGTCAATGCAGAAAATGAAAGTAATTCCAAAAACAACATATTGAGGAGCTCAAATCCTGATATCTATTGCTTTAATAATATGCTCCTACTTATAAAACATTACGAGTTTTCATACTTTATAAGGTATAAAAATAACGGTCTGTTTTACAATGATATTTTTTCTTTTTTATTAAATTATACCCTCGTGAAAGACGAACAGATTATATTCGGGAAAAAGTTAACGGTCGCATGTCTGCAAGGTGCACTGATGCGCATGCGCCTCCTCCTGGCAGTTCTTATTAACTACAACCTTCTAGAAGCCTCCATTCGTGACGTCACCTGCCATCAGCCGTATGGCCCGCACTAGAGCAAGCACATGGCGGTTAATTCGGGATCCAGCTTAGTGAGCGCTGCTGCTCCTTCCATCACGGACGGCAGGTTAATAATTCAGCATTACAGCAGTATGACAGCATGCGATGAACGACAGGAGTGCGTAATTTGTGTAGTCAAACACCAAGCCAACCAGTGACTATAACAACACACGATATTATTTACTTATGTACATCACGTTTGTATGCTTTCAAAACGTGCTATGGGCAAACACGATATTTCACTATAGCTGATTAATAAACATGCATTCAGTGCAGTTTCGTTTACACCAGCTACATGTACTCGATTAGTGTATTAACCATTGCTAAATGCTGCCATTTTGGGTTGAAAACACTATCGCCAGATATGCCCTGGAATGCCAAGCCTGGAGTCGACTCGACTCTAACGATTCAGAGCCAAATTCATCCAATGACAGAAAACAGAACAAAACACACACAAACGCACCTGTACGCCACAATCAAATTTGTTATAGCTAGTTGTATAATGCATTTAATGAAACTTGTAAGTAGCATCTTGTGATTAAACAAATTGTTTTTAAAAATATATAGGTTACGATATAAATGGGGAAACCGCTAGTAATTAAGGACAATCACGATAGCGTAATAGCGATAATAGCTATTTCGATAATCTGACAGACAATCGACAAAACTGTTTTGGCTTCGGAATCAAGAAGATTTTGTGCTTTCGACTCTTCCACCTAAACCTCCGGTTCCCAACACAGTGACTCGAACATCAGAATCGAATCATCTGTCACTTAACCAGATATCTGGCTGACCGGTTATCTATTGTAAGCGAGACCACTTCACCGAAACGAACAACTTTACTGTATAGTTAGCATTTAATAGTTTCAAAACTGAACTCAATAAACAGACTCATTAGCAAAGATAGTTTAAATAATTCGCACAAAACCAGTCCGTGAAGCAACCTCTTCCAGCTCTTGGCTAGAAAACATGTTTGCCGTATTGGTTATTATGCAGCAGTTGGATAATTGTTGTATATACGGACTCGCTCGCTTACCTTGACTGCCAAAAGTCGTGAAATGGACGATAGCCTGTTATTTCAGTGCTTCAATAGATCGCTCTGCGACTACAGTGCACTCTGAGTGAAGGAAATAAGCTCGGTGCTTATATACGTCCTCTTAGACTGTTCCAGAAACTCCTCTGTTCTGGAAACGTCTCGAAGCTTCTATGTGTGCTTTGTTGCAGGATAGAGGGGGGAAGCTCATGGCTTGTCAGTCAAGCAGCGAAGCAAAGACAATGGTGTTTATAATAGGTTTTTATTTTATTTTATTTGCACTCATGTGGGAATAACGATAATATTCTCTGAAACACTACAAAGCTGGTAACGGTTGTGTTCGATGGAGGACTGATGCAGTCTATGGTGCTGCAAGACCAAATAACTCGGAATGGCACAGATATTTTTGCTGTATTATTTTATTAGAAATATTAAGTTCCAGTTTTGTTTAAAAAAGGAAGTTACAGTTAAAAACAAATATTGTGGTATGAGTAAATCCAACAGGCACCAAAATACTAAGTAAAAAATAATAAAAATGCTAAAATTAATTATAGCTAAGCTTATTAAGTGTTACAAACCAGAACAAACATATAAAGAATATGTTCCAAACTGAATGCGTTTACATTTCTTTGCTGTTCTCAGTTTTAGTCAACCTCCTCCATTCTAGAAGTATCATCATCTCCCTCTAAAACAGGCATGTCCTCCTCGCTGGGTTGGAGAATGTCTTCTACAGCTGAATCATCATCATCAATGCCTACAAAAAGACAGGATCAACATGGTAGAAAATGTGTTTTTCCTCTAACTTGTAGTTTCTGTCATTTACTTGTTGGTTACTTGCTGTTTGGTAGATTAAGCAAACTCACCAAGACCGAGTTTAATCATCCTGTAGATGCGGTTAGCATGTGTCTGGGGGTCTTCCAGGGTAAATCCAGATGACAGCAGTGCAGTCTCGAAGAGCAAAATGACAAGGTCTTTCACAGCTTTGTCATTTTTGTCAGCTTCTGCCTTGTCTCTAAGGGTCTCAATAATAGGGTGTAGGGGATTGATCTCTAGGTGCTTCTTGGCTGTCATGTAGCCCATTGTGGAGTTGTCCCTCAGAGCTTGAGACTTCATAATCCTCTCCATGTTGGCTGTCCAGCCATATGTACTGGTAACGATGCAGCAAGGGGAGGCAACAAGGCGGTTGGACACAACAACCTGTTTATAGAAAAAAGATGCTTCGTGAAAAATTTTAGAATCTATAGTTTGTTTAATAGTCTACTTTATGTAGTTATGATGTTTCCCCCCGGTTTTAAACACTGATTATTCTGGTCAGGGTTACAGGGTGGGATCTAGAGACTATCCCGTACTTCACAGGGAGTAGACGATCATGTACCCTGAATGGGACACCAGCCTTTTGCAGTGCTGGAAAAAAATCCCCCTGTCTGGACTCCCTCAGACATGGCTGTCTGATGCTCAACCCTGCAGGAACATATCACCAGGACTCAAATCAAGGTCATTGCAGTGGTTGGCTAGTGAATTGCTGTTGCTTGCACCATAGTCATGATGTTTGCTTTTACCTTTTCAATTTTTTTATCCAGTATGTCTTTCATGATCTTGCAAAGGTTTTCAAATTTGGCTTTTAGCTCTTCCTGTTTCTTCTTTTCATCCTCATCCTCAGGCAGTTCCAGACCCTCTTTGGTAACTGACACCAAATTTTTGCCATCGTATTCTTTGAGCTGCTGAACACAATATTCATCAATGGGCTCAATCATGTAGATCACCTCCAGGCCAGCTTTGCGTAGGCGTTCCACAAAGGCAGAGTTAGCCACTTGTTCCTTTGTCTCACCTAGAGGAAGAGAGGTTGGATATTTAAGAAATGCTTTGTTGAGAAATAGCCACCTGAGAGTACAAGTGACACAACTAACCAGTGATGTAGTAAATGTGTTTCTGGTTGTCCTTCATGCGAGACACATAGTCCTTGAGAGACACCATCTCATCTGCAGAGTTAGAGGTATAGTAGCGCAAGAGCTCTGAAAGCTTTTTGCGGTTCTGAGAATCTTCATGGATACCAAGCTACAATAGAACAGAAATTGTAATTTATGGTATGTATTCTTCAAGGTTTTAGTACTGTTTCCATATACTTTAATAGATTATCTAGTAAAAAATATACCTTGATGTTTTTAGAGAATTGCTCATATAATTTCTTGTAGTTGTCCTTGTCCTCAGAGATTTCAGTGAAGAGCTCAAGGCACTTTTTCACAAGGTTCTTTCGGATAACCTTTAGGATTTTGCTCTGTTGCAACATTTCTCTGGAGATGTTCAGAGGCAGATCTTCAGAGTCCACCACACCCTTCATGAAATCTAATAAAAGAAGCATAGGTGATGAAATAAGTCAATGCAGCTTTAATATGTATTGTAATAAATAAATATATTATCTACATATCTACTTTTACATTTAAAATGTATATATTGTCACACATACTAAGATATTCAGGCATGAGCTCTTCACAGTTGTCCATGATAAAGACTCTGCGCACATAGAGCTTAATGTTGTTTCTCCTTTTTTTGTTTTCAAACAGGTCAAAAGCTGCCCTTCGTGGGACAAACAGCAAAGCTCGGAACTCCAGCTGGCCCTCTACTGAGAAGTGCTGAATAAAGAAGAAATGGGATTACAGATTGCCAAAAATCTAACAGATGAACTTCACTATAACCTTTTTGTTAATATTTACTGACCTTGACTGCAAGATGATCCTCCCAGTCATTGGTAAGGCTTTTGTAGAACTCGCCATATTCCTCATTGGTGATATCATCAGGGTTACGTGTCCAGATAGGCTTGGTCTTGTTAAGCTCTTGGGCATCAATGTACTTCTCCTTGACTTTCTTCTTCCTTTTGTTTTTGCTTTCTTTGCTGTCCTCATCCTCATCAGATCCGACATCCTCGATCTTGGGCTTGTCTTTTTCATCAACAGGTGCCACTTCCTCCTCCTTCTCTCCCTCTTCAAGGTCAATCTCCTTTTCTCTCTGCTTCTCAATCTACAACCAATAGGACATTCTGCTAAGAACTGTTCATGAAACCGATTTACATTTTGAGAAAGATTTAAAATAAAAGTAGATACTTTTTCACAGTACTTACGAAGAGCGTGATTGGGTAACCAATGAACTGAGAGTGCTTCTTAACAACCTCCTTAATGCGCTTCTCCTCAACATACTCAGACTGATCTTCCTTTAGATGAAGAATCACCTTTGTGCCACGACCAAGAGATTCACCTGTGAAATCAATTAAAGGAACCACTTAACATCGTAGATTTGCTTATGATACATATGTAATGCGTGTTTCATTCTTTATGAAATCCTACCTGAATCAGGCCTCACTGTAAAAGAACCCCCTGCTGCAGACTCCCAGATGTACTGCTCATCATCATTGTGTTTGGTGATGACTGTGACTTTCTCAGCTACCAAGTAGGCAGAGTAGAAACCCACACCGAACTGGCCAATCATAGAGATGTCGGCTCCAGCCTGCAGAGCTTCCATGAATGCCTTGGTTCCAGACTTGGCAATGGTGCCCAGGTTGTTAATGAGATCGGCCTTGGTCATGCCAATTCCAGTGTCAATAATAGTCAATGTGCGTTCTTTCTGATCAGGAATGAGGTCAATCTTCAGGTCTTTGCAGGAATCGAGTTTGCTTGGATCTGTCAAGCTCTCATATCTGATCTTGTCCAAAGCCTGTGAATATGATAAAGGCAATTAATTGTTATAGCCGAGTGTAACTCTATACTGTATTTGCAGTTATTTTTGGTATAAAGTAAATGCACTTACATCTGAGGAGTTTGAGATGAGCTCCCTGAGGAAGATTTCTTTGTTGGAATAAAAAGTGTTGATGATCAGAGACATCAGCTGTGCAATCTCAGCCTGAAAGGCAAAGGTCTCCACCTCCTCCTCCATCATGGGCTGGCCAGCTTTCTCGGGCATCTTTGTTAACAAAAAAGCAAGACTACTTTATTGTGCTGTATTTTGTATTCTTTTACTGTTTCTTTTAAGTGTTGTATAATGGTATTCACTTTTCATGAGTTAAAGACTGTGGTGGCCTAGCGATTAAGGTACTGGCCTGTGGACCAGACGGTCCAGGGTTCAAAACCCACCTCTGCCAGGCTGCCACTGTTGGGTCCTTGAGCAAGTAGCTTGAGCAATTGCTCAGACTGTAAGATTATATCAATTGTAAGTTGCTCTGGATAAGGGTGTCTGTTAAATTGCCTAAATGTAAATAGGTTCTTCAATACAACTGAGCTTTATGTGTAATGTATTGCAGTAACTCATGATTAATAATGATAGAAATATTCCTTTAAAAATAATATTGTATTTTATATGTTTATTCAGAAATATCCAGAAATTTACAGAAGCTCTAATGATATATCAGTTTTCCATTCCAAAGCATGGTTTTAAACAACAGCTGGCAAAATTCCTCTACAAATTTGGCACAAGCTGCAAGTTGCACCTGTCAATCACTGAATGGGGAAAAGGTGTGTTAGAAATCCTTTGTTAAATAGCAGTGTAAATTATATCTTGGTTTTAGATACGCTTATTATCATTGCAACTCAAGTCATTTAATTTAATTTTGTCATGATTTATAGTTTTTGGCCAACCTAGTACGTTTTGCAGCTGCTGAGTAGCCATGCTGCCATGCTCTCTACCATGTGCTGGCTTGCTGACCTTTTGGCCATGTAACTATTAATGATAGAAAGGCACTGAACGTCTGTTCTTTTATAACAGTTAGTGTAATATTTACATTAAAATAATGTATATAGTAAGTATGATTTTAGAAATTACAATTTGGTTGTTTAATTGAAAGCACACTGAATTTTAAAAGAGTGTTGTTAATCATTTCCAATAGGTTTAGGTGAATATCTGTGAATAGATAATGATTCAGCATGCTTCTTACCTTTCAAATGTCTTCTATGTACAAGTATGTATAAAGCTTCTGGTGTATAGAGATTCACTCCACTTGCTGTGAGCGTTCTTCTGTCTCGTTAGTTGAGTTGTGCTCTCGTTTCTGAGTGCTGTCTGCCCAAGTGTAGGCCTGCTTCTGTCCTTTTTATACTTGGGACGCGTTTCTCGAAACCCCCATTGCGAAGGTTCCAGAAGCAATACCCTGCAGTAGATAGGGGTGATGCAGTGTAGTAGTTTGGGGGAGGTCTTTGTCCATACACTGTTTGTCCTTTTAGGGTCACAGAGACACAAGTGGTCGCTGTCAGTCAATGTGAGAACGTTCAGGATTGTCGGTGGCACATGGAACTGTCAAGTGTCACAGCTGGTTGCAGTGCTGTCTTTACAACTACAGAGAGATAGCACATTATTGGCTATCGTTGTGTAATTTCAAGTCAGTTGTTACTGGTGTTGCTCATTTCAAGGTGGTAGTGTTCACACACCAAACAATTTCCAGGCCTGTGCCCCAGGAAATATCAGGTCTTTCTGAAACGTGATAAATGCAATAAATTGGGACACCAGTCGGTACAGTTTGAAAGACCTATACCATGTGTGTAGTGTGTGAACGATATGAACGTGTAAAATAGTATGGCATGTTCTCTCTATTTGAAGAATGAACACAAACTTACACAATTTTTTTTTTATATACGGTGGAAGAGTGGCACAGTAGCACAAGTAATTAGTGCTGTCAGTTCACAGCTCCAGAGATTGCTGGTTCAGTCCCGACCCTGGAGTGGAGTTTGTATGTTATCCCCTTGTGGGTTTTCTCTGGGTACTCATGTTTCCTTCCACATTCGACAGATATTAGGTTAACTCTCTACATTTACAGCATTTATCAGACGCCCTTATCCAGAGCGACTTACAATTGATGCAATCTTACAATCCAAGCAATTGTGGGTTAAGGGTCTTGCTCAAGGACCCAACAGTGGCAGCTTGGCAGTGGTGGGATTTGAACCCTGGACCTTCTGGTCCTCTAAATGCCCCAGTGTGAGTGTGTTTAATGGAGTGCAGTTGAGACTTTGCTCCTGTCATGGATGTAGCCACTGATGCTGACATGATGTAAATAAAAAAACTAAATTTATGGTGGAAACTTAAAGGCAGTTATTAAATATTTTGACAGTTATGAAATATTATGCTAATCATATCTAATTCTTGAAAACTTTAATCTGTATTACCTTTACAGATTGGTAATAAATTGGTAGCAAAATCTGCTCCAAATAAATTTAAATACCATGCAGGGGTTGCTGTCAAGATGGTCTTCATCAGGTCAACTGCAGCTATTCTGAAATTTAGAAGACCTTAAAGGCACATCAAATCCCTATTTCACTATCAGTTATTAAGCTAATTTTATGAAGAATGCTTTGAGACAACAGGTGATGTTGCCAGAAAGAAAAGACCTGGAAGGCTCAAATCCTCTTCATTGCAGAGATGACCACCTGCTGAAATTTACAGTTGTCAAAAGACCTTTAAAAACCATCATCAGAATTTATGAAAACTAGACTCTTTCCAGAAAATCAATAACCAGAGAGAGTGTCTTCGAGGAACAGGTGAGATATACATCAGTTCATGTATTTCTACTATTTACAATTGATTTTAAGATTCTTTTAGTGGTTTTTAAATGTCTCCATGGTTTGGCTCCCCAATACCTTAGTGACATGATTGTTAGGTACGTTCCACGAGGGCCTTCAGATCAGCTAACAGGAACATCCTGGTCATACCGACCACCCGGCAAAAGAGTGGAAAGGTGGACTTTTCTTATTACAGCCCCAACCATTGGAACTCTCTTCCTGATGACCTGAGGGCCCTGGACGATCTTAGCATATTTAAGAGGAGGGTTAAGACACACATGTTCAGGTTAGCATTTTGTTAATGTTTTGTCTGTTTACATTTTGCATGGTCTTTTACTGCGTCTGCACTTTTGGATGTTTCTGTTTTATTTCATTTTGCTGTTTTGTTATTCTTTTGTGTATTCTTTTGTTTTGAATTATCTTGCTTGTGTAAAGCATTTTGAAAAGTTGTTTTAAAAAGTGCTATATAAATAAAGATTATTATTATTATTATTATTACTATTATTATTATTATTATTACTACTACTACTACTACTACTACCATTAAGCGTGGAGGTAGAGGTGTCATGGTGTGGGGAGCCTTTTTAGCTGCCAGTACTGGTGAGCTGCTTCACTATGAACAGTCAATTAATGGTTTGGTGTATAGAAAATATGTGCAGCTATTTCTCGACTGTTCTTTAGTCATTATTTATAATAATATTAACTTCCTGTTTGAATCACAGATCTGGCCAGGGTTGCAGGGGGCTCCGGTGCCTATCCTTAGGAAACACGACGAGCCCGGAAGGGGTATGCCAGTATCACAGTGCTGTGTTGCTGTTTACAGTTTTTACATTTTTATTTCCCATCAGAGGAGGGCGCTGTTTCGTGTGTCGTTGTGTAACTGATATACTAGGTGCTTCCAGAACTGTCTACACTTCCAGACGCTCTTCAGACTGTTCCAGCAAAATCTAGAAACGCTCCTTGTACGGGGACATGTCTCCCGTTATCTAAGTGAACTGGTATAAAACAGGAAAAGTTGAATTCAGTTTGCATGCATTAGGCCTACAAAGACACCTCTGGAAAGATGCATACACTTATACACAAGCTAAAGTTAATGTTTGTAATTAATGCCATTTAACCAGGGGTACCCAAACCTTCGCAAAAAGAACTAGTTTAGTGCCACGTAAAATGTCACTTCAAGTGTGACAATTTTTTATTTCCCAATTATAGTTTTTATTAGGACAATTTATTATTTAAAAAAAATACCTCACACACTAATTTTCATAATCGCTTAATTCAATCCAGGATCCCAGGAGGCCAAAGCCTAACCAGCACCACACGATGTAACCTTATTATGTGCCAAACTCACCGCAAGAACAAGTAGTGTAGGAAATGGCATGCGCATAGTACAATACTGCGTACTGCTTTTAGTATGCGTTGTGCAACAAATATGATTTAGTATATTGCATTATCATGAACGATCAGGTGACTAAATGGAGTGTTAGATCAGTGGTTCATGCCCTTGTGGAATATACTTTGTATTTAAGTTGGGAACAGGACACAGCTCCTGCTGAGATCATATACACACTTTATATACTGGCGGTAGATGTCACTGTTTCACTTTACCGCGGTTTCCGGACTTTTATTTTGAAAATGAAATGGCCGCGTTGCGTTTTGACATATATTATTTGGCATGATTTCCAAATCTTAAATCACGGCTGACTCATATTAGTTCTTATTGAATAAGGGAGAAAAACATTAAAGCAGACCCACATTTGACCTATTTCTTCATAATGTCTCTATCAAGTGTTCACACATAAATATGTTTTCGTTTTGACACTGAAAAAGCTGAACAATTATTCCCACCTTAACATATTCTTGATAAAGATAAATGAATATAGGCAAATAAATTTTTATTTTTGTTCAGCATTTTGGCAGGATGGTGATTTGGTGGGTAGCACTGCTGCCTCACAGAGAGAAGGTCCTGAGGTCCATCTCAGGTGGAAGGGTCTGGGTCCTTTCTGTGTCCGTGTCCACGTTTGTTTACTCCAGGTGCTCTGGTTTCCTCGCACAGTCCAAAGGCATGTGTGTTAGGTTAATCGGTGTCTCTAAAGTGTCCCTAGTGTGTGCGTGAGTGTACCCTATGATGGATTGGCACCTTGTCTAGGGTTGTTCCTGTCTTGCACCCTGTGATGCCGGCTGGGCACCAACTATGCTGTAATTACCCTAATTAGGATTGGGGGATCAAGAAAGTGAATGAATGAATCAATGTTCAGCATTCGGAAGGCACTCTTAAAAAGAAACACAAAAGCCTTTTTATCCCTTCTTGAAACCAATCCTTTTGCATAAACAAATAGGATGCATTCTAAAGCCATTGAAATAAAACCCCTGAATTACAGCATGAAAAAGTGGCAATGATTAATAGAATAAAAATAAGAAATATTTGCCAGTGATATCCATAAGAAATGAAAAATCTCTCCATGCCATTTGTACAGAGACCATACAATCCCCTCTAAAAGTTACTGGCACCCCGGTAAAGGTTCCATGGAGTTCATGATGCTATGTACCCTAATGAGGTTCCCAGGGCCATTGAAGGAATAATCCCACATCACAGACCCTCCACCATACTTAATAGTGGGTGTCAGGTTCTTTTCACCATTACCCATCTTTCTTTTTACACCAAAAACATCTTCAGTGTTTTCCTTTTCCTTGTCTTGCCATAGAATACAATTCCAGTCAGAACTGTCTTAATTCTTTGTGGCATAGATTCAACAAGGTGCTGGAAACATTCCTCAGATATTTCGTTCCATATTAACACGATAGCATCACGCAGCTGCTGCAAATTTGTCGGCTGCACAGATGATGTAAATCACATTCCAAAGGTACTCTATTGGCTTGAGATCTTGTGACTCAGGAGGCCATTTGAATACTCAGAACCTATTGCCATGTTCAAGAAACCACTTTGAGATGATATGAGCTTTGTGACATGGTGTGTAGAAGATGGTACACAGTTGTAATAAAGGGATGGACATGGTCAACAACAATACTAGGTGTTTAACAATACTAGGCAATTGCTTTTTACGGAGTCACTCCTTTGTTTTCAAGCAGTGTGTTTGAGATCATTGTCATGCTGAAAGACCCAGCCACGTTCCATCTTCAATGCTCTCACTGATGGAAGGAGTCTCCAGACCTCAACCCCATAGAAAAATTGTGGAAGGAGTTGAAAGTCCATGTTGCCCCAAAACATCACTGCTCTAGAGGAGCTCTGCATGGAGGAATGGGCCAAAATACCAGCTACAGTTTATGCAAATCTGGTGAAGACTTACAGGAAACGTTTGACCTCTGTCAATGCCAACAAAGCTTATGTTACAAAGTATTGACTTGAACTTTTGTTATTGACCAAATACTTATTTTCCACCATAATTTACAATTAAATTCTTTAAAATTATTCTTATAGTTGAAGCGTACCTATGATGAAAATTACAGACCTCTCTCATCTTTCTAAGTAGGAGAACTTGCACAATCAATGGCTGACTAAATACTTTTTTGCCCCCCTGTACGTGACTAGTCCTGATGTAACCTTGTGTGTCTGTCACTAAAATGGCCATTGATGCTGGTAGCGACATTAAATAAATCCAAACAAACAAGCCATGTGAATATCGCGTCAGAAATCAAGATTCATCAGACCAAGCATATTTCCAATGTATTCTCCTGCATCTGCTGGAGGTCCGGGTGGCAGCCAGCTGAGCAGCAGCACCCTGAGATCTGTTTTGTTTTTCACTTTCAAACATTATTCAATAAATTACAGAAGATAGTCAACACGTTATTATAAAGTAAGCTTTTTTTGTGTTAATTATTGTGCCCAACTGTAGTTTAATGGCAGTGTTTTACGAATGTTTGATGTAGGCTATGCTTTGATGTTTACAGTATATATTAAACTCCTCGGCTTGCAATAAAATTTAACTTATGATGGGTTTGTCGAAACATATCCCCATCGTAAATCAGGGAGCACCTGAACAATACAACTCCGTTAATGCATATGATGCCTATACAGTGTGGATTTTCTGGTGGTCAAAAAAGATTAATTCAATTTGCATTATCCCTTATGGCCACAATTGGCTTGGTACTTGTTGTTTTTGGCACTCGACAGGCAACCGAGGTTCCACTGCAACTATATATTTTATGCATTTATATATCTTTATGCATTAGGCCATATACATAACTATGCCAGCAGCTTACTTCATCTTCATTAACATAAGGGCTTTGAAATATTTCTGCATGTCATATAGCATGCAGACAACTTGTTTGTTCTCCCCACTGTATTGATTTGCCCTTGTTTTCTCTGTATTTTTCTTAAATGCAGTTAATTATTAATACCAAAATAAAGTGTACCAGAGTTCAGATCCTTAACTGCTTTTTCTTAACAGTATTTGATGTTTTTGTTCATTGCTTGCTAAAACGTGATGTATTAATTTTATATACTTATTTAAAATATAAATACAATAACTGTAAACACAGCTCCTTGTTTCTTCACTCACTGTCCATTTTATCAGTTTGTTAGCCCAGCACAACACATACCAACACACCACCACCACATCACTGCAGCTCTAAGAATGATCCACCTCCCAATAATACCTGATCTGTGGTGGTCCTATAGGGGTCCTGACCATTAAAGAACTGAGTAAACGGGACTAAAAATATGTAGAGAAACAGATGGACTACAGTCTGTAATTGTAGACCTACAAAGTGCTTCCATATGGTAAGTTGAAAACATAAAATAGACAATGAGTGTAGAGACAAGGAGGTGTACCTAAAATGATCAGTGAGTGTTAAAGTTCCACAGAAATAACACAACCATTTTCTAGATTACATTTGGCAATAATCGTGTTGACGTCATTTTTTAAAGGAATGTTGTGTAGACTTTTGCCAAAGCCTCTTAAACCTCTTGTGAAATGACACAATTGCTGTTATTCTAAATCTAAATACTATCCTACCTACCACATTTTCATTGAACAAACCTAAGAAAGAAGAATATATATATATATATATATATATATATTATATATATATATATATATATATATAATATATATTTTTTTTTTTTTTTTTAATCCTCACTTTATCTTGGTAGGGGCTAGAGTCTGAACATGTACCTCAGACAAGTTTGGATGTTGAGGCTCAATTGTCTGGCCTC
The DNA here is from genome assembly GCA_025084515.1 of Ancistrus triradiatus. Lineage (NCBI taxonomy): Eukaryota > Metazoa > Chordata > Actinopteri > Siluriformes > Loricariidae > Ancistrus > Ancistrus triradiatus. Next base: position 25,666 of record JAJAGP010001141.1, read on the forward strand.
CCCTGTCTCAGACACAGCTAATGATGCATCTAGGTTTCTAAACCTGTAGCCTTATGAGAGATAATGGTTTAAAATCACCTTCTTGATTTTGAAACTTTGTGGGAAAGTCAACACACGTCCTCTGCTTAAACTAGAAGGGAGATGCACGTCCAACAAAGAGCATTTACTGCATTCAACCAAGGAACAAAAATCAACAGTATAACAAAAACCCTTCTAGCTTGGCAGTGCACCTCAATTAAATGGAATATGACTGGCTTTCTTTTTACACTGGGCTAAAATGACGATGTGAGGAACTGAGGCAGAAGAGCTAAACATTAACTTAGGAAAATGGGACAGAGTGTCCTCACAGGACATCATTTAATGCAGAGAAAGACTAGGGGATTTAAATAGGCCATGATCTGCTTCTGTGATGGAAAAACGAGCAGAACTGCGATCAAACCAAGTGGTCAGGCTTATGAAATATTTAGCATCCAAGTACAGCGAAATCTCGTACTATTAACACACAAGAGTCTTTCAATTAAAAGTGATACATGTGAAATGTTCATTAAGTGGTCAAATGATGATTGTAGGTTTTTTTTTGGGTATGATTAACACATGCAAGTATTTTTGACAAGCTTCAAAACAGGACCATTTTCTTAAGGAATGTCATTAAGAATAAAATTATATTATTTTCTTAATGCGTAAAGGAAAATCACCAATCTCAAATCCCATATACCTTTTTTATTTGGAATATTCAACAAAACAGGCAATATAAAGAAATAGTTAAGAATTTGTAAAGGCTTTCATTAGAGGATGCAAAAAAACTCAATCAAACCAACAAACAATATCAGAGAATAAGGTCATTGTAACCGAAGATAGCTTTTGCAGAGTTCATGGTCCCTGATGTCGCCCCACCCTCCATTTTTCACATGCGGGGCAACACCAGCCCCTTGTCCAGAGAGTCTCTTTGTAATTATCAACTTTTTGGGGAACAGCTGATGTGTGCTGCTCTGAAGTATGCTTTCTATCTTGGACTTTTGTGTATTGGGCATGCAAGTGGCCTGCTTATGGTGCATACCACAATCCCCGGCATGAAAGATGCGAGGAGCTTCACTCACCATGACCTTCCAGAAAGTGGGAAGACAGGCCACGGTCAGGTGCTGTAACGACCAGTCCCAGTTGTAGTCATCGTAGGTGCAGAAGATGTCTGTGCATTGGATAAGTTTTTGATATGTCTCCCTGTCCATAGCCATGCCCATGTTGTGCTCCGTGGACTTCCAGACTTTAACTTCCACTCGGTTGGCTTTGCTTGTGTAGCCGATATGCCCGTAGCTCCCTAGAGAAAGAATGTCACAGTCGGCACACTGCTCCTTCTTCAGCGAGGCCATCTGCTTGAGAAGATAATAGAAGTCTGGGGCCATGTAGTGGTCCTCCTCAATGAGCAGCACAAGTCCTTTGTGATCCTTCAACACACGGACCCTGTCCCACACAAAATGCAGCTTCCACCACCAGTGGTGTTTGGTCTGAGAAAATTTGGCCTCACGGTAGTGTCCAAAGGAATCCGGGTACTCTGCATTTATGCAGCCCACTTTTAAGGCGTCTTTCTTGGAAATGTCTCTGGGGCAGTCTCTGGGGTCATTCCCAGGAAATTCATGAGGGTACAGTTGAATGCTGAAAGGAAAAAAGATCTGGAGGACAAGGCAGAAGTCAATGGATGACACAATTTGGTTGATCTCCGGGGACCAGAAATCGTGGCTGAATATAAGTAGGACATTTTCAATTCCCTTTGTTTTTCTCAGGCTGTCTACAAGAAGCTGCAGGTACTCTGGTCGGTTGTGAACTTGAACTACTACCACTAGGTCATCCTTTTGCCGCACTGACTGGAACTTCTCCTCATTTCGCAACGTCTGATCAAAGTTGAGTTGGAACACAACCCCTCGGTGCACCAGAGTGGAATTATCCACCTCGGGTTTGAGCGCAATATGTTTTTCGGGAAGGCTATCGTTTCCTGGTTTCCGAGTGACAGGTAAAGTGACCTGTCCCTGGCTGCTTGAGCTGCTCCTCTTAACAGGCTCCACTTCCTTGTCATATACAACACTTCCTTTTTTCTGTTTTGCGCTGCTCCAAAAGGCAAAGCCACAGATTACAACCACCAGAGTTAGGATCACCACTTTTCTCTTGTAGATTCGGAATCTCATGATAAGCCTTCACCCAGTGGGATAATAGGATTAAAAATAATAAAAAAAAATTGTTCTTCGAGAAGGGTATGTGCACCAGGTGTAGAAAGTTGAACTTTATCCCCAGCTCTCTAATTTTGGAATGTAAACAGTGAGGAGTTTTCAGCGTTGCTGAGAAATGATTCCATAAGGCATTGTGCTTAGAGGCAGAAAGGTTGCAGCTTCAAATCTGTGGGAAAACAAACAAAAAAACAAGTGGTACGTTAATTGATGAATAGAAGTTTAGCACTGATTGTGTCTTAAATACGTTATTCTAATCAACATTATTTTTTTTACACTACAATGTTTTACACAATTTACTGCGATTAACCCTCAAAATCCACAAGGCTTGTTTTCATATAAATAAATACACTGTATGTAACTCGCCCTTCCAACACAAAACACAATGTCCCATCATTAATTAGTGATCAACCGATACAGGTTTTTTAATGGACAATGCCAATATTTAAAGAGCAATGTGACCAATGGCCAATATATAATGTCCATATCAAAATTTCTGTTTGCAACTGATAAAACTAATAACAAATGAGACACCAAATTGCTGAACTTAAATGAACATTTATTTAAACTATAAATGCACTTTCTCTTTTTTTTTAATAATAATAAAGAAAGTTGTATTGCTCCTAATTACAACATTTACTACCAGATAACAGTATCGCATTCTTCCTGGAACAAAAATTAAATGGTGTAAATACTTGGAAAAAAACTAAAACAATATTAGAGTGGTGCACATGGTAGCAGCAGCTTTTTGTTGTTAATCCCATTTCCAGTTAAAAACAGTAAGTTGTAATGCTGGAAACAGTTTTCATCTTCTCATAAATGGCATCACCCTCACTGAATCTCATCTCTGTTTTTAGTCTCTCAGTAGTTTGGGAGCTGCAAGTTCTAATGCAAGAAACAACTGCAGGTTTGAATAGTGGATATAATCAGTTGATATAAATTATTTCAAAATGGCATTAATCAGCCCAATTGATCAGCTGACTGATTAAACACTCTGTCACTATTATCAATGACTGATATACTGTATTATCAAATCATGGTGCCATCAATTTAAACATTATTCTTTGTCAAGGTCCATGTGTCAAAACCTGCTTTTATATGACAAGGACTGTAGCTTCTTACCATTACATTATAGATTTGTTTTTGCAGTAGAGGTTTGTTCATTGTTCAGCAATCTCTTAAGTACCCCTTGATAACAGATGTGGATATTTTTTTAACCATACAAGTTGACTCACAAAAGTTCAATGTAATTATTTCTCTTACAGATAACAAATAATTTTTAATTCTTAGAAATAAAAATATATTTTTGAAGTCCCCGCCACAATTACCAGTACCCTCATCAAGAAATTATCCCTATTAACAAAACCATGTCACAATTATTGGAACCCCTAGAAGTTCTTACAAACAACATGTAACTGAAGAGGTTTTCCATTAATTTTTTACATTTATATTAAAGTTAACCAGCATGTCTAGGAACTTTCAAGCAGCAAAGTGACGAGATGACAGAGGCCAAAGTCTCTTCGTCACAAACTTTGAACTAAACTAATCCTTACTGAACTCAGGAAACACATTGCAGTCGCCCCTTACTCGTGACACGATCTCTCTCTCTCACACACACACATACACACAGTGCATGGAACGCAGCACAGGGAAACCAAGGCAGATTTAACTTTTGCTTACTTAATTTCCTTAAACAAAAACGTTAGCCTATAATATGATCACTTATATTTATTACACATATGATCTTTCTGTTTCATAAGCAAAGTGGTTTTGATGTTTATCACGCTTTAGAATGACAAGGTTCAATGAAGAGCAACTGTAGCTAAGAGACAGTATCAAATGTGTCACGGACACATCTGACTGATAAGTGATTTATTTAGAAAGGTCATAATTGTGCCGATTCGATCCAGAGTACAAACTAGCCTACCATCTTTTTGCTAAAGATCATTAGAATCATTTGCTAAAGATCATAAAGGCTATTGGAAAAAACATTTTGTGGGTGGATGAGACCAAAATAGAACTTCTTGGTTTAAATATGAAGCATTGTGTCTACAGAAAGGAAAACACTGTATTCCAGCATAGGAACCCTGACCAGTCTGTGGCACATGATGGTGGTAGTATCATGCTTTGGGCTTATGTGGTATAATGTTCAATGTTCATTTAAAAACTGCATCTGTTGTAAAGGACTTTCACCTCTAAAATGGCAAAACATCTGAAGCACCAGCATGAAAAGCTTCAGCATTGTACTAGAACACTGCACCATGCGTTAGCAGGGACAGTCTAAACCTTTTGCTCTTCCTACTTTACTTATGTCAATAATTTCAGCAGTAGATAGTACTTATTATCAGTAGTTGAGAAAAGTTTGGTGTTCCTAGGTCACTACTTTAAACATTAGGCCACCTTAAGCTTTTTACTTATAATAGGTTTTAATTGGAAGAAAAAAGCTTAATGCAAACTGATTACTTTAGAAGTTGAAATATAAAAATTATAAGTATATTCTTTATAGCTAAACATTTGGCCCTCCCCACGAGAACATTAAAGCTCATCTCAATTTTTCCAGAACACATCCTGATGATCCACAAGACTTTTGGGAAAACATTCTGTAGACTGATGAGACAAAACTCTTTGGAAGATGTGTGTCCCATTACATCTGGCGTAAAAGTAACACAGCATTTCAGAAAAAGAACACTATACCAACAGTAAAATATGGTGGTGGTAGTGTGATGGTCTGGGGCTGTTTTGCTGCTTCAGGACCTGGAAGACTTGCTGTGATAAATAGAACTATGAATTCTGCGGTCTGTCAAAAAATCGTGAAGGGGAATGTCCGGCCATCTGTTGGTGACCTTAAGCTGAAACTAACTTCGGTTCTGCAGCAGGACAATGATCCAAAACACACCAGCAAGTCCACCTCTGAATGGCTGAAGAAAAACAAAATGAAGTCTTTGGAGTGGCCTAGTCAAAGTCCTGACCTGAATCCAATTGAGATGCTGCGGCATGACCTTAAAAAGGCCGTTCATGCTCGAAAACCCTCCAATGCGGCTGAATTACAACAATTCTGCAAAGATGAGTGACTAAAATTCCTCCACAACGCTGTAAAAGACTCATTTCAAGTGGCCCAACCAGTTTTTAAGTTTAGTGGTAATCACTTTTTCACACAGGGCCATGAAGGTTTGGATTTTTTTTCTCCCTTAATAATAAACACTTTCATTTAAAAACTGTATTTTGTGTTTACTTGTGTTGTTTTTGACTAATATTTAAATTGGTTTGATGTTCCGAAACACTTAAGTGTGACAAACATGCAAAACAATAGGAAATCAGGAAGGGGGCAAACACTTTTTCACACCACTGTATTTTTGTTTTGCACTAATCATGGCCATGTTTTTAAAGAATAAAATGCACTAGTAGGAACCGCTAAGTTGAATCGAAATTCTATTAATATCCAGTTCCTGGGATTTTGGAAACGGTACATGTTAAGAAATTCCATTTTAGTTAAACAAATAGCTAATACCATTTGCTCACTCAATTGCAGACTGAAGTTGCCGTGTGCTCAGGGTAAGATGTGGAATGGAATATGGACAGGTAAATGTATCGGCCCTGTCCATCCAATATCCGAGTGAATGACGTCAATATTGGACCCGATACCGATATAGGATTGGATTAGGTCCATCTCTAATATTCCTGGTTGGTTCTAGGAACATGATAGTGAGTTTTCCTTGCTTCCCTGGCCTTCACAGTCCCCAGATCTGAAACCTACAGAGCAACTCTGGGATGAGGTAGAACGTGCTGATCAGAGCAGGTCAGTGCCTCCATCTAATTTGAGCCAACTGCGAGAAGCCTTCCTTTCTGCATGGGTCAATATTCCTGCAGAACGATTTCAATACCTAGTGGAATGTATGCCACAACGAATTGCTGCAGGTCTGAAGGCCAATGAGGTCCAATGCACTACTAGATGGGTGTCTCTAATAAAATTGCCATTCAGTGTACGTTTGCTTTTGAGAAATGTCAGTTCTGTGTAAGGTATATATTCTTGGTTACGACATTGCTATGAAAGAAAATTCAGTGTTTGTAATCTCAAACACTGGAGTGAAAGTTAGTTATACTTTTATAATTGCATAATGTATACATGATCTGTGAGTCACTTGCTGTGGATGTGAGCACAGGCCATGCTTTCCTACATTCCAAATATGTCATGTGCCCCATTTAACCCTACATGCAGATTAAGTAAATTATTAAATAGAAGAAAATTCGAAATAAAATGGCTGACATCTTAGTTCGTGATAACGTGGAACAATAAATATGATATGTGACAATGTGGAAAATGGATAGTGTGAACAAGGATAGTGAGTCATAAAGAAATCCCAAAATGATTTTTGTAGTGCAGTCACAAAAGCCAGCAGCTCTTTAGCAAATATTACAAACATTTATCATTTCTGAGTCATGGTGAGACTGGTTTAGTTTAGTCAGGTGGCATGATCCCAGCACGATAAAGCGCCGTTTAAATCCACGTATCTGATACTAAATCTTTACAATATATTGCGCAAAACACCATGTAAGCCAGAGTGTAAAAAGCATTCACTCACTGAACAACCATAAAAAGAATAATTATTAATAACCATGAAACAAATATCAAAAACATGAACTGCTCAAAGCAGGTTTGACACTATTCTTTATCACTGATCCATATCACACAACTGAACTTGCTTCATGTTAACTCTCAGATGTCCTAACAAGCTATTTAACAAAAGATCGCAATGTTCAATATGCTCCAGGCTTCATATGGTTCAATAGAATTTATTTTCTCACTATGTAATCCAAGCGCCAAAGTACAGCCCACAAGCATTAAATGCTGCAAAAAGATTTGTGTAAAAGATCATGTCATCAAAAAGATATACAGATTACCACATTCTGTGGGTATTGTCTTTAGTTTGAATTTGGATTTTCAAAATCACTTCAGTGTTTATGCAGCTTTCACAGTCATTTACACAGCACTTAAAACCATGTGACGTGTGCAAAAGTGCAAGCGTCCAGATCAATAAACCAAAAATGTACCACTGCAAACCTGCAGCTCCTCTTTGTTCTGCACCAGAAAAAATGGAATGGGTGTCCTTTGTGCATGTGCAACATACAGACGTTTGGTCTATAAGCATGAGACAGAAAACAGCGGAGATGATATCACGTGCAGCACAGATGTACAGGAAACAGTACTTTGGAGGACCACGTTCTAACAAAGGTGTACATATTAGCATGCCAGTATTTTCGTATTGCTGTTACTTGTAAGACTATTCTATAGAGTGTGACACCACCAGTGGATGTTGTAGGTTATTTAGATTTTTAGAAGTACAAATTTAGTTTCTGAGTAATTGACGACACGACACAGAAACTCTAGTCTTCTATGCAAAAAAATGCTGTTGCAGAATTAGTAGATTTAGGGGATATCAGATCTTCGGTCTTTTAGCCATGGTTGCTCTTCACCTGAAGTTCGTTATTCCAAACCATGATAAAGTCAAAAGCACTTTCTGTATGAGAAAGCTCATACTTTGTAAAAAAAATACAAACAATCACTTTACATACAAACCTTTATCTAACGTTACAGTATCAGCTGTGTGAGCAAAAAACTATTTAATCCCTTTGCATATTATCAATTTCATGCAGGATAAGTTAGGACAATGTGGCTAAATATGAGATGACTTATAAGGGTGCCTCATTTTAAACATCCGCAATTTAAAATTCGGTTAACAATTAAACATGATTCAGGCTGGCTAACAGCAAAAACACAGGTATGGGAGGTATTTTACTACATTATTAAGTCAAAGTCAGATTTATTTCCATAGCCATTTTTAAAATGGAGAATTGTCTCAAAGCAGGTTAACAATTTTCTTTTATCCAGGCCCAAACCCCAAACTAAGTAAGCAACAGTGGCAAGGAAAAACTTCCTAAACCTAAGAAAACCTTCGAAGGACCTAGTCTCACAAAGGGACCTAACCTCCTTCAGCAGCCTAGATGTTATATGTAAAAATTAAGTTATCTAAATGAGTTTATAATAATAAGTTAAATGAACAGAATCTAACTAACAGTTAGCAGAGAGATGCATCCATTCATTCAACTTCTTATCCGCTTAATCCTGGTCAGGGTCGTGGGGAAGCCAACGGTATAATACTTAAATCTAATAATAAAAATAAATATTAGTAATAATAAAATATATGTAGACTAACAAATTAGAGATAATGCAATAAAATGAAGAGTTTAATAAAAAAAGAGAACAAGAAAGTAGTGTACATAAAATCTAGTGTAAAAATAAAGTAAAAAAAATTGTATAACGTAGAAAATATTAAGGTATTAATAATAAAGGTTTGTAATACTTATTATGGATTGACACCCTGTCTAGTATTGTGTCCTGTGCTGCCAGTTAGGCATGGGCTTTCCCACCAAACTGACTATGATTAAGTGGATAAGAAAAGAAAATACTCTCATGTTATTCACAGTGAGGTATAAAGGATTTAAATAAAAATAAAAATCACCAATAACAGACCAGTACTCCAAAATCAGCCGATACAGTGAGTTCAGGTATCAAAATTGATATCTGAAGATAATGAACCTTCGATACCTCAGTATTAACCTTTGGTTCTAAGGACGGTGCAAAGATTACTGTGACAGTTTTCCGAGCTGGATGGATTCATGTGACTAGCAATACTATTCCTTACAGTGACAGAGTCGGTGAATATCAGCATTTTATTTTGATTAACTCCATTCACACAGAACATCTGACACAATTTAGACATCTGACACTGTTAGAAGTAACACTATCACCTACTGTAAGACAGTCAGTATATACTGCCAATGATTATGGTCATAATAAATTATTTATTATGACAATATATACTGATGTATACTCTGGTGTGGCAAAATAGAAAAACACAGGGTTTAATGCAGCTAAAGCACTAGAACAGCCCATCTGACAGCACTTCCATGCTGTATGGATCCCTGTTAGCAACACTACTGCTTACAGTGACACAGCCTGTAGATACTGCCTTTTATTTTAGGGTTTAATGCAGTTTAGGTAATGTCACGAAAACTATTTTGACGTGTAGCTGCCAAAAATGTTACTTTACCTGTGAACTGTAAAGAACATCGTGGACATTCATTAGAAACAGTTCGAGTCCCTTACTGTAAATGTGTAAATGACTGACAGCTGTAGCTATACATAAACACTTAACATCTTCATAAATTGTTATTTACAACATTCAACACGGGAAATAGTGGTACAACGTTCACAAAAATTGAGGTTAGGTTGAAGTAAGTCAAAACAGCGGATTACTTACGTAGAGAAAACTTACACAACGTCGAGACCAGCTGTACAAACTACGGCAACGTAAGCTTTTTCACCAGGAAGTGGTAATAGGCTAACTAACAGGATGGAGATCATCGGGAACTCCAGCAAGTCTACGTTACATTCAAGGCTCTCAGTTCCACTGGGTTTCCCAATGTTTCTGTGCTACCTTTCTAGAAACAATCTCGAAACATGTCGATGAACCCTGCTTGCTGAGCTACAGTTGCAGACGTGAAGTGCAGCGTTAGCAAGGTAGCTTGAAGCAGGAAGAGCTCTGCCATAGGCAGAGCAAGAAAAATGTGTCGCAACCAGTCGAGCGCTTTGCATTTCGACACACACACACACACACACACACACACACACACACACACACACACACACACACACACACACACACACACACACACACACACACACACAGAGAGAGAGAGAGAGAGAGAGAGAGAGAGGAACATGTCTGTGGAATAACTTACAGCTGACGTGGTTGTGCATTACACGTCTCATAGCAGCAACCTTTGGTCGATTCTTCTCAGTCCATCTCAGGTCTCAGGCTTCCTTCAGCTCCCGTTCTGCTTTAGAAAAGGCTGTCCAGATCTTCCACATGAGCCTGCTAGAACCCACTGCCTCTCTCTTTCCCATAATGCATCACACCTCCGGAGGGCGCTTTCAGTCTTATGACAGCAATGATGTCACAGGCAAGCTCAGATAGAAACTTAATTAGGTACACTAAGCTTACACTAAGGTCTACATACATCCGTACATGAGATCTACCATAGGCATTACATCTATAGGTGTAGAGATACTGGGTTACCGCCATCTACCCTGATCATGAGTGGACCACCAGAACCTCGTTAGCAAATATAATATAAAGAGTTTTTCACTGTTTTTTTACCCTATGCACCAGTGGACCACCTGACCCAATTACATTAGATCTTATCTATTGCTGTGCACACTTTGTCACCGCCTTCACCATGTTCATCATTAAAGAGGGAATGACAGGATCATGTGACAGACCTGCTTTTAGTCCATGTCTTGCTTTGTCACAACCTTTTACCTTGTGCATCACTGGATCATCAGGACCATCTAAAACAGTGGTTCTTAACCAGCGGACCTATTTGTAAACTAGTGAAAGCCGTGGACCCCTCCACATCATACATACATAAGAAGATAACATCTCATCTCATATATTCATTCACTTTCTTATCTGCTTACTCCAGGACAGGGGCCTAGCCGGCGGAACAGGGCACAAGTCAGGAACAACCCAAGACAGGGTGCCATTTAATCGTAGGGCACATGCAATCACACAGTGACACACTAGGGGCTATTAGGAGACACCAATTAACCTAACACATGTCTTTAGACTGTGAGAGGAAACCAGAGTACCCAGAGTAAACCCACATGGGCACGAGGAGAAGCAGACTCCACACAGAAAGGGACCCAGACCTCTCCACCCAGTACCTTCTTGCTGTTAGGCTACAGTGCTACCCACCGAGCCACCATGCCACCCTTATCTCCTCCCATCTCTTAAAATTACATCTCATCTTTTTTTCGCTTATCCATTTCAGGGCCACGTTGGCAGCAGAGAAAGCAAATAAACCAAGGCACCTCTGTCCCCCACAACTTCTACCAGCTCCTCCTGGGGGATCTCCAGCCGTTCCCAAGTCAGCCACTTTATTAGGACCATCCATCGGGTCCTGGGCCTATTCCGGGGTCTCCTCCCAGTCAGCCGTGCCAGGTATATCTCCAGCGGACGGTATCCAGGAGGTATCTGAACCAGCTTAACTGGCTCCTCTTAATGGGAAGTAGCAGCAGTTCTACTCCAAGCTCCTCCTGGATCTCCGAGCTCCTCAAGCGATCATGGAGAACATGCCTAGAAACTCGCTGGAGAAAGGTCATTTCGGGAACTCGTATTCGCGATCTAATTGTTTTGGTCATTACCCAAAACTCATGACCATAGGTGAGGGTGGGGACATAGATCGAGCGGTAAATTGGAAGCTTTGCTTCATGGCTCAGCTACCTCTTCACCACTGTGGTCTGGTACATTATATGACGCTGCACCTAATCTAAAGTCAGTCTCACAATCTGTATTCCTATCACTCATGAACAAAACTCTGAGATACTTGAACTCCTTCATAAAGACCTGCATAAAATCCATACCCATTACCTTCTCACCCATTACCCATCACCCATACCCATTACCTTTTCACCACATTCTACCCTATCCATCAGTGGAGCCCTGGGACGACATAAAGAGTATAAATTGAGTACCAAGCAACTTCTGGTGTCAGCTTCTGATACATCTTTGACCTCAGCCTATCTCTTAATGTAATGCGTGTACAAGAACATGGGAGATTGAATGCTTAGTGGATAAGGTACCAGAAGTTCCACTAATCAAATCCACCTCTGCCAGTATGTCACGGTTGGGTTCTTGAGCAAGGCCCTTAATCCATAATTCCATGGATTGAAAGATTGTATCAGTGAGTCACTTTGGTGTCTGCTAAATGAAAATGTTAATTTACATATTTAACTATGTTATCGTTTTCTTTTTGCAAAGAGAAAACTTTGAGAATGAGAAAAACAAGCAAAGTCATTTTAACTTAATGAGGCCATTGTTCATGCAGCAGTATTGTTGGATTTAAGGTCACTTAACCACATCAGTCCTAAATAATTTGGTTACCAAGACTGTAGACATTTTATTCTGATAATAGTCACTAAATAATTTAACTGAAAATGTGCACTTGATCAATCACATCAGTAGAAAATGTAAGTCTCTATTGACTATCAACATTGCGGACTAAGACCATGTTGTTCCAGTGAAGTCCTGATCTTCCAGTGCAAAAAGACAGACAAAATCAACAACAACAATAACAACAACAAAACAATAGAACCACTGATTAAATAGATAGTAGATAGAGATCCAAAATAGATCCTAAATAATCATTAAACCTTTATTAGAAACCAATCTGAATTGTGTACAAATTCCAATAAGTACAGTGATGCTTTAAAGTTTGTGACCCCTTTAGAATTTTCTATATTTCTGCATAAATATAACCTAAAACATCATAAAATTTTTACACAAGTCCTAACAGTAGATAAAGAAAACAGAGTTAAACAAATGAGACAAAAAATGTTATACTTGGTCATTTATTTATTGACGAACATTTTCCAATATTACATATTAGTTAGTGGCAGAAGTATGTAAACCCTTAGGATTTGCAATTAATTTGAAGGTGAAATTAGAATCAGGTGTTTTCAATCAATGGGATGACAATCATGTGTGAGTGGGCACCCTGTTATTTAAAAAAACTGATCTATCAAAGTCTGCTCTTCACAAGACATGCTTGTGGAAGTCTATCATGGTAAGAACAAAGATTTCTCAGAACCTCAGAAAAAGAGTTGATGCTCATCAGGCTGGAAAAGGATACAAAATCATCTCTAAAGAGTTTGGACTCCACCATTCCACAGTCAGACAGATTGTGTACAAATGGAGTAAATTCAAGACTACTGTTACCCTTCCCAGGAGCAGTCGACCAACAAAGATCACTCCAAGAGCAAGGCGTGTAATAGTTGGCAAGGTCACAAAGGACCTCAGGGTAACTTCTAAGCAATTAAAGGCCTCTCTCACATTGGCTAATGTTAATGTTCATCAGTCGACAATCAGAAGAACACTGAACAACAGTGGTGTGCATGGCAGAGTTGCAAGGAAAAAGCCACTGCTCTCCAAAAAGAACATTGCTGCTCATCTGCAGTTTGTTAAAGATCACATGGACAAGCCAGAAGGCTATTGGAAGAATGTTTTGTACACGGATGAGACCAAAATAGAACTTTTTGTTTTAAAAGAAAAGCGTTATGTTTGGAGAAAGGAAAACACTGCATTCCAGCATAAGAACCTTATCCCATCTGTGAAGCATGGTGGTGGTAATATCATGGTTTGAGCCTGTTTTGGTGCATCTGGGCCAGGGCAGCTTGCCATCGTTGATAGAACAATTAATTCTGAATTATATCAGAGAATTCTAAAGGAAAATGTCAGGACATCTGTCCATGAACTGAATCTCAAGAGAAGGTGGGTCATGCAGCAAGATAACGACCCTAAGCACACAAGCCGTTCTACCAAAGAATGGTTAAAGAAGAATAAAGTTAATGTTTTGGAATGGCCAAGTCAAAGTCCTGACCTTAATCCAATCGAAATGTTGTGGAAGGACCTGAGGCAAGCAGTTAATGTGATGAAACCCACCAACATCCCAGAGTTGAAGCTGTTCTGTATGGAGGAATGGAAACGATTAGTTTCAGTTATTGTTGCACAGGGGGGCCACATCAGATACTGAAAGCAAAGGTTCACATACTTTTGCCACTCACAAAATGTATATGTAATATTGGATAATTTTCCTCAATAAACAAATGATGTAATATTTTTGTCTCATTTGTTTAAGTGGGTTCTCTTTACTTTGAGGGCTTGTGTGAATATCTGATGATGTTTTAGGTCACATTTATGAAGAAATACAGTGGGGCCACTGATTGTGCAAGTTCTTCTACTTAGAAAGATGAGAGAGGTCTGTAATTTTCATCATAGGTACACTTCAAAATCCCAAAAAAATCGAGGAAATCACTTTGTAGGATTTTTAAAGAATTTAATTGTAAATCATGGTGGAAAATAAGTATTTAGTCACCCACAAACAAGCAAGATTTCTGGCTCTCACAGACCTGTAACTTCTTCTTTCAGAAGCTCTTCTGTCCTCCACTCATTACCTGTATTAATGGAACCTGATTGACCTCGTCCACATCCTCAAATAGTCAGATTCCGAACTCAATCAAGACCAAAGAGCTGTCGAGGGACACCAGGAAGAAAATTGTAAACCTGCAGCAGGCTGGAAAGAGTGAATCTACAATAGGCAAGCAGGTTGGTGTGAATAAATCAACTGTGGGAGCAATTGTAAGAAAATGGAAGACATACAAGACCATTGATAATATCCCTCGATCTGGGGTCCCACGCAAGATCTCATCCCATGGAGTCAAAATGATCATGAGAACGGCGAGGAAAAAATCCCAGATCTACACGGAGGGACCTGATGAATGACCTGCAAACAGCTGGGACCAAAGTAATAAAACCTACCATCAGTAACACACTACGGCCGAGAGGGACTCAGTTCCTGCAGTGCCAGGCGTGTCCCCCTGCTTAAGCCAGTACATGTCCAGGCCCTGTCTGAAGTTTTGCCAGAGAGCATATGGATGATCCAGAAGAGGACTGGGAGACTATCATGTGTGGTTTTTTTGGTAAAAACTCAACTCGTCCTGTTTTGGGGAAGAATAATGCTGAGTTGCATCCCAAGAACACCATACCTACTGTGAAGCATGGGGGTGAAAACATCATGCTTTGGGACAGTTTTTCTGCAAAGGGGACAGGACGACTGATCCGTGTTAAGGGAAGAATGAACAGGGCCATGTATCGTGAGATTTCAAGCCAAAACCTCCTTCCATCATTAAAGATGGAACATGGCTGGGTCTTCCATTATAACAATGATCCCAAACACACCTCTTGGGCAACGAAGGAGTGGCTCTGTAAGAAGCATTTCAAGGTCCTAGAGTGGCCTAACCAGTCTCCAGACCTCAACCCCATAGAAGATTTGTGGAGGGAGTTGAAAGTCCGTGTTGTCCAGCGACAGCCTCAACACATCACTGCTCTAGAAGAGATCTGCATTTAGGAATGGACCGAAATACCAGCTAGAGTTTGTGCAAACCTAGTGAAGACTTACAGGAAACGTTTGACCTCTGTCATTGCCAGCAAAAGTTATGTTACAAAGTATTGAGTTGAACTTTTGTTATTGACCAAATATTTATTTTCCATCATAATTTACAATTAAATTCTTTAAAAGTCCTACAATGTGATTTCTTGGATTTTTTTTCTCATTTTGTCTCTCATAGATGAAGTGTACCTATGATGAAAATTACAGACCTCTCTCATCTTTCTAAGTAGGAGAACTTGCACAATCAGTGGCTGACTAAATACTTTTTTGCCCCACTGTATAGAAAATTCTAAAGGGTTCACAAATGTTCAAGCACCACTGTATGTGGGCAAAGAATTTTATAGCATAGGTTTTGAATATAAATGGGTTGACACCCTTCCTGTTGTATTCTCTAATCCTAATGATATTGTCTTGTTTTCACAGTAAATGGGAAGTTTGCAAATTATTTTTCTAATCTTTTATTCACACATGCTGAAGAGATTGTTTACTAATAGCGTGTGAGAGGAAAAAAAATCTGTTTGCTATTTTAAACGGACATTTTCTGTGTGGTTAAGCATATAATAATTCATTCATTATATTTTGGATTAAGCCTATGAAAGAGTTCAGTAATTTTCATTCAAGCTGTTTACAGTAGTGAAATTAAGTGTTAAGTGTAGAAAAACAAGAAAGACAATCCTTCTCTTTCAAACACGGCCAACTGTCCAACCCAGATGAAAGGCATCGCCAGCACTCGAACGTGGGTATCTGCAGTAATATTGTGCCACCCGAATGCCTATTTTGTGGTTTTGAGGCACATTTTTGTCTGATTTTTAGAAAGGAATGCATGAATACATAATGCATAAAGAAAATAACATTCTTAAAAGCCTGAAGAAGTAAGTATTATCTGGCTAACTGAGTAAGCTGAGTAAAAGGCAGAATTATGATATTACTATTAGTAGTTGTAATTTTCACAGTTTAGCAGAGGTATCAACTTGAGTCACATGACTTGAACTTGTATGTGACTGGAGTCCAAAATCTGATGACTTGAGACCCGACTCGACAAAATCAAGAAAGACTTGGGACTCGACTTTGACTTTATCGTCAGTGACTTGGACTTGGAATCGGACTTGGGCTTTAAGACTCAAAAAGATTCAACAGCCAAACCTCCCAAACCCATTTTTAACCTAACAATTTATTTCCAAGTTTTAAACTAACACTGAATCACATAAATGAGAACCGAGAACTTAAACTTTGGGGATGACGACGCTGAAATGGGCTATAATAAATATGCTTCAAAATAATCCTTTTCAACTTGACTACAGACTATGCTGTATTGAATAAAAATAACTGAAACATCCATCTAACTCATAACTTGGGACTTTCTTGTTACTTGCAGCATAGTGACTTGTTCATACCTCTGCAATTTGGTAGTATTTTTTTTTTCACTTTTGAACCCACTTTTTCCTTGTTAGTGTTACAGAGGCTCTGGTGCCTATCCTACATCAGTCCATTCACTATCTGGGAAAAGGCTGCTTTTGCAGTGCTAGGACTAGCCTCCCCTCCCTTAGAGAACCGCTAGTGTTGAACTCATCAAACACTTTTAATGGAAGTTGCTAGAGGGTAATGTCTAGAGGCAAGCTGTGAAGTGTTTGTTTTGGTTAATGTGAATATACACTCACTGGCCACTTTTTTAGGTACACCACTGTGTTGGACCCATTTTTGCTTTCAGATCTACCTATCCTGCTGGAAGTAGCCATTAGAAGATGGTACACTGTGGATATAAAGAGACTTGCATGGTCAGCAACAATACTCAGGCAGGTTGTGGCATTTCAACAATGCTCAGTTTGTATTAAGGGGACCAAAACGTGCCAATAAAATGTCCCCCAGACCTGTTCACCACCACCTCAGCCTAAAGGCAGGATGGATCCATGCTTTCATGTTGTTTATACCAAATTCTGACCCTACCATCTGAAAACTGCAGACAAATTGAAACTCATCAGACCAGGTAACGTTTTTTCCAATCTTAGCCCAATTTTGGTGAGCCTGTGCAAATTATACCCTCAACTGCCTGTTCTTAGCCGACAGGAGTGGCGCCTGGTGTGGTTGTCTGCTGCTGTAGCCCATTTGCTTCAAGGTTTGATGTGTTGTGCATTCAGAGATGCTCTAATGCATATAAAAGACACAGACCTGTCCGTCTACCACCAACAACGTTCAGCGTCTTCCCATTCTGATGCTTGATTTGATCGTCAGCAGGTCGTCTTGACCATGTACGTGCACTGTGTTAACGAGCAGCTGAACTATTGTACCTAATAAAGTGGTTGATGAGTGTTTTTCTCGATAAATAAGCATCCGATCCAGAGGGGGAGACGTTCATTCTTCGGTCTGTGCACTCACAGCTCAGAAGGATGAACTCTTATTGGCGCATGCGCACTCTACTTCCTTCCTTTTCGACATCCCGAGCGAAAGAGACAAGATGGGCCATCAGCAGCTCTACTGGAGTCACCCTAGGAAATTCGGTCAGGGATCTCGATCCTGGTCAGTAATGTTAACACTAAATATGTTAAAGTATGCTTCCTCACTGGCGTTGTTTCTGAGCGCGTTAATGCTGTGGTTACTTTTTAAGACTGATTGCAGTTCGGCCGCATGGACTTAGCGCGCACTCCTAACATGGCGGCCAGAGCGATAACTGAACACAACAGCGTGTTACAGTTCACTAATGTCTGCTCAAGTTATAGTTATTATGCACCACAACTCATTTAGCGGCTTGTTAAGAAGAAGAGAATGCTACCGAGACTTGGTATTGGTTAATAAAATTGCATTGTTTGAGCCGCACGTATTAAACGACACAATAACTCCGCTCCTCGTTGTTGCAGCATTTGATGTGCAGGTAGTAGAACCTCCGAAAATCCGGACATGTTCGTTAGAGCTCAAGGTCTCGCACATTAGTCTTTCACATGCCACCTGAAACTTTCCTGTTAGTTTTTTAACTCCTCATAGACACTCATTCAGTACTTGCATTCATCAAAGATAAGGCCCAGGATAATGTTCGTTTGCAACTACGTTTTTTATTACACTAGCCAATAATACTAGTTTTCTAATAAATGTGATGTGCTAACTTTATGTACCATGTCATTCTGTTCTATATGATTAAACAGTTTGTGGTAAATTTTAAATGGCCTTGTTTTACTTGGAGAACGTGACAGTTCGCAGTAGCAAATTTCCATTTTTAATTTAGCTCTGTATTATTAAAACCCATACACATTACCTTTTCCCCCCGTTCTACCCTGTCCATCAGTGGACCACTGTGATGATCTAACAGGAAGAACTGAGTACCAGTGAACTTCTGGTGCCAGCTCCTGATGTATATTTGACTTCATCCTGGTTCTTAATGTACTCGGTGGGTAGCACCGTTGCCTCACAACAAGAAGGTTACTTTGGGTATTCCAGTTTTCCCCCAAAGTTCAAGGAAATGTGTGTTAGGTTAATTGATTATACTAAATTGACATTGATTTGAGTGTATATATGACTAGTCTTAATGTAACCTTGTCTATATATGTAACCTTGTATGTGTCGCTGAAATGGTAAATAAAACCAATTAAACAATCTTTAATGTTGCACATGCAAGAACATGGGAGAGTGGAGGCTTGGTAGATAAGGTACTAGATGTTCCAGGTATGAAATCCCACCTCTGCCCAGCTGTCATACTAGACAGGTCATGGAGCAAGGCCCTTAACACACACTTGTTTGGACTGTAAGTCCACTGACATTACTTTTGGTGCACATTTGAGTCTTGGTGTAAAGGGTAGTTTTCACCAAAGACTGTAGATGTGTAATTGCGCCTGGGATGCTGCTTAAAACCATCAGTGAAAAGCTTGCCTTTTTCGTTAATGATAATTTATTATAATTATTAACAAATGCCGTGATGTACATATAAGCAGTTAACATAGGAGTCCTGTTATTAAGTAAACTAGGGTAGAGTTCTGTACAGTTCTGCTACGTATGGTAATGCTCAAGACAACAGTGATGTGCAGTGATGCACTTTGGTAACCGCAAATTATTCTCCACGGAGTAGTTTTTCCTGCATTTGCTTTGGTCTCTCGCCTGATGGTGATGCCACCTTGGCACAACAAACAACAAAAAAATGCAAGTTTCTCACCTTTATTTTACTCTGCACATGTGCATTATCCTCATATCAGGGTAGCACAGTGGTGCAGGGCGTTCAGAGGTTCAGTCCTGAACTCGGATGCTTGCTGTGTGGAGTTTGCATGTTCTCCCCGAATCTGCATTGGTTTGATGGATACTGTGGTTTCCTCCCACATTTCAAGGATAGTTGGTGTTGGATAATTGTGTTAAGCTTAATTGGTTGGCCTAAATTCGCCTGTCATTGTTTTGATGGGACCTTGCTGCTTCTGTATTGGAGCAAGTAAACAACAGCTTTTGTGTATGCGCACAACTGGATGCAGCCCTCCACCACTAGATGTCGTCTTCACCCTCTTATGTCAGAGTTAAAAGGTGGTGCAAAAAAGTTTTAACAGGTGCTGTTAATCATTGTCGTTTATTTCAGGTATTGATACTGTTTTATTCCTATGCAGTTACATTTACAGCATTTAGTAGACCCTCTTATGCACACCAATTTAGGAGTGATAAAATCTTGGTGTACAATCCAATCATTTGAGGGTTATGGGCATTGTTCAAGGGCTCTACTATTGGCAGCTTGCCAGTCCTGGGATGTTTTTTGATCCAGTTCCTTACTCACTTGTGTCAAGTTCAGAAGTATTTAATTTTTAAATAAATTATCAAAATAATATAATTTGTTCTTGAAAGTATACTTACTGGTTTGAAAACGAAATGACCAGCTAACACTCTTCAACACTCTCTTCCACAGCCGTGTGTGCTCAAACAGACATGGTCTTATCCGCAAATACGGGCTCAACATGTGCCGTCAGTGCTTCAGACAGTACGCAAAAGACATCGGCTTTGTGAAGGCAAGTATTCACTTACTGCTGTTTGTATAGGACTAAAGATGAGATGTGTGATGTGACCTCTTCATTGCATGGGACATTTCCATGTTACATCGTGCTGGTCATTTTGACTTTTAGTGCCAGTGAAGTAATGGTCCTGTATTTGTTAAACTGTTTAATAACATAATTTACAAAAGTAAACATTTGATTTGAGTTGTTTTATTACAGTGGTTAAAGTAAGCTACAACACTGACTAAAATGTGGATGGTATTGATTTATTGCACCAATTAGTCACCAAGCTTTAGTAGTCTGTCACTCTCATCTGTGCCTGCTCATTGGGAGGAAATGCAGCATCACAGCTGACTTATTGGGGGTGGTGCCAGCGGTTAGCGTGGGTACCCCACAGCCTCAGAGATCCTTGGTTCAATCCTGACCTTGGACTCCACCTGTGTGGAGTTTACATGTCCCCTCCGTCTCCATGTGGGTTTTCTCTGGGAACTCCAGTTTCCTGCCACATTCTAGACGAGTGTTGATTGGCTGCTCTGAAGTGTCCCAGTGATGGCCATTGATGCTGATGTTATGTTAACTAAACAACTTAATAAATTGTTAATGTTAAATAATGCTGTTGTCTCCTTAAGTTTGAGCTGATTTCCAATTCTATTTGTTTTTCCAGTTGGATTAAAGGTGTACACTTCTGAACCAGTGACATGTGGAAACAACATCCTTCCAGTCAAACCACCATGAAGTCACTCTAGAGTTACAAATAAATGTTTTTTTTTTTTCCTGGTTCAAGCAGTTGTGGCTCTTTATTTTGGTGTGATTTTGTTCATTCAAGCTTGGTTTACTATTAAAGTTTAGCCATATTATCAGTAAATAATGGTTTGTTAGCTTTATTTCTAAGCCTGAAGCTTAGGCACTTTGATGGTACCTTCACACAGCAAAAAGTGACCCAAATTCGATCTTTTTCATCATGTGATGGCACAGATAACCAACTGTCATCTTTGGGGCAGCATGAATGGCAAAAACCACATTAAATCTGACATTGAGTTCTGAGTTGGGCCACTTTCATATGCAGTATTTAAATCATGTGGATGTGACTTGCTTATTTTCAACTGGTTTTCCACATGTGAATATCTTGTTTATACAATGCACATGACAATCACTGACAAATGTAATTGTCACTTGTGACATCCTGAAATTTTGGAAAACGCATCCACGTCTGGAACCCACAACTCCTGGCTCTGATTTTGCATCCACATGTTCCTATCCAGTGAAGTAGCTGCCATGACCCCACAGAGACCAGACCCATCATGAAAATCTTTGCCTTCTCTTGCCTCCTTGTTCTCATGATAATTTTCTTCAGAGTTTGCAGCTGGCCTCCACTACACATTAACGTGACCATTAAAAAAGTGCCTGTTACTGTTGACTCCATTTTGGTAGTTTACGAGCAAGTCATATGAAGCAACAAATGGGATAGTTTGTCTAAAACAATCTTGACATTTGCTAACTTGTTGGAAATGTAATGGTCTAGCTGATTTGTAAATGTCCTCAGTACTTGGCTTTCCACACTGTAAGACATTGTCATTGGCTAAACATTTAGTTTTGTATGCATTGTATGTGACATCATGAAGCCTTATGCCAATCACATGACAGAAGTTAATGTTATTATATGCCATGTTAATGGAAAATGGCCAATATGACTGAAACAACTGGATTTTGTGAGGTGACACTAATATTAATTACTGTTACTTCAAAATATATCTTTATTGTTGTACGAGTTAATATTTGGGGCAAGGCTAAAGATGCCAAAGTATGAAAAATAAGCATAAAGTAAGAGAAAACACTAGATACAATACAAATACCTAAAAATATAGGGTAATATAAGTACAGAATACTATAGACTGATGGCGTGTACCTGGGGATAAAGTGCCTAGACCACTTGCTCTAGAGGATGTAGAATAAATAGGTAATACATAATTACTGTACATTTTACTTGCAGTACAATATTGCTCATATGGTACCTAACACAGCCAGTGTCCAGTTGGCTATTGTGGTGTACAACTAAAGGGGAATGATAGCACAGTATATGGATTATGGTTATTAATTGGTTGTTCATATATCCGGCCTGTAGTCAAGTAACCACCTTATCCTGATTAAAGAAAGCATGCAATCAGACCATACTGGGACTCTGGCACAAGATGCCCTGGGCAGGGCAGAGCACACGCATGGCCTGGGAAGGGTGGGGGTCGGATTTGAATATCAAATTCAGCCACTGGGTATGTTTTAGTGTGGCTGCTCCTTGAATTCGGTAAGGGAAATCAGAAATGATTTGACCACAGTTTTTGGTCCTTAACATTCCCTACGTACAGTTTTTGATATCTGGTTCATTAAAAATGTTAGCTGCTTTAGAGTTTATATTGAAAGGAAGCTGCAAACAGTAGGCTACTACAAGGTTTACAATTCATCTGTAGGCAATTCAGTTTGGGCAGAGAGGGCTCTCTAGGACAAGTGGTTTTATCATATGCCAGGCAACAACACCGCCGTCTACAGTTTACAAGAGAATGTGAGCAGAGTAGTGATGGGAATTCCGGCTCTTTTCAGAGAGTCGGCTCTTTTGGCTCGGCTCACTAAAAAGAGCCGGCTCTTTCGGCTCCCAAGTGGCTCTTTAGATTTTTTAGCTTAATTTATTACCAAATTATGTGTAAAATGAATTACTAATGTAAAAACACATAATATCCAATGTTTGTTATTATTAATATGGTTTTTATTTATATACTCAATGGAACACAGTAAAATAGAATACAAAAACGAAGACCCATCTCAGTTACAGGTCCAATCTGGTCTCAGGTCTCTGATTATGTGTATTATTTGTAAATTTGCAACTATATACAGGGAAACAAGACATCATCAAGAAAACATCACTCAACAAAATATTAATAAAAAAATTTTTTTTTTGTCATTACGCATGTACAAGTACAACGCAACGAAATGTAGTTTAGCATCTAACCAGAAGTGCAATAAGCAGCAATGTGTCGGAATGTACAATAAATGAAAAAATATATAAATCGGCTCATAATCAGGAACCGGCACCCGTCGTTCCTTTCAAAGAGCCGGCTCTTA
The DNA here is from genome assembly GCA_025084515.1 of Ancistrus triradiatus. Lineage (NCBI taxonomy): Eukaryota > Metazoa > Chordata > Actinopteri > Siluriformes > Loricariidae > Ancistrus > Ancistrus triradiatus. The sequence goes on from JAJAGP010001141.1 coordinate 49,010, forward strand.
GAGCCGACACATCACTAGAGCAGAGGAGACTGAAAAGAGCAACACCGAGCAGGACGTGATTCATGGAGCACATTCATCGCTGTCGAGTCTGCTGTGTTGCATCGATCTTTCCCTTCGTCAACAACTTATTTATTTATCAAGTTCGTTATTTACTCCTGCAAAGTTTCTACATTCACCAGCCACCATTTTATCAGTTCCACTTAACATATACGTTGTAGTTCTACAGTTACACACTGTACATCTGTTTCTCTCCTTGCTTTGTTAGTCCCCTTTACTCTGTTCTCTAACGGTCAGCACCAACATTGATCATCACCGACAACGAGTGTAGAAGGTGGTATATCTAATAAAATGGCCGGTGAGTGTATTACATCCTTTAAGACATTTATAATAGGTGGTTTCACCACCAGGTGGCAGAAAGCGGTCTTTCCTGGCTGTTGTGAGGTTATAAACTATACAACTGGCGAGTGTGGACTGTGGTAGCCTAGCGGTTAAGGTACTGGACCAAAAGGTCCAGGGTTCAAATCCCACCTCTGCCAAGCTGCCACTGTTGGGTCCTTGAGCAAGACCCTTAACCCACAACTGCTTGGATTGTAAGATTGTATCAAATTGTAAGTCACTCTTGATAAGGGTGTCTGCTATATGCTGTAAAAAAGTGTGTGACCCTTGAGTTGTCCCTCAGTGATTGTTCATTGTTGCTACACGTATGAAAATTTCCAATAAGTCCACTGCATTGCTTTATGTGTAAATGTATGACAGAAGTACAGAGCTATGCCAGCTTATGTTCTTTCCTGCCCTTTAAATGTCCTTTTTAAATTTCGTGTTTATATTGATTAAAGCAGTTTTATATGTTCTCCTGGTGGTGTTCAGCCACTCCCTTATGTTCATGTAGCCATATTATTCTGTAAGTAGAGTAACTGTTCACGATTGCACTTTTTGGGGGGTTGGATTTCTTTGTATTGTGATACCTTGAATGTTGCTGTGTGGCATATTTTTGTTACTCCTGCTGTGGGAATTTGATTGGGGTATCAGCTGGCAATTGATAACTGTCTGGATGCTCCGTTGTTTAGTTCCCTACCTCCAGTTATAACAAGGAATTTCCCTTGCATATTTCCATTAGTTAAATTAAAACAGTGGTTCCCAAAGTGGGTGGCATGGAGTTATTGCAGGGGAACACAGCAGGGCAAATGAACGAGGCATGTCTGAACACTGCTATTTTTGAGCACTTAATTTTTAATCAGAGCAAATGCTCAGGTTTTAGATTTGTATCCCAAAGGGAGCTGGTTAAGTTTCAAAGCCATTTTTGTGCTGAGAAGCAAGTTTGAGAAAAATCAATGAATGCTGTTACACAATAAACATCTAATGCATGTCTCTTGGAATAATACCACTGTAAAGGGGGTACTGTCATTTTGTTTAGTTTTTTTCAATAAGAAGTTGCAGTTCTGTATGATTTACAATGTATAAAATACATTACAGTGGAGTTTGGAAACAAAAGGCGCATATGTATGTGTATTAGTAGAGGAGGCCTGAAAATATTCTACTCTACAAAAAGGGGGCACTGAATTAAAATGCCAAATATTTCTTTTAATTGCTCCAATGGCACAACGGTCTAATGTGGCAGTCCACCACCGGAGGGACCTGGATTTCAGTGCCGGTGACACCTTCTGGGGAATCATTCACTTGTGACTCCTACCCAGCCTTATGACGTACAGTGGTGATTGAAAGTTTGTGAACCCTTTAGAAATGTCTATATGTCTGCATAAATATGATCTAAAACAGCATCGGATTTTCACACAAGTCCTAAAAATAGATAAAGAGAACCCAGTTAAACAAATGACACAAAAATATTATACATGGTCATTTATTTATTGAGGAAAATGATCCAATATTACATATTAGTGAGTGGCAAAAGTATGTGAACCTCTAGGATTAGCAGTTAACTTGAAGGTGAAATTAGAGTCAGGTGTTTTCAATCAATGGGATGACAATCAGGTGTGAGTGGTCACCCTGTTTTATTTAAAGAAAAAAAAAAGTCTGCTCGTCACAACACATGTATGTGGAAGTGTATCAGAACACGAACAAAGAAGATTTCGGAGGACCTCGAAAAAAGAGTTGTTGATGTTCATCAGGCTGGAAAAGGTTACAAAACCATCTCTCAAGAGTCTGGACTCTACCAACCCACAGTCAGATTGTGTTCAAATGGGGGAAATTCCAGACCATTGTTACATTTATATTACATTTACATTTACAGCATTTAGCAGACGCTTTATCCAGAGCAACTTACAATTGGTACAGTCTTTACAATCCAAGCAGTTGTGGGTTAAGGGCCTTGCTCAAGGACCCAACAGTGGCAGCTTGGCAGAGGTGGGACTACCCTCCCCAGGAAGGGTTGACCAACAAAGATCACTCCAAGAGCAAGGCATGTAATAGTTAAAGAGGTCACAAAGGACCCCAGGGTAACTTCTAAGCAACTGAAGGCCTCTCTCACATTGGCTAATGTTAATGTTCATGAGTCCAACATCAGAAGAACACATCAAAAGTACATTGTTGCTCGTCTGCAGTTTTCTTAAGATCACATGGACAAGCCAGAAGGCTATTGGAAGAATGTTTTGTGGATGGATGAGACCAAAATAGATCTTTTTGGTTGAAAAGAAAAGCCTTATGTTTGGAGAAAGGAAAACACTGCATTCCAGCATAAGAACTTTATCCCATCTGTGAAGCATGGTGGTGGTAATATCATGGTTTGAGCCTGTTTTGGTGCATCTGGGCCAGGACAGCGTGCCATTATTGATGGAACAATGAATTTTTAATGATATCAGAGAATTCTACAGGAAAGGTTCACATACTTTTGCCACTCACTAATATGCAATATTGGATCATTTTCCTCAATAAATAAATGACCATGTACAATATTTTTGTCTCATTTGTTTAACTGGGTTTTCTTTATTTACTTTTAGGACTTGTATGAAAATCTTTTGAAGTTTTAGGTCATATTTATGCAGAAATATGTATAACGGTTTCACAAACTTTCAAGCACCAATGTAACTATCATCCTGTCCAGGAAATGCTTAAACTGGATCCTTTAAGTCCGTAATTTGTGACGTGGTGGCATCCATGGATCAGACTTCCCATCCATGGATCAAGACATCTCACACACACACTAGATTGGACTTAGATGTTGGGAATTTGGACTCCAATCAATGACTTGAACTCTTTATCATGATCTATCAAACTATTCCTGAATTTTTTTTGCAGTGTGTCACCGGGTTCAATATCCTGGTGAAAGAGGCCACTGCCATCAAAAGATGTACTTGGTCTGGCACCATGTTTAGGCATCCACATGAATCCCAGGTTTCCCAGCAGATCATTTCCCAGAGCATAACACTGTCTGTTATTTACTTCACCTGTCAGTGGTTTTAATGTAATGACTGATTGCTGTGTCATAATAAATACTGTGTCATAATTAATATTTAATGTTAATTTATTATCTAATGGTTTGATCAAAAATATTTTAGGTTAAAATATTACAGGTATGCATAACTTAACATCCATGATACACTCTGTGAAATTGTATGTTATGCAACTTGGACATTGTGTGAATGCCACGGAGTAACATAGGTGCTGATTATAAGTATCAAGTCATTAGTATAGAATTATAAAGGGATACATATAATATACAGACAAAGGTTTGTGGGCACCCAAAAAGTTACATCCAAAACAGGTCAGTTCATCAACTTGTTCTCATCACGGGGCCTCCACCCTCAAACCTGACCATCATCGAATCCCAACTGTGGACTTGCGTCTTGTCTAGGGTTGGTTAGGATTAAAAGCTACTGATATATTGGTTTGTTGTGGGTAAATCATGGCAACCTGAATGCAACATCAGATACGTAACCATAGCAACCACAAAGTAACATTTATATAATGATAGTTAATATAGTTATTAAGAAGACATTTAGGATCCCTTACGACGATACGTACAAATGTTCATGTTGTCATTTAGATCCTGTTTTCGTTTTCAAATATAAAAAGCAGTTCAACACTAGATGGCAGAAGTGTTCAACATTTGAAATGCTGGCCTTCCGGAAGTTGCAACAAATGTCTATGTGTATTGTATTAAAGTGGCGAGGCTTGCTCCCCTATTCATAAAGATAAAATATGTATTCATTACATACAGGTACTCAATGTCATGCCTTATAGATTAAGTTGCGAATAACACATGGGAGCTGTGGCTTATGCAAGTTCAACATTCACACACGCGCACACACACTCATATATCTTAGCCGGAATAAAGCTGGGTTTTGACCCTACGCAGGCCCGCACACACACACACACACACACACACACACACACACTTTTGTCTTGCTATCCTTGTGAGGATTTTCCATTGACATGACTGACAATGAAGGATTACTGCAGCTAATTAACGCTAAACCTGCCCCTAACCTTAACCTCAGTCACCTAAAGCAAGTCTTTTGGCTCTTTTTCAAGTTGGATTTTTTGTAAAAAAGCAGTTAAAGAACTGAAGACCAGAAAAATGGTCCTCACTACTCAAAATGCCAGGTTTTCCTATAATCGTAAAGACATTTGGTCCTCACAAGTATAGCAAGACAAGGTACACATGACAAGGACAAGGTTGGTGCTAGATGTGCTGGTCTGACTATTCCAAAAACTATTGATCTACTGGGTTTTTCATGCACAGCCATCTATAAAGTGTACAAATAATAGTTCAAAAAGACAAAATATCCAGTTAGTGGCAAACTGGTTTGAGCTGAAAGGCAACAGTAACTCAAGTAACCTCTTGTTACAACAGAGGTATGCTGAAGAACAAGCAGACAGGTTCTTCTGCAGAGGTTCTTCTGAAGGGGGACGGCAATCCTTCAGAAAACCTAAAAACTATTTTATTGTGGCAATAATAAGCACAAGTTTGTTCAATGCATATTGTTATATTATTTATAGTTATATTTATAATTATTATACTGGGGGAGAACTCTCTATTTTTCCCAGGAATTTTTGACCCTGACCCACGGTGTCTTCTGATGACTACTTCCAGCAGGATAATGCACTATGTCACAAAGCTCAAAACATCATCATCATCTCATCTCTACAGTCATGCAGCAAAACAAGCCCAAACCATGCTACTACCACCACCATGTTTCACAGATGGGATAAGGTTCTTATGCTGGAATGCAGTGTTTTCCTTTCTCCAAACATAACGCTTTTCTTTTACACCAAAATGTTCTATTGTGGTCTCATCTGTCCACAAACCATTCTTCAAATAGCCTTCTGGCTTGTCCACATGATCTTTAGCAAACTAGAGATGAGCAACAATGTTCTTTTTGGAGAGCAGTGGCTTTCTCCTTACAACCCTGCCATGCACACCATTGTTGTTCAGTGTTCTTCTGATGGTGGACTCATGAACATTAACATCAGCCAATGTGAGAGAGGTCTTCAGTTGCTTAGAAGTTATCCTGGATTCCTTTGTGACCTCGCCAACTATTACATGCCTTGCTCTTAGAATGATCTTTGTTGGTCGACCACTCCTGGTGAGGGTAACAATTGTCTTAAATTTGACTGTGGATTGGTGGAGTCCATACTCTTTAGAGATGGTTTTGTAACCTTTTCCAGCCTGATGAGCATCAACAACTCTTTTTCTGAGGTCCTCAGAAATCTCCTTTGTTCGTGCCATGATACACTTCCACAAACACATGTTGTGAAGAGCAGACTTTGATAGATCCCTGTTTTTTAAATAAAACAGGATGTCCACTCACACCATCCCGTTAATTGAAAACATGAGACAAATATTTTTGTCTCATTTGTTTAACTGGATTCTCTTTATCTACTTTTAGGACTTGTGTGAAAATCTGATGTTTTAGGCAGAAAAATAAGAAAATTCTAACGGTTTCACAAACTTTCAAGCACCACTGTATGTCCCATCCCTGTCTATTGTTGAGACATAAGAATAGGAAAGGGCTACTGGGACAAGACAGACAAAAACATCCATCACCACACATAACTCTGAAGAACACACTTAATTTACACACAACCAGTGTCTAAAGTCCAAGGGGAAAAAGTGGTAATCAGGGTCAGAACGGGTGGAAGTCAGTCCCAGAATCACAAGTAGCAAATATAATAGTACCGAAACAAAATCAAAATGTGAGTATCAAAATGTGCATGAAGCACATGCATGAAACCAAGCATTGCTCTCACATGCAGGCTCAAAGCAAATATGCAACACAAGTCACGTCAATGACCCCTGGTATGCTCAGGCTCATGTGACATTCCCATACACACACAGATAAAAACACAATAATTTGAATGAATAATCTCCACGTTCCCACTGTGGCAGAGGCAATGTAAACACAGTATGTTAACACATACTCATCTGCTTACATAGCAGCTAGAGCTAATATATTAATTTTATGCTCATTTAAATAAAGGACTAGTTACTCCAGCAACCTTTTTACTGTCAGCGCAAGACAAGGATATTTTTTTGTACAAATTGTACAACTTTTAGCAAACTGCTTTAAATGAGGGAGAAAACATAAACTCTGTTAAGTTAACAAAAAAAGTACACAAAACATATTGTCAGCAAGGTTTTATAGAAGGTTGCCTAAGCAACCTCGGACATAATGGCCTAACCAAAAAGCTCTTCAGAAGGATACCAAGCTCAAGGCCACTTTAAGCTCAATTTCAAACACTTAAAGTATTCCATGTGCAGGGACTAAATCCCTAATCAGTATAACCTCCAAGACACAAAATAAGCAAAATAACAAATATGGCTATGAAGGATGGACTGATGCTTACCACAGTTCAGCTGTGACACGTTTAACTTACCCAAGGTGCTCAGTCAACACAACCACCATGAACAAACAACGACCACTCTTATAAATAATAAGAGGAGTACCAGACAAGAGACCAAATTCTGCTATGCACATGCAGGTCAAATCAAAATGATAGAGCAAGACAGCATTCAAAATGAGTATTAAAACAAGCTCTGATCTCACATGCAGGACAAGAAGCAGTACAAGTCACGTCAGTGATCAGTGATGGTATGCTCAGTCCCACATGACATGACAAGCACAGTCATTTGAAGGAGTTGAATGAATTAGCTTAATCTCACGTTGAAAAAAATAAACTTTATTTGAAAGTAATTTAGTCTGAGAAAAAAATCCCTCATCAAGAAATTATGATAACACCACATGTGCCACAGTTGTTGGCACTCACTGCATTTAATACTTTGTGCAACCTCCCTTTGTGAACAAAACAGCACGTAGTCCTCTCCTATAACATCTTATAAGGTTGAAGAAATTTAAGACCATTTGTCTTTACAGAATCTTGCCCCTCTTGTGAACCCTACTCTTTAGCTCACCCCACAGATTTTCTATGGAGTTTATATCAGGGGACTGAGATGGTCATGGCAGAGGCTTGGTTCTGTGTTTAGTAAACATTTTTGTGTTGATCTGGACAAATGATGCCATGTAGCCTTACGAGGTTCTCAGGGCCATTGGAGGAAAACCACAAGATCACAGAGTGATGCCCACCATTTAGTCCACCAAACTAAATAGTGGGCATCAGGTTATTTTCAGTATAGTCATCCTTCTTTTTATGCCAGACCTACCTTGAGCTAAATTTTTGGTTCACTTGGTCATAGGACACAGTTCCAGGCAAACTCTAGGTGCTCCATGAGTTTCTCCTTCATTCAATTACATTTTTTGTGCTGCTCGGGTGATGCAGCATCAAACTCTTATTCCACCACCGTGGTGGCACAGATTTGGGTCCCGTTGGTGCCTCCTGTCTTGGTCAAGCGTGATGACCTTTTGTTACATCTCAGTGAGCAAATTATGCAGAAATTTGTGAAAAGGGTGGAATTCGTCTTTAAATATTAATACGGCACCAGTCTTTCTGACAGTGAAATGCATTTTTGAGACAGTGATAAGGCAGAGTGATGTTTTAAGACTGTGATAAGGTATAAGTGATTATATTAAAAAGCCATCTCAGAGTCACAGGGTAAAGGGCATTTTGTTTCAACAGCTGAATGACTTCAGTTCAAGAAGTGCCCTAGGCAAAGCTGACAGATCTTGAAGAATACTAAGTAAATAAATAAAACAATCTGGCAATCCATCAGTACACAGAACAAATAAATACAAAATAATATGAATATACTGTGGGGACCAAAAGTCTGAGACCACTAGTGCAAATGCACGTTTGGATCTTTGTGGAGGTGGATTTATACTGTAGCAGCGCACACCCCAAAGCTTTGCAACAAGTACTAACAAAGTGGATCATGGAAAAATAGCAGATGTGTATTTTTAGTCAAACATTAAAATGCAATATAGGTAATATCAGCACATGACTATGAGGTTGTTGGCCATCTTCAGAGCATCCAGAGACATAGAAACATAGCAAAACACATAAATAATATGAAAATCTAGATCTATAAAGTAATTAAAGAAAACATAGGTCTTCAAATATCAGTAATACATCTTTTATGGTCCACAAATATATGGGCCTCAATCATGAAACCTTACCTTACATGTAAATGGACATTTCCTGAAAACTCTCTGCCAGATTTCATAAACACGTAACCGCGTAAACATGAGATTCATTAGTATAATGTGCGTATCTTAATGAATACCAATTGTTCTTAAATGGGTCGCGCCTGCATGATCCTTTATAATTAGCATACAATTACCATAATCCACGCCCATGAATAACAAATATCCACTGTAGGATAAAGGCCTTGGACTGAGGAACACAGCAAAATTTCTCCAAATGTCTCAGAAAAAGCTAAGAAAGAACTGTTCTGATATGGATATGTTTTATTGAACAAAGCGCATTTAAACCAACATTTTTTAAACCAATAATTTTTGAGAGTTCATAGTGTTTCAGGTAATAAAGAAGCATCTTGACACCAAAATCCATGTAGGTTGTATGAATAAATCTACAATCATCTAGTCAGTGTTTAATTTGAGTTGGATCCTATCGGACAGAAGATCTGGTACCTCTTATATTTGGAACACATGCTCCGGTATTCTTATTTGTCTGGATTAAACACCACTGTTTATTTATATACAAAATAAAATGAAAATGGACAATATTAATAAACGAATTTTAATAAAATGATACGTGTGTAACCTCCTTTCCAAAAACCCAAACGGTCATTTTCTTTGATCATCAGTCACATGGGCCCTCATGCGTCAGGAGAGCTCACGGACAACGAAATTTGGAAATAGCGAAAAAGACAGCTGATTGTTAAGACAATGTAATTTTTCAATTATATATATTCTATTTTGAAGTCTACTGTATTAGGTGTTGAACTATAAGAACTGTTGTTTATTCTTTCGGGGTCCTTTTCGCTTAATGCCCACTTAGAGGTGGGCCCGAGCGCGATTCGCTGGACTCATGCACGGTACATACAGTGGTGCTTGAAAGTTTGTGAACTCTTTAGAATTTTCTAGATTTCTAAATAAATATGACCTAAAACATCATCAGATTTTCACACAATTCCTAAAAGTAAATAAAGAGAACCCAGATAAACAAATGAGACAAAAATATTATACTTGGTCATTTATGTATTGAGGAAAATGATCCAATATTACATATTAGTGAGTGGCAAAAGTATGTGAACCTTTGCTTTCAGTATCTGCTGTGACCCCCCTGTGCAGCAATAACTGAAACTAAACGTTTCCTGTAACTGTTGATCTGTCCTTGGAGGAATTTTAGCCCATTCCTCCATACAGACTTCAACTTCAACTTCAACTCTGGGATGTTGGTGGGTTTCCTCACATTAGCTGCTTGCTTCAGGTCCTTCCACAACATTTTGATTGGATTAAGGTCAGGTCTTTGACTTTGCTCATTCCAAAACATTAACTTTGTTCTTTAAAAACAGCATCAGCTGCCTCCGTAAAGATCTTCTTATGCGCAGCAGGAGTTGCCGAAGATCAGTACATCAAATAATCAGTACATTTATTATAAGGCTTATTAGGGCTGTGTGTCAGCATGAACAAAGAGAAACTAAAAAAGTCTAATAGTAAGTACAAGCATAAAGTCTACTGTGCAGCACGAGAAGCCGAAACACAGTGCACTGCATAATCAATGCACCTTATTATAATACGTATTAGGGCTGTTTGTCAGCGTGTTCAAAGTGAAAAAAGCCACATAGTAAGTACAAGCATTAAGTCCACTGTGCTGTTTGAGCCCGTCTTACATGTGCAGCACTAGAAGCTGAAAATCAGTGAGCTGCACAATCAATGCATTTATTATAAGGTGTATTAGGGCTGTGTGTCACTGCGCTCAAACTGAAAAAACAAACACATAGTAAGTACAAGCATTAAGTCCACTGTGCAGCACGAGAAGCCAAAACACAGTGAGCTGCATAATCAATGCACTTACTATAAGGCGTATTAGGGCTGTTTGTCAGCGCGCACTAAACGAAACTAAAGAAAGGCACAAAAGTATGTGATTACCCTATCACATATATACAACCATGAAGTGTGCTGTGCTCAGCCAGCGCATATCGTGATGACGAAAGCGTGCCGGTACGTGTTTCAGTAAACCTAGTGTGAGCAGGAGCCAGGGGGAAGTGGGGAGGGGTGTCAAACGTGCTCCAGCATGGTTTAAATCAACCGGGCTCAGTATGAGTACACCCTTATGCACTACTTGTAGCATTTAACAATGAGCCTACGATCTCTTATAATGCTACTCTCCAAACGTCTGCCACCCAAGCTGTGTGCATCCAAGGCATCCACCTGACCACAGAGTTCATAAGATAATATTTCGTATAACAGATCAATTGACATTGATTGAATGGTCATCTTTTCATATTTATTTATATAAAAGCATTATTAGATCATCATGCCTTGATGCAGTGGCGTAGGTTTCATTTAAACTTTAAACTGCTCACACCCAACCTAACGCATCATGAGTTGTGTTTTATGTTAAGTAAATCATAGGATATGCTGCACAAGGAAAGTCAAAATGATATTTAATATGCCAAAGATTATACCTTGAAGATGAATATATATTTTAAATATATTTAAGCCAGCAGTGTCTTACATTAGTGCGTTCTTTCACCCATGCTGGCGAAAGCTGAGTGTTTAGGCTTATTGAGAAGTTTCTCTGAATAAAAGGCTGGTATAATTCATTCATTCATTCATCCTATCCATTTTAGTCGTGTCCAACCCTTGGATTCTCCGTAGACCAGTCTTATATTGACCCACAGAGTTTCTCGGTGATGGTTGGTCACCAGGTCTTTCTCCAACCCATCGTAGGGCACATACACTCATACACTCATACACACATTCACACACTAAGGGCATTTTAGAAACACCAATTAACCTAACACACATGTCTTTGGAATGTGGGAGGAAACTGAAGTACCTGAAGGAAACCCACGCAGACATTGGGAGGACATGTAGACTCCACACAGATTGAGCCCAGAGTCCAGATCAAACCGGGGATCTCAGTGTTGTGAGGCGACAATGCTAACTACTGCCCATTATTAATAATTGTTATAACTTTGTCAGTAATTTAATTCAAGTGCAGTCATGTCTAAGGACAATATTGGCGTCTTTCTGACGTTACGAACAGTTTACACATGCTGAGGACCATGTGTAGATTTTACATTTTGGGACTAAGAAAATTTTCATGAAGCCGGACATTTACGAAAAAGGTGTTTTACGAACGATTTACGCGCATATTCGTTCTGCTCACATTTCATGAATGAGGCCCTACAACTGTAATCAGTCATTAATCAGTTGTTTGCATGTAAAGTGTGGTGTAGTGATGCTTATTGTACATATCCAAACCAGAATAAATACTATATGAGAAAGATGAGTGAGAATACATTAAGTTCATTATAACGCAAACATGGAAAAGCAATGAGCTGCAGTGGGCTGTAATTGGGGCTTTCTATGCTCTTGCAGTGCTGCAGCCTTGACGACTGGACATGAATTCATGAGACTAGAGTACAAGTGATGACATTTTGATTGTCTAAAAACATAAAGCCACCTTTGTGTTGCAGTAACAAGGTCAATAGCCCTTCCACAAATATTTGAAAATTCATGGCCACAGTCAGTAGATTCAGTTTACCCTGTTTGGTTTATTTAACGTCATTGCCAGCAGCCATTTCAGCAACACACACTAGGTTACCTCAAGACAAGTCATATCTATCTATATATATACACACACACACACACACACACACACACTCCAGTCAATGTCAATTTAATGTAACCAATTAACCTAGCACACATGTCTTTGCACTGTGAGAGGGCTACACAGAAAGGACCCAGGCCACTCCATCCTGGGATTGAACCCAGGACCCTCTTGCTGTGAAGCAGTGGTGCTACCCATTGAGCCACCCCCAGTTTAACATTTCACATGATATTTAAACCACATGCATGATACTTCAAACTACAATTAAATTCAGATTATTGGAGGGTCCGTTTTTTAGTTTTCGTCCTCCCAAGGATAGGGAGATTTTCTTGCTACTGAAAAAACTCCCTAAATGCCCTAGTCTAAAAAAAAAAGCTGCTTTGAGACAATGCTCCATTGTAAAAAGTGCTAAATAAGTAAATCTGACTTGACTTTCGTGACAAATGAAAGTAACAAATTTATTCTATTATTAATAACAAATTTATTTTAATCAATATTACCTAGATGTCCCATTCATCCCTGATATACTCATTTTACACACGGAAGAAACAACTCTTGGAGCACATATAATTGTATGGTTATCCTAAATCAAATGAGTTAGTCTTTAGGAACATTCACAAGATGCTTGTTGTATGTGGTTGCAAATGCCGGACAGAAATTATGATTCAATGTATAGAACTGATGTAACATTACTTTAAGTCAGTAGTAGTGTTTGGCTCCTTCCTAATTTCCTATTTTCTATCCTAAGTTTGTCAAACTTAAGTGTTTCAGAACATCAAACGAATTTAAATATTAGTCAAAGACAACACAAGTAAACACAAAATGCGGTTTTTAAATTAAGTTGTTTATTATTAAGGGTGAAGAAAACCTACATGGTCCGGTGTGAAAAAGTGATTGCCCCCTTCTTAAAACATAACTTAATTATGGTTTATCAAACCTGAGTTCACTGTGTCTAGCCACACCCAGGCCTGATTATTGCCACACCTGTTCTCAATCAGGACATCACTTAAATGGGACCTGCCTGACAAAGTGAAGTACACCAAAAGATCCTTAAAAGCTACACATCATGCCGGGATCCAAAGAAATTCTCAGTGTGAGCCATTATCCACAAATGGCGAAGACATGGAACAGTGGTGAACCTTCCCAGGAGTGGCCGGCCGACCACATTTACCCCAAGAGCGCAGTGACGACTCATCCAAGAGGTCACAAAAGACCACACAACAACATCCAAAGAACTGCAGGCCTCACTTGCTTTAGGTAAGGTCAGTGTTCATGCCCCCACCATAAGAAAGAGACTGGGCAAAAGTGGCCTGCATGGCAGAGTTCCAAGATGAAAACCACTGCTGAGCAATAAGAACATTAAAGCTCATCTCAATTATTCCAGATCACATCTTAATGATCCCCAAGACTTCTGGGAAAACATTCTGTGGACTGACGAGACAAAAGTTGAACTCTTTGGAAGGTGTGTGTCCCATTACATCTGGCATAAATGTAACACAGCATTTCAGAAAGAGAACATTATAGCAACAGTAAAATATGGTGGTGGTAGTGTGATGGTCTGGGGCTGTTTTGCTGCTTCAGGACCTGGAAGACTTGCTGTGATAAATGCAACTATGAATTCTGCTGTCTACCAAGAAATCCTGAAGGAGAATATCCGGCCATCTATTCGTGACCTTAATCTGAAACTAACTTGGGTTCTGCAGCAGGACAATGCTCCAAAACACACCAGCAAGTCCACCTTTGAATGGCTGAAGAAAAACAAAATGAAGACTTTGGAGTGGCCTAGTCACAGTCCTGACCTGAATCCTATTGAGATGCTGCAGCATTACCTTAAAAAGGCAGTTCATGCTCGAAAACCCTCCAATGTGGCTGAATTACAACAATTCTGCAAAGCTGAGTGGCCAAAATTCCTCCACAACGCTGTAAATGACTCATTGCAAGTTATCGCAAACGCTTGGTTGCAGTTGTTGCTGCTAAGGGTGGCCCAACCAGTTATTAGGTTTAGGGGGCAATCACTTTTTCACACAGGGCAATGTAGGTTTGGATTTTTTTCTCCCTTAACAATAAACACCTTCAGTTAAAAACTGCATTTTGTGTTTATTTGTGTTGTCTTGTGTTTACTTGTGACTAATATTTAAATTGGTTTGATGGTCCGAAACACGTAAGTGTGACAAACATGCAGAAAAATAGGAAATCAGGAAGGGGGCAAACACTTTTTCACACCACTGTGTATATATATATACAAATATATACAAACATTTCTTTAACTTGATGTTATTTTTAAGATTCATGTTCCCCCAAACAGAAAATATGGAAAGGAGACTTGGGATGTGAACGATACAGAGCCCTTTATGCTAGTGATTTACATCTGCAGACACAAACATCTCTCTGACATCTCTCTCCTTGCCATCTATTTTGAAGATTACAGAATAAACGCATTTCAAATATTCTTCACTGTCTGGTTGGCATGGTAACGTTTGACATGGATTATACCTGCTCATCACTGTTTCCACTGAAAAGAACACACACACACACAAACATACACACACACACACACACACACACACACACACACACACACACACACACACACACACTTGTCTTACTATACCTGTGAGGACTTTCCATTGACATGAATGACAATGAAGGATTACTGCAGTTAGTTAATGCTACATCTGCCCCTAACCCTAACCTTAAACTCAATAACCTAAAGCAAGTATTTTGGCTCTTTTGGGTCCTTTTCAAATAAAAGTTTTGTTTTTGTAAAAAAAAAAAAAAGAAGCAGTTAAAGTGAGGACTGAAAAAACAAACACACACACACACACACACACACACACACACACACACACACACACACACACACACACAGCTCAGATGCACGTATTCAGCTCCCCCACAGGGCTTGACCTTTGTCTGCGTTGTTGTTTTTTCACTAACACAGAACATGCAAAACAGTTTCCTGCAGGTTAATTTAAGACGAGAAAAAAGGCACACAATTTTCTTACATTTGTGAGCACAATTTTCTAATTCCATCTCTTGTTCCACTGTCAGCCTTTCTCTCATAATGTTATTATCATGCAAATGATCACAATTCGATGACACATGAGGAAAGAAACGTTATTCATGAAATGACATTCTATGACTCATCTTGTTGCATTACATTTTTGTGTAATTAATTATTTAGTTTACTCATTTTTACCCCGCTTCAACCTTGATTGATGGGAGGGAGACGTCGGGGGTGGTTGGGGGTGTTATGGAGCCTATTGTGGAATTCATGGGGCACAAGACTGGACTTGGAATGGGTCACTGTTGCAACACAGGGGAATGCTCCCTTGTCTGACCTCTCCTCCCTCAGAAAAGGTCACGTGTGAACCAAATGTTACTACACCATCATTTTTCATGTTGATGTTGGTGGATGCAGGAGAAATGGCAGGTGTAAAAGCGTGAGCTTCACTGACAAGGGCCAAATGGTTATGACCAGATGACAGTGTTTCCCAACCTTTTTTGAGCCATGGCACATATTTCACATTAGAAAAATCACAAGGCACGCCATCAAAGACAAATGTCACAAAAAGTATATTTATTGAAATACAATGAAAATCTAGTTTCAGTTTACTCAATTTACTTACTCAGTGTGAAACCTGGATCTTTTTAGCTGAACACAAAGCTGATATTCTTGCAGGAATTGAAGAAAGACACACAAAGATCTTCCTCAACAGCTCTGAGACTCGTCTTCTTCTGTTTTACTGGCGGTTGGCCATCCACTTAATTGGAGCAAAAAGTTGTACTGCCCTCTAGTGGCAGAGAATGTAATTGGTCTGCCTATCACTAAAAGCCGCTCACTTAGAGTTCCAATCAGGTGAAATAGGATAATATTCCATGGCACACCTGATGATTTCTCATGGCACACTCATGGCACAGTGGTTAGGAAACACTGTCCTAACAGCACTTCTAGTGGGGTGCTTTCAGTCAGCAGCGGTGAGTACCTCCCGACAGTGATCTGAGAACGGATAATCCATGAACTGGTGACAGTGTGTTGTCAAACTGATGTGTGAGGGCAACAAATTCAATCTTGTCCAACAGAAGGGCCATTATGACTCAAGTCACTGAAATTTTTAAAGCTGCTTACAGGAGAAATATGTTATGCCACACAGTGAATCGCACTCTGCAGAGCATGTTCATTCTCAAATGTGCCTACAGCGGGCATTCAAGTGTCAGAAATACACTGTCCAGTCACTTTATTATGACCATGTCCTTGTTTTTACACTCACTGTCCATTTTATCAGTTCCACATACCATACATACATACTTTGTTTGTCCACTTTACTCTGTTCTGTAATGGTCCGGACCCCCACAGGACACGGTGGCTTGGTGTGTAGCACCGTCGCCTGACAGCAAGAAGGTCCTGGGCTTGATCCCTGGGTGAGGTGACCTGGGTCCTTTCTGTGTGGAATTTGCATATCCTCCCAATGTCTGCGTGGGTGTACTCCAGGTACTTCCATCTCCTCCCACAGTCCAAAGACATGCACTAGGTTAATTGATCAAGCTAAATTGGCCCGACCTGAGTATATACTGTATATATGACTAGTCTCGATGTAAACTTGTGTATTGATATAACCTTGTGTCTGTCGCTGAAATGACCATTGATGCTGATAGCGACATTAAATACCCCAGATAAACATAATCAAATACTGTCCAATCTATTAGGCATATCTACCTTATTGCTCCACCTTGTAGATAGTCAGAGACAGTAGCTCCTCTGTTATTGCACAGTTTGTGTTAATCATTCTCTAATCCTTCATCAGTGATCATAGGATGCTGCCTACAGGATGCTGGTGTCTGGACATTTTTGGATGGTGGACTATTTTCAGTCCAGCTGTGACATCGAGGCATTTAAAAACTCCAGCAGCACTGCTGTGTCTGATTAACTCATACCAGCACAATACACACTAACACACCACCACATCAGTCACTGCAGTGTTTAGAATGATCCACCACCCAAATGGTGCCTGATCTGTGGTGGTCCTGACCATTAGAGAACAGAGTAAAGGGACAAAGTCTGTAGAGAAACAGATGGACTACGGTCTATAATTGTAGAACTACAAAGTGCTTCAATATGGTAAATGGAACTGATTAAATGGACAATGAGTGAAGAAACAAGGAGGTGGTCATAATAAAGTGATTGGACAGTGTAGATCTTGGAGCAGTAGAAGAAGGTCATTTGGTTTAAGAAGTCCTATATTCTTTTACAGCAGGGCTATGTGTGCGCCATTCCCTGGAGAAGGGATGACTTCAGGATACAAAGAGGGACGAGCGCAAAGAGAGAGGCAGTGTTTTGCTGGAAACCCTGGATCCTGGCTTTTATATGGACGACAGTTTCCATGTGCCACCTACCTATACATTCTTGCAGATCAGGTGGCTCTTCTGCATATTTGGTTACTGTATTTCTGTAAACATTTCTATGACTATCATATCTGTATGCACTGATGCAATACTTATCTTCATAAAGTGCTTGCGTATCATTACAAGATGTCTGAAAATTCGTAGGCCTCCTAATGGTGGTTGCTGATGAAAATGCGGAAAGGATGAGCTTAACAGCCCGACAGTGTCTATCTCTCTGAACCCCACTGTTAGAAGACATGCAAATAACCCAAGTTAAGAGTCAGCCATGATAACACTATCAGCAGAGGCAGAGTTAATTAAATATCCCATGCCATTTAAAGTGTTCTTGTTGGCTATAACAAACATGGAAGGCTAGAGGAAAATATGAACATGAACATATGATTCAGAAGCATATAGTATTTAAAAGTATGTGTATGTGGTAGCACAGAGCTGCAAACATACACGATATACAGACATTAGCATTTTAGGCAGCAAGTATAGCTAGTTCATCCTGTAGAAAGGATTCTCGTGAAGAGCTCAGTGACATTCAGCTTGACAGCTGAAAGAGTGTTCAGTCTTTCCCAGGTTTGTGAGTGTTCGGTGCATATCACTTAAAGCTGAGTGATGTTTCTGTTTTGCTCTTATTCTTGCATTCATGCATTGTGACTTTACAGAAACTGATTATTGTAATAAGTGGTGAAAGGGAGTAACAGAATGCATTATGCACATACTAGAAGCGATGAGGTAAGATATTTTGGCAACTATTTTGTTTAACACAGTAAGCACATCAGTTTATGCCACTGTACTGTTGTCTTTTTAATACTACCTACTGGAGTTCAATGGAGTATGGGGAAGAAAGGTGATTTCAGTGACTTTGAACATGGCATGGTTGTTTTCATGGACAGCTATCTTTGGGGTTTATAGAGAATGAATTGTACATACAAGAGAAAATATTCAGTGAGTGGCAGCTGGCAAAAATGGCTTGTGGATTCCAGAGGTCAGAGGAGAATGACCAGACTGGTTTGAGCTGATAGAAACGCAACAGTAACTCAAATAAGTGCTCGTTACATCCGAGGTATGCAGATGAGCACCTCTGATTGCACAACAAGCTGCACCTTGAAGATGAGCTACAGCAGCAGTAGAACACACCCAGTGCCAGTCCTGTAGACTAAGAACAGGCAACTGAGTCTATAATTTGCATAGGCTCACCAAAATTGGACGACAGATGATGGGAAAAATGTTGCCAGGTCTTATAGGTCTCAATTTTTGCTGTGACATTGAGATGATAGGGTCAGAATTTGGTGTAGTCAACATGAAAGCATGGATCCATTCTGCCTTGTATCAACTGTTGAGGCTGCCTGTGGTGGTGTAATGGTGTGGGGATCTTGTCACCCTTTGGGTCCTGTAATACCAACTTAGCACCATTTAAACACCACAGCCTACCAGAGTACTGTTACTTACCATGTCCATCCCTTTATGATGGGATATGTTTGGGGAACACAGGGTAGGGTTCTATGCATGCACTATCCATATAGAGTATTGACTGAAGTACATATTAGACTACAATTGTCTAACCTTGTGACAACAGTAGTTTATAATCTGAGTGCCTCATTGACATTGTATGTATGGATCGACCACATACATTTAACAATGACAAGAAAGCTGAGCGTAGAAGGTATTGTATTGTAAATGTATTATTGCTTTTCACAGACACATCACAAGATGCAACTTAAGGGAGCAGGTGCACTCTGAGGATCCTCATAAAACTGGGAATTCTGCTTGAAAAGGTATGAGAGAAAAGCATATGACAGCCAAGCAAAAAACATCTTTTTCAATTATGTGAAATGAAATGACCGGAACAACACTTCTGCCCCTTTCAGGCTAAATCAGGTTCAAATGGTATTGCTTCATTTAAGCAGGCCCTGTTTACTTTTCTGTCTTTGCCATTGCCAAGCTGTAGAAAAACGCTGGAGAAATATATTATGTAAAATGATCAATCTTTGATCATTTTTTAAGCATAAATGATAAATAATGGCCCTTTCTTTTACAAAAACTTGATTGGCCAATTCTGGCTTGAATTTCACATGACTTTGCCATACGACATTCTTTAAAATCTGTTTCACCAAGCTGTCATGTGTCACTGTGAATTTCTGACATCAGAACATGTTCAGTATGAGTACTCTTGTCATGTGATTCATGCAGTATGACCAGTGGTCAGATGACAAGATTTCTCTAGTCATACAATAAGCAAACAGATAGCGCAATTAAGATTTTAAAGACTTTAACAAACACAACACCATTTTAAGGTTGTTTAATTTAACTGATGCAAACCTGACTGACTACTGTACAAGTGAATACATTCTTTAGAAACAACAGCTAATTTTAGAGGCACTTAAGCAGTTCAGCACGAAGTGCTAATTATAGCCTTGAACCTGACATCTTGATGAGCTGCCTTTAAGTGCTTTTATCACATCCATGTACTGTATTACACATTCTGAGCAATTATCAAAGCTGATATCCTGCACTTACACCGAAAGAACAAAAAAACCTCATATAAACTGTATATTATTAATGATTATTAGTTAGCTTAATCCAGTGATTCTCAAAAGGGGGGGGGGGTAGCTATTGTGTGAGTGCGTATAGGGTTTGTGGTGTGTGTGTGTGTGTGTGTGTGTGTGTGTGTGTGTGTGTGTGTGGAGGGGGGGCGGGCGGGTTGCAGCAAAGCAAAAGAATGAGGCTTGTTTAGAATACATAAAGCATGTCACTTGTAATAATTCAATTGTAAAGGTGATTTGCCACTTTATTTTTTGTTCAATAACAACTTGCAGTTTTGTATGAATTACAATCTTTAAATGTCACAATCGGGAGAGTATTTCTTCTGCAGTGTTGCTATCAGTGTGTCAAGAGTGGGAGAAGAGGGTTGCATTGACAATCCAACACAATGGGCAGCACTTTGAACACATTTTGTAAGTGGTCATAAACTTGTAAATAACTCATTAAAGAAGAAAGTCCCATTAAAAACCAAGCCACACCATTGTTTTTCTTGTCAAATTCTCAATAAGTTTTGATGTGTTACATGACCCTCTTCCCGTTGGAAATAATAAAGTTTTGGATCCAAAATGGCCGACTTCAAATGGCCACCATGGTCAACACCCATCTTGAAAAGTTCCACAAACAGGAAGTTGATATCACCAACTATTCCCATTTTATTTAGGTGTATCCATATAAATGGCCCACCCTATAGAATTAGTAATGACATGTGTAACAACACAGCCACGTGTGACACGTATTTAAACAGCAAGTTTTTATTATACATGTTGGTGGCTTGGTGGACAGCACTGCCGCCTCACAGCAAGAGGTCCTGGGTTTTGGGTTCAATCCCAGGGTGGATTGGCCTGGGTCCTTTTCTGTGTGGAGTCTGCAAGTTCTTCCCATATCTGTATGGGTATACTCTGGGTACTCCAGTGTCTCCCACAGTCCAACACACATGTGTTAGGTTAATTTACTTACACTAATTGGCATTGACTTGAGTGTATGTATTATATATCTGACTAGTCTTGATAAAATCTTGTGTATAGATGTAATCTTGTGTGTGTCACTGATCACTGAAATGGCCACTGTTACTGATAGCGACGTTAAATAAACAAACAAACAAATTATTACAAGCACAACAGTCAGTGTAAGTACAGTAACATTTGAGTAACATTTGACTGGCACCGAGCTCCTTATAAGCAGTAGGACGATGATGATGATGAGCCTGTTTTTACACTCAGGTGTGCTGTATGTAACGATGATACAAGACCTCCAGCTTGTATCCATCTAATTTAGCTCCTCCTGTCTTCTTCTTTCTCCACAGCAGGTGGGGCTGTAGCCACCTGCTGGTCTTTCCTCTACCCCTCTTCCTGTTCACTTCCTTGTCTGGCTTCTTCACATGGTGGTTAGTCTTGGCTCCTGTTTTGCTCCTGTGGCTCATGCTTGTCTGTCTCCTTCCCTTTGTCTTGCTTCTATGTGTCTTAGTCTCTGTTCCCTAGTGCAGTCTCGTATATTCTTTGGTTTCTATTCTCCTGTGTTTTAATAGTAGCCTTGTTGTTGTCTGTTAGCCTGTTTGTTTGTTAGCTTAGCTTAGCTTAGCTTAGTGTGTGTTCTTTGTTAGCATTAGCCTTAGTTTTAGTCTCATGTGTTTTTGTATGTTAGTTGTTTTTGTTATCATTTTTAGATTTTTTTTGTTTGGTCTGTTTATGTTTTGCACTATGTCACCTGTAAATAAATTCCAGTCTCTTGCACTTACGTTTGCCTCCTTTGTCCCTCCGTGCCAAGAGCATGACACAGTATCTGTGCTCCACAGTGTGAGATTCATATGTGGATCATAGGACAGATTAGTTTCTTTTTAAGCAGTACTTTCTATTTGTGGTGGAAAAGTGATGCACCATAGGGAATGGGAATATCAGGGGATGGTGTATGGCAGCAATGTTAATGTGCAGCCTAATTCATACTTCACATTATCAATGTTAAAAAAATATCTTGGCTGTTTAGTCACTATTGGTACAAAGCATATCCAGAATACCTATGGTACCTCAGTTCTCAACCACTCGTCGAATTCAGTTCTCGATGCATTTTGACCAGAAAAATTTCTCTCGGTTCTCGTCGTTTGCTCAGTACTCGGCACACTTGCTTAAACATGTAGGAGTCGAGCTGTGTGACTCGTTTCAGTCGAAACTCAATTTATGATTGACCATTCATACATAGTGATTCAGTGGTTCAGATTCACAATAGTGGTTGTTCATTGAAGATGTCTGCTACTCTCAACATGTTTTTGTTTATTTTTACATCTACAGTACTGTATTCTAAGAGCAAATAAGTCTCCATTTGTCCTGTAAAGGGTTGTATTGACTGCCAACCAAAAGGGAAACAAGAACTTAATGCTCCAGAAGACACAGACAGGCTGCAGTTAGCATTAGCAGCTATGCTATCACCCAAAGTTCATCAATATAATAAGTAAGCTTACCCTTTTCACTTTCATTCCATGACTCACTAAATTACATGAGATTTTTCAATACTTTATTATAAACTAAGCTTTATGCTAATGATTTTAGCCAACTCTAGGTTAATGTAAATGCTTTAAACATTAACTTACTTATCATTACTCTGCTATTAGACAGTATAGATCACTCTACCAGACACTCGTTAGACTCATCGTTTCATGGTAAATTTATGCTTACATTTAAACTTATGATAGATTTGTTAGAACATATCCCCATCGTAAATTAGGGAGTACCTGTACAAAACAGCTCCATTAATGCATATAATGCCTTATACAGTGTGGATTTTCTGGGGGTCTGAAAATGATTAATTCAATTTACATTATTTCTTATGGGAAAAATTTGTTCTGTAACGAATTAATAGTGAGAACCGAGGTACCACTGTATTTCTAAAAAAATATCCAGAAAGTTCCAAAAGGCAAAACTTGCATTTGCTGCATGCTAAGCACTATGCTGAATCCCACACAAATGAAATGATCTGTTGTAGCCTGCTGCCATTTCACAGATCCTCAGTCTTTATCCAGCACTAATTGATTGAGCATTTAGTCACCTTACATCTCATTTGGCCACACTTACAGATATTTCTTGTCAATAGTCTGTAAACAATACAGTATACCAACTATTTACTGTAACATCACATGTTCCTTTCAGAGATAGTGAGCTGCTTTGTCTGGGTATTGGTAACACCTGCAGCTCATTTCCTCTTATCAACTCCTTTTGCGTACTGCCAATAAAAGCACTGCATGACATAATCTGATCAGCTTGATTCTGATCTTTGTTGTGTTCCTGTTTGTCTTTTCTCTCCATTTCTCTCTTTCCCATTTTCATGGGCTTTCTGCTCTTTCTCCACACTGCTCTACTGTAGCATTTGTTATGCCTATAGTTCTCTTTATGCCCTGCGGGGAGGTTGATGCTTCTCTGTGCTGCGAGTCCTGTCTGTGCTCATCAAGCTTCTAACTTTACCGTCTCTCATAGACGTGGCTAGGATTCTTATTATATAGACACATATTGAAATAGGCATATAACTGTCTATCTATCTATAGTGGTGCTTCAAAGTTTGTGACCACTTTAGAATTGTCTATGTTTTTTGCTTAAAATTTCACTCAAGTACTATACTGGATCATCTATTTATTGACCAAAATTATCCAGTATTACATATCTGTGACTGGAAAAAGTATGTAAACCTTTGCTTTCAGTATCTGCTGTCATCCCCGGTCGTGCAGTAATAACTCAGCATGGGGGAATTTTGGCCCATTCCTCCGTTAAGAATAGCTTCAACTCTAGGATGTTGGTTGGCTTCCTTATATGAACTGCTTCCAGAAGAACATTAACTTTGGCCATTCCAAAACATTAACTTTACTTTTATTTAACCATTTAGGTTAAGATATCCTGACATTTCCTTTAGAATTTGCTGGTAAAATTCATAATTCATTATTCTCTCAATGATGGAAATCCATTCTGGACCAGATGCAGCAAAACAAGATCAAACCATGATACCACTACTACATTTCACAGATGGGATAATGTTCTTATTGCAGGAATGCAGTGTTTGTCTTTTCTTCAGACTTAATGCGTCTCATTGAAACAAAAAAGATACATTTTGGTCTTACCATACACAAAATATTTTTTCTAAAGCCTTCTGGATTGTCCATGATGGGCTGCAGAGTATTTTTTTTTGGAGAGCAGTGGGGTCCTTCTTGAAACCCTTCCATGCATACCAGTGCTCTCTTAATGGTGGACTCAATGGTGTTGAATTTTATTTGACTGTGGATTGGTAGAGTGCCTTGGAAAGCTTCTTTGTTCATTTCGTGATAAACGTCCACAAATATGTTATCAGAGTTTGATAGATCCCTGTTCTTTAAATATGACAGGTTGTCCACACAGAACTGATTGCTGTATGTATATACAGGTAGTCCTCGATTTACAACGCAGATCCGTTCCTAGGTGGCGCCATAAACCGATTTTTGGTGTAAGTCGGAACACACGTACATACTGCACATAAATAACATCATAAATAACATACCGTATTTTTCGGACCATAAGGCGCACTTAAAATCCTTTAACTTTCTCAAAAATCGACAGTGCACCTTAAAATGCGGTGCGCCTAATGTATGAATTAATTCTGGTTGTGCTTTCTGACCTAGAACCGATTGTAGATGGTACACGACGCTCATAAATCTGTCAAAATGTTTTAGCACGGCCTTGGTAAGTTACGAAGCTTACAGCCACCGTAGTGCGCAGCATCGCGGAGTAATACGGTATGTGCTTCAGCATTAGGGTACGTGCATTCATTCATTTATTTTCGAAGCGGATTTCAAACACAACGCTATCAGTCACGCAGTACAGCATGGACATAGAGCGGCTCGATAGAATTTCAACCATTACGATCAATGTCACGGAAATTGAGGAAGCAGAAGACCCCTCACCAGGTAAGAAATCAAACTGATTTTTCCGATGGGAACTTTAAGAGTTTTGTTTCAATTTCCTGCGTCTTACAACTCGGTGCGCTTTATAAGCCCGAAAATACGCGTACTGTAAGCACTTATCCTATCCTAACACTATTCTAACACAGTAATTTTATCTAAAAACGGCCGCGTAACCAGTATTTTCCGCCGTGCACACCAAACACGAAGTTTCGCGTTTAATGGACGTTACGACTCAAACCACTAATCGAAACAAGGCTTTATACCGTAAATGGGATATGCGTCGAACCACGAAACGTCGTAAACTCGAGACCGTCATACCCCGAGGACTGCCTTTCAAAAAAATAGGGAACACTTAAACAACAACAATAAACTCCAAGTTAAAGCAAACTTCTGTTAAATCAAACTGTCCACTTCTTAACAACACTGATTGACAATCATTTCACATGCTGTTGTGCAAAGAATAGACAACAGGTGGATTATTGGCAATTAGCAAGACCCACCAATTAAGAGTGGGGTTCTGCAGGTGGGTACCACATAGACAACCACTTTCAGTACCTATGCTTTCCTGGCTGATGTTTTTGGTCACTTTTTGAATGTTTTGTGGTGCTTTCACACTCCGGGTAGCATGAGACGGACTCTACAACCCACACAAGTGGCTTAGGTAGTGCAGCTCATCCATGATGGCACATCAATTCGAGCTTGGGCAAGAAGGTTTGCTCTGTCTGTCAGCGTAGTTCGCAGAGGCTGGAGGGCCGCTACCATGATACAGGCAGGTACACAGGGAAAAACGTGGAGGGTACCGTGGAGGGCAACAACCCCAGCACAGGACAGCTACCTCCACCTTTGTGCACGGGAGGAACGGAGGAGTCTGCCAGAGCCTGCAAAATGATCTCCAGCAGGCCCACAACTGTTCATGTGTCTGCACAAACGGTTAGAAATTGACTTCATTAGTATGGTACGGGGCCCGACTTCCACAGATGGGGGTTGTTGTTCAACCGCCCACACCATGCCGGATGCTTGGCATTTGCCAGAGAACACCAGGAAGGCAATCGCCACTGGCGCCCTGTTGCTCTTCCAGAGAAAGGCAGGTTTCACACTGATCACATGTGACAGATTGACAGAGTCCTTGAGACTCCATGGAGAGCGATCTGCTGCCTGCCAACATCCTTTCAGCATGACCAGTTTGGCAGTGGTCAGTAATGTTGGGGGGCAATTTCTTTGGAAAGGGCCGCACAGCCCCTTCCATGGGCTCCGCCAGATGTAGCCTGACTTCCATTAGGTACCGAGAGAGATCCCTCAGACCCCTTGTGAGTCCATTTGCTGGTGCCGGTTTGGGGCCCTGGGCTTCCTCCTAATGCAGAACAATGCTAGACCTATGTGGCTGGAGTGTGTCAGCAGTTTCCTGCAAGATGAGCGGCATTGAAGCTATGGAATGGCCCGCCCGGTTACCCAACCTGAATCCCATTGAGCACATCTGGACATCTGTCTCGCTCCATCCACCACGTCACTTGCACCACAGACTGTCCAGGAGTTGGCCGGATGTTAGTCCAGGTTTCTGGGAGGATATCCCCTCCAAGAGACCATCCTCCACCTCATCAGGACATACCCAGGCAATTTTTAGGATGTCATACAGGCACGTGGAGACCACACACAATACTTGGAGGCCCATTTGACTTGTTTTAGGACATTTACATCAAAGTTGTATCAGCCTGTAGTGTGTTTTTCCACTTTAATTTTGTGTGTGACCTCCAACTCCAGGCCTCCATTGGTATAAATTTGATTTCCATTGATGATTGTTGTGTGACTTGTTGTCAGCACATTCAACTTTGTACAGAACAAAGTATTCAATGAGAAATATTTTAATTCATTCATCTCTTGGATGTGTTGATTTGAGTGTTCCCCTTATTTTGTTTGAGGGCAAGTGTGTATTATATATATAATATATATATTATATATATATATATTATCTTATTTATATATATATAATATATTACAGGTGTCCACATGCCACATTTTATTAGCGCGGTCCTCCTCACAGTTTTCAGAGATCATCGTTGGATCCTGACCTTGTACTCCACGTGTGGATTTTTTCATGTCTCCCATGCCCATGTGGGTTTACTCTCGGGTTCTCCTGTTTTCCTCTGGAAACAAAAAACTGTATTTTGCTGTTTCATTGAAACTTTTGGTATTACACACACACTATAATGATAGCTCTTATATAACTGGGAGGTAACAGGCTTAAACTGAAATGGCAAACTGCTAGCCACTAGCGTTTCCTGAGGCTGACGCATTTCCTGGCTTAACCCATCTTTGCTGCATGTTAGCTCCTCAAGGCCATGAACTTCCTCCAAAAATATAGGAATTTGTCTCACCTCACTGCATCCACCTCTTCTGCCCTCAACGCCTCTGGGTTCACAATTCACTTGTTCAGAGTGGGCAACTACTCATTGCTGGTCACTGCAAAAAACTGAAACTCAGAATGCACCCTTTGTGGTGGGTGGCCAAAAGCTGTGTTATGAGCATTTGGCGTACCCATCTGGATCTGTACTCGGTTCCCACAACAACACGGGTAACACACTGCAGACTTTCCAGTCACCTGGGTGATTCAAGTAGCATCCCCCAGCTGACAGTGGTGTGTGAGTTATACATAGTTGATACGCACGCAAGCCATTGCCTTTTGTGTTTGTCGCCAGCCATTCTCTTTGGCCATGGTATGCTTGATTGCCCATGTTTGGTCCTATTTTCCATCAATAGTTTGTCAATCACACTGGCTACCAGCCTTCCACTTTGCTACACACTGGCATCTCATTGCTCTCCTCGGTGTCAGGCATTGCCAAGGCAGCCCATTGCGGTGAGTGGCACAGCAGGATGTTAAGCTCACACATGCTGCCTATGACTGCTAATTCCAGTGTGGTATTTTCCACAAGGTGGACTGAGGCTGCAAGCCTAAATTCTGTGGTCATCATATCCAGGCCTTTGTGCACTAAACTTTGTACCTGGTGTACTGTTTATCCCCCACCAGGAATTCAGATGGTCTCATTTTGAGTTTTGCTCCATCTTCAGCAGTCAACATGCCAACAGCCATCCAAATTCTTACAAGAATTCAATGGCTTAGAGGGACCACAAATGGGAGGGTATTGCTCCTGAGTCTATCTTAGAGAACACAGGCACAGACATAAGTGTGCCGGCAATGGACATCAGTCCATTGCCATAGAGGGAAGGTCACTATTGCAGTTGCAGTGAGGTGGGAATGATTGACTGGCCTCTCCTCCTCCCTCCCTCAAGCAGAGCCAGTAATGCTTGTATTATACTTGAATTGGGTCACTGCAGTGTTGGCTAGTGAACTTGGAGCCACTGAGAGCACAGGGTGAAAGACACACACACACACACACCCCCACACCACACACACACACCACACACACACATTTTGTCCTCATTACCCTGGTGTGGACTTTTCACTGACATAAGGTTATTGGTACGACACCTACAGCTACGATAATTCTAACCTTCACCTCAGTAACTGAATGTAGATCTTTTGACTCTTTGGGTTTTTCAAAAGAAAGTTGAAGTTTCTGTAAAAAAGCAGTTTTCCCTGTGGGGACCAGCAAAATGTCAACACGAGGTAAAAAATCTCAGTTGTTTCTATGCTTATGAGGACATAAACATGACCCACAAAGACACACACACACTCACACACATTGAATACATCAGTTGGCCAAATGCATGTCTTTTTTTATATGGAAGGAAACCAGAATACTAAGAAGAAACTTACGCAGACATGGGGAGAACATGCAAACTTCATACAGACGGAGTCCAGGTAGGGATTTGAACCAGGGATCTCTGGAGCCGTGAAGTGGCAGCATTAGTCCCACTGTGCCAACAGTATAACAAATGTATAATAGGATAATAAAATGCATAATAAATGTGTTATTTTTAATATAACATCACAGCTACTTCCAAGCTTACTTCCCATTTATTTATTTCTTTTAATTCAATTTTGTTCTTTATTGGGTTATAAATATGTGGTCAAAGCTTCTCTTTACTTCACCCCACAGGATTTCAGTCATGATAAGGGTATTGACTTACTTGATGAATTTACTGACCATTCATTGGCCAATCATTTATGTCAAATTAACCATTATTAGTACCAATAAGTTCTGTTGCAGAACTTTCTGTTGCAGAACAATTAATTTCTTTAAACATCCTGCAATGTGATTTCCTGGATTTTTTTTCTCATTTTGTCTCTCATAGTTGAAGTGTACCTTGATGAAAATTACAGACCTCTCTCATCTTTCTAAGTAGGAGAACTTGCACAATCAGTGGCTGACTAAATACTTTTTTGCCCCACTGTAGCTTGGTAGCTACAGTGGGGCAAGGTTGTTAAGACAATAGAAAGGTTGTTGTAAATCTATGTTTCTGATGAATTTGACACTTATTTTATTCATGTTCTAGAGGTATAACTAGTTTCCATTGTTTGCCATTGTTAAATTATACCATGTCGAGGAAATACTGGTAATGGTCATTTTGCCAACAGTGAAAAAGGCTGAAATTAACATAATTTCAGCCTTTTCAAAAAACAGAAAACTTTTTTTTTCCAATAAAAGGCTCAGTTTTTCTCACAAAGCCTTTTATTAAACATCTAACAATGTTCAATGTAAAACTGTGTTTTTAACAATGTAAACTGTCCTTGAATTATTATACAACATATTCACCTGATATTCAGCATAAAATCGTTTACCTTACAGCTTATTTACACTTTGCCTTGATATCTGGTCGTGCTAGTTTAGTTATCGGTATTACACCAGAGAGGGAGAATGTGTGTACAAGTCATTATGGAGGATTGCGCTTGAGGCTTACTGCCTTGCACATATCTGGCAATCTACTAATTATATACAGGATGCACTGGGAAATTGTAATTTAAGGATTAACAAATCTGCTTTCCCAACTATTCAAAGCAGTACAGAGAGATAAAAAAGTCTCATATGGGTAATTAAAATGTTATGTTTTTACTAAATTATGAAATCGATGGAAATAGTAAGACAATTACAGGTGCTGTATGTGGTGGTGGAAAATAGATTACTTTAGGGCCCCAGTGGTAGATAGGGACCTGGGGTGTTATGTAAGGACCACTGTAAGCTTTTCTCAATGGGCCCAGTATTTCTTCCCTCACCTCTGATCATGAATGGGAAATGTAGAATTGTATTAGCGGTTTATTACAGTATGGAAAGGCAATCTTTGCTGCCTTTTTCTATACCATGTGAAATGCTTTACCGGCGGGATTGTAAATTGGAAACATGCATTTTGTGACAGAAAAAAAACGCATTAACGTTCCACGCCAACAAACAAATACTCAAACTATATGGGGATGTTCTGTAAAAAGGTTCCAGAAGAGACTGAATATCAATGATATGTCATTAATGATGGCTTTGCAAGAAAATCTAATTATTGCACCACTGGCCGGTCATACTCAAACATTAGTCCACTTAACCACGCTGGCTGTTGAACAACGGTTAAGGTAATAATCACACTGTTAATAAGAGTGATGAGAATTAAATCAAACTCATAATCTTTATACCTCAGAAGCTGCACTGAGCAGCCAGGTGAGAATGCCCAAAGCAAACACAGGAAAAGCACAAGAGCAGGTGAGGTCTCATAGAACCGTCTACAATAGATAACACATTGTTCTGGTTGACATGTGGACACCATAGGAGCTTATCAGGTGCTGTCAGGGTGTATCAGCGTCTATCCTGTCTGTAGCCTCGACTTGTCATGTGTGCCTGCCCTCTGCCTGTCGCCTACTCAAGCACGAGATGCCCAAACAAGCAGGTAAAACCATAAAAAACTCAGACCTTTATTACCAAGCCTGTGTGATGCTGTCGTATGTGCTAGACAGTGTTTTTGTTTGCAAAGTCTGATCCAGACATTGAACATTTCATTTTTGGTTGATAAAAAAGAGATATAATACATCTTGAAGAAAATAAATTCAAGTCAAATGGTAGGCCATAGGCTGCGTCTGCCGCTCACCAAGGACACAATTGTTCCTGTTCACATTGTAATGAAAAGATGTCAGACCTGCTCTTTTGCAGTAGCTCAACAGTTCCCGAGAAAATGTCATGGCAGGCTTCATACAGAATTCAGAAGGACAGACAAATGGATTTTTAGTTACTTGATGCTCTGGGGGATACTTACCACCCCTGCCTTTTCGATGTAAAAAAACAGAAGAAAATATGACAATACAGTACATGGTTGTATATGAATTCTAAATACAACGTTTGAAATTCAAAACCCTGTTATTCCTTCATTAATTTACTATCTTATTTGCTTAATCCTGATCAGGGCCACGGGAGAGCTGGTGCCTAGCCGGAAGCACAGGGTGCAAGGCAGGAACAACCCTAGATAGGATGTCAATCTATCGTAGGGCACACAGACTCATACACACACTCACACACTAGGGGCACTATAGAGATACCTTTGGACTGTGGAAGGAAACCGGAGCACCTGAAGCAAACCCATGTGGAATCCACATGCAGACTCTACACAGAAACGACACAGACCGCTCCACCTGGGATCGAAGCCAGGACCTTCTTGCTGTGAGGTGACAGTGCTACCCACCGACCCACAGTGCAGCTGAAAACACTATTAACCACACTTAATTTTCCCATTACCTTTTGATTAATGTTTCCTATGTCTTATGTTTTAGGTTTGTTTAATTATTTATTTAATATCACATCTACAGGCAATTTAGAGCCACCAGTTAGGTTAATGCATGTTTTGGAAATGTGGGAGGAAAATACCTGGAGTAAACTCATGCAGACAAAGGGAGGACATGCAAACTCCAAACATGTAGAGTCGGAGAATAGAATATTTTGCGACTAGCATGCTAATCAATATTGTATTGAAAATCTGATGTCATAGAGTCAGATCAGAGTATGTAGTTAATTGCACAGCAGGCAGTGTTGGTGCCACAATGCCCCACTGTGCTCGTGACCAGGGTGTGATCGTCATCTAACATTCATTGTAAATTTTGACATTTTCTCTTATCCCTATTGTTTACTTAAGGTACTCCAATTCTTATACATCTAGCCAGTATAATATCAGTATTATCATTACCAAATGCCAGAGAAGGTGACTTGAGTCTCAGACTTGTCACTTGAATAGCCCTAATTACATAATGGCGTGTTCAAAAGCCATTTGTCCAATGAACATTAGTCCTTCATCTTTGCTTTGAAATGCATACAAATTTGCTCTGTGGACTCCCAGAGATGCACATACTTTACTGGGTGTCTATTAGGTCTTAGATCTGATGCTTCAAATCAGGTTTTGCATGCTGCACTGTGCTGTTTACTAAGAGGAGTTTGTGTTTAATGAGCAAACAGTACAATGCTGAAATTAGATAAATATTGAATTTAATCTTAAAATACTGAAATCCACCAAGGTTAATTAGTAGTATAGGCACTGGTAAACATTTCAGTACCGCATTTTAAAGATATTGAAGCAGATGTCAGGCTTCTTGTGTAGTCTTAAAGCAATCGCCTCGGGTTCAAAGCAATATCAGTAATTATAATGAGACTAATCTAAAAGACTCTAGAGACTATAGATGCAGCTCAGACTTGCACACTAGACATTTGAGACTCATGAAGCAACTCACAAACTTCTCTGCCAAACACAACACAATTAAATACACTCATTAAAAAAAAAAAAAAACACAACACACGCCAAGAAGGAGTTGTTGGAATTGGATGAAAATTTGTATGTGTGATTGCAATGATGAGTTATGTAAGTGATTACAATATTACAGCAAAAGGAAATGTTTATTGGGTACAACTGTAAAATTGAAAGGAGGCACTTTTACCTTGTTGGGCCATCTCTAGCCTGGATACAAGATTTGATATTGTTGGGCATTGAGGCATACATGTTCCATATGGTAACCTATGGCACATTTGCCCACAGATGTTACAGCTGGGCATGTAGATCCTGCACATTCATAGGTTGCCAAAGCTAAAGACCCAGCTGGTCCCATGAATGCTTGATTGGGGCTAAATCTGGCAGCTGGGCATATCAAGGAAGTATTACAATCTGGTGGAGACATTCCTTGGAAACCCTTGTTGTCTGTGGGAGAGCATTATCCTGCTGAAAGATGGCAGTTGGATGGCTGTCGCTATCGCTGAGTTGTTAGTTTCCCTCATATCACTACCTGGGGTGACTGACTGTCGTATACGATGGCTCCCCAGATCATCACACCAGCAGCTGGGGCTGTGTGTCACTCCATAGCCAAGGCAGGATTGAAGTGCTCACCACGAGGCCTCCATGCTTTAACGTCGGTCAGATCCCAGAGAGAACTTGGATTCATCACTAAAATACTATATGGTTCCAGTCCATAGCAGTCCAGGTTTTGTTGTTAATGACACAATGGAAAACAAAGGCAACGGTGGCTGGCTGTCAATTGCAGGGCACATAACTGGTGCTGTGACAACAAATTTTCTTCTCCAAAGCGCCTAGAAATAGTCAGAGCAGAGACAGGGGTGTGTAGTGAAAGTGCTACCAATGTCTGAATGGTAGATCAAACAATCCTCTCTACTGATGGTCTGTCCCCGCCATCCAGATCCTGTTCAACATGTGTGCATGCTTTTATGGAACCACTTCTTCCAGCACCTCCTAACATCTAGGTCAGAACTGCCTAGATGGTGGGCAATTCATCAAAACAACCATCCTGCTTCTCTCAGTCCTTTAATGAACCACCTCTCAAAGTCTGTCAAATGGGAAAAATGTCTTTTATTGTGTCGTAGAGACATGTCTAGCAGTCAACAATCTCTCACCAAGAGGTGCACTTCCCAAAAGTAGCCACGGAGAGCCTTTTTGTAGGCCAGCAGAAGAGGCACTTTTATGCCCTCTTGTGGCTGGACCCAGTGTCCAATCAGACCACACCTGCAATCATACTGAGACAGAACTGCATGCCGAGTTTTGCAGCAATCTGACATTTCTATCTGGGTGCGTTATTTTTTGCCAATGATTATATAAATTACTCATACAGTGCATTTCTGCAGTTAGCATAACAATGAGATGTAAAAAAGCAGAGAACTAAAACAAGTACGGTACGTATCCAAATGAGATTCTTATCACACATCTAACAACTTCATTAGTGTGCAAGTAAGTAGCCTTAAAATTGGCCCTGGGCACTGTAAAAGCTGTTATAATATAAATCAGTAAATGTGTCTAATATGCCTTGGACCGAGTTTTTTATATTTCTGTAGTTTGGTTTGAAATATTTTTAAAAATAACATTTTTAAATGTAGTTACATACAGACCTTTTAGTTAGATACAAAACTTCTGATAGTCCTTCTGCTACCCAGTAAAAGGAGGTGGTGATCATGAATGCTCTGATCAGTTCATTGCATTTCACTCTGGAAATTACCTGGAGTTGTTGTTCTATTTTTCACTCATTTGATGTTCTAAGAAACACTTCTCAGATTATGCACTGCAGGCAAACAGTGGGGCAAAAAAGTATTTAGTCTGTCACTGACTGTGCAAGTTCTCCGAATTAAAAAGATGAGAGAGGTCTGTAATTTTCATCATAGGTACACTGCAACTATGAGAGACAAAATGAGAAAAAAATCCAGGAAATCACATTGTAGGATTTTTAAATAATTTAATTGTAAATCATGGTGGAAAATAAGTATTTTGGTCACCCCACAAACAAGCCCAAGATTTCTGGCTTTCTTTCAGAAGGCTCTTCTGTCCTCCACTCGTACCTGTATCATGGCACATGTTTGACTCGTTATTCTGTGTAAAAGGACACCTGTCCACAGCCTCAAAACAGTCAGACTCCACACTTCAACAATGGCAAGACCAAAGAGCTGTCGAAGGACACCAGGAAGAGGAAATGTTACACCTGCACCAGGCTGGGAAGAGTGAATTACAATAGGCAAGCAGGTTGGATGTTAACTTAATTTAAAATGTGGGAGCAATTGTAGACATTTACAAGGACCATTGATAATTTCTCCCTCGATCTGGAGCCTCACTGGCAAGATTCTCCCGGGGTTGGGGTACAAAAGCATAAAGGAGAACGGTGAGCTAAAAATCCAGAACTACATGAGGGGACCTGATGAATGGACCTGCAGAGAGCTGGGGGCAAAGTCAGTAACAGGTACATAGTAACACACTACGCCGAGAGGGACTCAGACCTGCAGTGCCGGCGTATGTCATCACTGGCTTAAGCCAGACATGTCAGGCCCATCTGAAGTTTGCCAGAGAGCATATGGATGGATCCAGAATAGGATTGGGAGAATATCATGTGGTCAGATGAAACTAAAATAGAACTTTTTGGTAAAAACTCAACTCGCCGTGTTTGGAGGAAGAAGAATTCTGAGTTGTGCCATACCTACTGTGAAGCATGGGGGTGGAAACCTCATGCTTTGGGGTAGTTTTTCTGCATAAGGGGACAGGACGACTGATCCGTGTTAAGGGAAGAATGAGCGGGGCCATGTCCAGTACTGTATTCTTAATGTAAATAAGTCTCCATGGGTAATAAAAAGGTTAGTTTATAAGCAAAACAGAAATTGAATGCTCCAGAACACAGAGTAAGTGTTTTGCACTTTTAATCAATTACTCACTAAATTACATGAGTATTTTCAATACTTTACTATAAAATAAGCTTTGTATTAATGATTTTGGCCAACTGTAGGTTAATGTAAGTCCTTTAAACATTAACATACTTACTTATGATGAGATGGAGTCTCTATCTACAGGCGCCATAATGTAACTGCAGTCATTTAACTCTCGACTGTTCGGGAATAAGAAGCTGGCTAACAAGAAGCCAACCTCAGGCTCGTCTCCGCTATGATAAACCAAACACTCATTAAACTTCCCAGTTCATGATACATTTACATTTACATTTACAGCATTTAGCAGACGCCCTTATCCAGAGCGACTTACAATTGGTTCAATCTTACAATCCAAGCAATTGTGGGGTAAGGGCCTTGCTCAAGGACCCAACTGTATTTATTTGCAGCAATGAAGAGCATTTATTCAATAAATGACAACTGGTCAAAATAACAAAGAAGATGCAGTGTTTTCAGATTTTGATTAATAACAGAAATAATAATACAAAGAAAACAAGTTTGTATTCATTTTAACAAAACAATGATATTATAACTTAGGAAAGTTCAGAAATCAGTATTTCAATCACAGCATTCATGTGTCTTGCAGTTTTCAGTTTATCAACTAATCTGTACATCATTAAGTAGAATGAAGTGTGTCTGTGTTGGAATTCAACTGATACTGCAATGGAATTTGAAGCCATACATGTAAATATGTTGATTTTAACAACATTTGGAGTGGTCTCTTGATCTTTTCCAGAGCTGTATAGAATGCTTATACAGTCTGTGCTTTATGCTACTCTTTTAGTCTAATAGTGGTTATTAACCTTTTTTTATCAATAGGCCAGTGGCCATAGGTAAGTGCCTCAGGCAGCACACATGCATTAATGTTTAGTAATAATAGGCCTTTTAGTGGAAGCAGCTTATGGGCTACAAGGTGAGAGCCTTTGCTCTACTAGCAAATATATGCTTTTAAGCCATTTAATCAATTTCTGTAGATTTGCTAGTTATTTATCATCTACTTGCTTTGAACTGAAGTCCCATGCTGTTCTCTGGCCAAAAGGACACTCTGTGTCCACATCTATAAAGAAAGAGGGGATTTTTTAGAGAGCACAGTACAGTACAGTGAAAAATGTCTGTATCCTGCATAATGTAGTACTTTAGGGTTGCACCATTTAATGGCCTTCAAGCTGTGACAGCCAGGCTTTATATTTTTGGTAAGGTCTACAAAAGTATGTGAACGCCATCTACACTTTTATGCAAAACATTTTTCTTTTTTTTGTCTAGTTCTCTACTCTTTCAACGCCTTCAACATGCCTGAAAGGAACAGTCGGAACTTCACATGCAATAATATGTCATAATTAATTTTGTTTCCTGAACAGGTTTTGTCAACTGTTATTTAATTGTTTAGTACACCAACAAGACATAATTTGACATGGCTGCCCACACTCTTTCCCAACAGACTGTACAGTTGGGCAAAAAAGTATTTAGTCAGCCACTGATTGTGCAAGTTCTCCTACTTAGAAAGATGAAAGAGGTCTGTAATTTTCATCATAGGTACACTTCAATATGAAAGACAACATGAGAAAAAAAAAAAATCTGGAATCACATTGTAGGATTTTTAAAAAATTTAATTGTAAATTAGGGTTGAAAAAGTATTTGTCAATAACAAAAGTTCAACTCAATATTGTAACATAACCTTGTTGGCAATGACAGGAAAGAAGATCAAACGTTTCCTGAAGTCTTCACCAGGTTTGCACACACTGTAGCTGGTATTTTGGCCCATTCCTCCATGCAGATCTCCTCTAAAGCAGTGATGTTTTGGGGCAACATGGACTTTCAACTCCCTCCACAAATTTTCTATGGGGTTGAGGCCTGGAGACTGGCTAGGCCACTCCAGGACCTTGAAATGCTTTTTACAGAGCCACCCATTCATTGCCCAAGCAGTGTGTTTGGGATCATTGTCATGCTGGAAGACCCAGCCACGTTCTATCTTCAATGCTATCACTGATGGAAGGAAGTTTTGGCATAAAATCTCACGATACATGGCCCCGTTCATTCTTCCCTTAACACGGATCAGTCGTCCTATCCCCTTTGCAGAATAACAGCCCCAAAGCATGAGGTTTCCACTCCCATGCTTCAGAGTAGGTATGGTGTTCTTGGGATGCAACTCAACAGCCAAACACGACAAGTTGAGTTTTTAACAAAAGTTCTATTTTGGTTTCATCTGACCACATGATATTCTCTCAATCCCCTTCTGGATCATCCATATGCTCTCTAGCAAACTTCAGACTGGCCTGGACATGTACTGGCTTAAGCAGGGGGACACACCTGGCACTGCAGGATCTGAGTCCCTCTCGGCGCAGTGTGTTACTGATGGCAGCCTTTGTTACTTTGGTCCCAGCTGTCTGCAGGTCATTCATCAGATCCCTCAGTGTAGTTCTGGGATTTTTGTTCACTGTTCTCATGATCATTTTGACCCCACGGGATGAGATCTTGCGTGGTGCCCCAGATCTAGGGAGATTATCACTGATCTTGTATGTCTTCTATTTTCTTACAATTGCTCCCACAGTTGATTTATTCACACCAACCTGCTTGGTTAGTGTAGATTCACTCTTCCCAGCCTGGTGCAGGTCTATGATTTTCTTCCTGGTGTCCTTCGACAGCTCTTCGGTCTTGGCCATGGTTGAGTTTGGACTCTGAGTGTTTGAGGCTGTGGACAGGTGTCTTTTATACAGATAATGAGGTCAAACAGGTGCCATTAATACAGGTACCAAGTGGAGGACAGAAGAGCTTCTTAAAGAAGAAGTTACAGGTCTGTGAGAGTCAGAAATCTTGCTTGTTTGTGGGTGACCAAATACTTATTTTCCAGCATGATTTACAATTAAATTCTTAAAAAATCTTACAATGTGATTTCCTGGATTTTTTAGGAGGACTTGCACAATCAGTGGCTGACTAAATACTTTTATGCCCCACTGTATGAATCCCGTCACACACCCTGCAGGTATTCATAGCCTGATCATAGCCTCGTGCAACACCATTTGCAGGAGCCTGATATTACTAAATCTTAAACATGCAAGGAAGGACTATTTTTTGTTTGGGAAATATACTTTTTTAGAAGTAATTTTCATTACACCCACAAACAATGTAACTTTAAGCAATTCTTACAGGAGATGGTTGATATACTTTGCTTTTCTAAAAGTCTGGTCAGATTTTCCATGCTTACTATTGTTTATTATAAAAAACATTCATTTATACAGGGTGCACAATAGGGTGCAATGAAAGAAAATGTAACATGTTTACAGTCTCACCTCCAAATCCTTTTCATTTTAGTGTAAATTTAATATACAAAACATTTTAATAAAACATTTAATAAAACTTTTTTTTTTAGAACAGTACCTTTTACTGGGTACATAATTACCACAAAAAATAAATCAAATTAAATTAAAATATTTCTATATTCCAGTGGCCATAAATGTGACAACACACTACCTATATTTATGATTATTATTTTTAAAGTACTGTAGCTTTATTGGCATTTATTGCATTCTGCAGAGTTGTTCACCATGTTCAATCTAGTGTCTTTTCATGTTTCTTTCATTTAACCATATTTTTTTTAATATTAACTAGGTTCTATATTTAATTTATTTATTAATGCTATGTCAGCATCAGTGGCTATATCCATGGCTGGTTACAGGTTGCAACTGCTCTCAACAATCACACTCACACTGGGCCAATATGGAGAGCCGTATTAACTTAATGCATGTCTTTGGGATGTGGGAGGAAACTGGACACAACCCACGCAGACACAGGGACAATATGCAAACTTCACACAGATGGTGTGAAGGGTCTTGATGACACTGGGGATCTCTAGAGCTGTGAAATGACAACACTAAAAACTTGCACTACTGTGATCCCCATATACTAGGTTCTAGAAGGAAGTCTTGGTTTTCTCAGAGCAATAAACATCTACATGCAGCTATTTATTTTGCATAGATCCTCAGCCAATTTTAAGTGAGTTCTACAGTCGTCATTACCTTCTTGCCTCAATGCCAGCACAATCTCAGCTTCTCTTATTAGTTTCATGAACATTCTTGGCATAAATAAGCTGTTGTGATTCATATCAGAAGACTTCCTCTAAAATATACAAGTTCACAAATACAACCTCAAATCAGAAAAAGTTGGAATGGTATGGAAAATGCCAATGAAAATTTATATGGAGTGTTGCTGACATTGTTTTTGACTTTTATTTCATTGCAGACAGTATGAATCCAAGATGTTTCAGTTTTTTTCTGGTCTACTTCATTTCATTTGTTAATAATCATTCATTCCTGCATTTCAGGCCTGCAACATATTCCAAAAAAGTTGGGATGGGGGCAATTCAGGACTAATAATGAGTGAAAAGAACTAAATAATGATGTGTTTTCAAACAGGTAATGTCAGCAGGTGATTATAATGATTCATGAAAAGCTGAGTCTTTGAGGAGTAAAGATGGTCAGATTATCTCCAGTTTATCAACAAATGTGTGATAAAAACATTAAAATCTTTAAAAACAATGTTCCTCAAAGACTGGAAGTTATTTACATATTTCAGTCCTAACATTTTCTGATTTGGCTTGTTTTGCATTGTCTTGTTGAAAAATGCATGGTCATCCCTGGAAAAGATGTCATCTTGAAGACAGCTTATGTTGCACTAAAATCTCAGTGTACTTTCCAGCATT
Organism: Ancistrus triradiatus; assembly: GCA_025084515.1. Lineage (NCBI taxonomy): Eukaryota > Metazoa > Chordata > Actinopteri > Siluriformes > Loricariidae > Ancistrus > Ancistrus triradiatus. Next base: position 89,328 of record JAJAGP010001141.1, read on the forward strand.
AATACCACCATCACTGATCAAGGGTACTGACACAACCCCATATGATGACAGACTCTGTCTTTTGGACTTTTTGCTGATAATAATCTGGATGGTCCTTTTTGTCTTTGAGCACGCGGCATTCATTTCTTCCAAAAAAGATCTGGAATACTGATTGGTCTCACCACAAGACATGTTTCCACTATATGATCGTCCATTCCAGATGTATCAGAGCCCAGAGAAGTTGACACAGCTTCTGGATATGGTTAACATAAGGCTTCTTTTTTTCCACAGTAGCATTTTAAGTGCCATTTGTGAATGTAACTCCATATTGTAGTGCTTGATAAAAGTTTGTGGTTCTATCAGCTGTTGATGAATGAATGTTCTTGATGCAGTGATATCTGAGGGTTCGGGGTTCACCCCTCTTCAGTTTAGGCTTGTGCCCTTGCCCTTTATGCACTGAAATTCCTCCTTGAATTGTTTAATGATATTATGCACTGTAGGAGGAGAAATATGTAAATTTCTTCCAATATTTCTTTGCGGAACATTGTTTTTAAACATAAAAAAAAAAATTGTACACGTTTATTAATAAACTGGAGATCCTGTGACCATCCTGACTCCTTTCGTGGATACTACTTTTGTACAAAATCATGATTATAATAACCTATTGACATTACATGTTTGAAATCACATCATTATTTAGTTTTTTCACCTGGATGATTATTAGCAATTGAAATGAAGTTGCCCAGAAAAACATTGAAATATATTGGGTTCATACTGTCTGCACTGATATAAAAGTCAAAGCAAATGTAAGGAACACTGTATATATTTTTAATTACATTTTCTATATTGGCCCAACTTTTTATGATTTGGGATTGTATAAAGAAAAACACAGCCACCTTTTTAACAGGAAATATGAAGATGATATTTTCCTGGTGATGGAGCTTGTTATATGGAACAACATGAATTGGTGAGAACAGAGAAACAAGTATCTTTTTTTTCTATGTATCCCACTTGCACCCTAGTGCACAGTGTAATATTCCCCATAAAACTGCATGCCAGCACACCATATCAGCCAGCTTATTACATGGCCTTGTGTGTCACTACATGTTCGAACAGGCATGATAAGAGAACTATAAGTAAGCTTAAGCCTATCCCACTCTGCAGGCAAACGTACGAATAGATGCCGTGACATTACCTTGTTAATAATTTATTAATGTAAGGGATAATCTTAATGCTACAAAACTTGACTTATTTTCTTAATATAAACAGTCAGTAAAGGAATATACATACACTGTAGAATATGGGAAGCTGAGCATTCTCTAAACAGACTGGACCTATTTATGTTGGCATTTCTTATTCATGCGTTTGTTTGCACCTGATCCTCAGAGTCGAATCAAGTAATACATTCCGATGATAATGAGAATAGCATGAAGATTGTGATGAAGCGAGAATGATACATTACATTGTATTAATTTTAGATGACACAGTCATGAACATATACTCATCTGTTTGCTTAAGGATTTATGATGATTAAGCAATTGCAGAGTGCTTCAGACATGAATTCCTGACTTTGATTACCTGCAATTCCACATTGTGTTTATGTTGTAATATTTAATAAGGGTTTGAAATATAAATTAAAATGGCCCTTATTTTGCGAAATGTCATAAATATTGGTAATCCAGTCAGGGAATGTAGGCAACATGTAGTGAAAATAAAGTCTGAGTCATTCTTCTATATACAGTGTGTAACATGATGCAAGCCTTCAGCTTGCATCTATCTGGTTTAGCTCCCCCTGCTTTCTGCTTCCCACCCAGCAGGTGGGGCTGTAGCCACCTGCTGGTCGGTTTCCTATATATACCCCACTTCCTGTGCACTTCCTTGTCTGGCTTTATCCTATATCACTTGTGGTTGTCTTTGGCTCCATGTGCTCCTTGGTCCCTGCTGGTTTGTGTCTTTTGTTGATCTTTGTCTTGTCTCAACCTTCTGCTCCTTGTTCAGCTTTGTTACATGTTTTGCCTTATTGTTATTCGTTAGCATTAGCCCTGTTAGCTTGTCCCATGTGGATGTTGTTTGTTAGCTTGCTGTTGTATGTGTGTATTGTTTGTGTTAGCATTAGCCTTGTTAGCTGTCTCATGTGTTAGATGTTTGTTGAATTAGTATCATTCTTAGTTTAGTTCTGTGTAGTTTGTTTGTACACCATGTGCACTGTAAATAAACCTGTCACTCTTGCGTGTACGTCCGCCTCCTGTGTCCTCCCTTGCCCCTTGACACAGTGGTGCTTGAAGGTTTGTCAACCCTATTGTGAATATTTATATTTTTGCACAAATAGGAGCTAAAAACATCATCAGAAGTCATAAAATTAGACAAACATAACCCAATTAAGCAAATGAGACAAAAGTATTTTACTTGACTATTTATTGAGAAAATCTTGGAAAACATTTTTTTCAATTGCATTCTGGCTTGTCCCTTTGATCTTTGGCAAACTGCAGATGGGCAGTGAAGAGCAGTGGCTTTTTCCTCGCAACCCTGTCATGCACAACATTGTTGATCAATGTTCTTTTGATGGGAGATATTAATATGAGTTAATCCTTTAGTTGCTTTGAAGTTACCCTGTGTTTCTTTGTGACCTTGCAGACTACTACATACCCTGCTTTAGAATGATCTTTGTTGACCATCCATTTGTAGGGAGTAACAATGGTCTAGGAATTTCATCCTTTTCACTGTGGATTGGTAGAATCCAAACTCTTTAGACATGGTTTTGAATTTTTTTACAGCCCGATGATCATCAACATCACTTTTTTCTGAGGTTCTCAAAAATGTCCTTTGTTTGTGCTGTGATACACTTCCACAAATGTGTGATGTAAAGATCAAACTTTGATAGATCTTTGTTTTTTTTAAATACAACAGGGGCACCCACTCACACCTTGGGCCAAATTCATAAATATTCTTAGTGCTAAGAGTAGCTCCTAGTGATGAAATTTGTTTCCCTTTTAAAGTTAGGAGTAGATCCTAGTAAAGATTAAAGTTATGCATAAAGTATCTTAAACCTTAATATAGCTCCTAAGGTTAAAAACTGTTAGGAGTAGGGAGGAGGATTTTTAGGAGGATGAGGAGTTCTCTTAAGCAGAGGAGAAAGCAGAGAAAAGACGACGAGGCACAAGAAACATTCTCCAAACACTGAATAACACTGAGTTAGTGGGACTGTGGTAGCCTAGCGGGTAAGGTACTGGACTATGGACCAAAAGGTCCAGGGTTCAAATCCCAGCTCTGCCGCGCTGCCACTGTTGGGTCCTTGAGCAAGGCCCTTAACCCACAATTGCTTGGATTGTAAGACTGAATTGTAAGTCTGGATAAGGGCGTCTGCTAAATGCTGTAAATGTAAGTTAATCAAATGCTACCGATTAGATTGTGCAGGGATAATGTTTGTTGGGGACTTTTCTTACCCAGCACAACAGTGTTGTAACACCTGAAATGAATGTTACATTGAAACCAACCCACCAGTTATTCTAAATAGATTAGACATGCCAGCAATCATATCTGAAAAGTATGCAGCCACGTAAAAAAGGGCAACCATATTTTCTCCAGTTCATAGAGTTCATACAAAAACAGTTCATACAAAAATTACCAGAATAGTAAATGAACTGTCAATAAAATAAAGCAAATAAATGCATGTGTGATTAGCATAAAATATGCAGAAATGGCCTATGTCTGTCATTTCAAAGGCATATAATAGGCTATACAGTATTTCCCTAATTAAGAGTGCATTTGTGTGTGTTTGCATGAGTGAGAGAAGAATGAGTGAGAGTCTTCAAAAGAAACGGTCATAATATAGCAACCTGGTCAACCCTGCCTCCTCACTGAGATAAAAGTTTATTTAATCTTTTTCTTGTAATTCTGAGTCATTCTGAGATCACTTTTGAATCACTCTTAAGCTAAAACTCCTAGCTAGGAGTTTATAAGCTAAGTTAGGAGCTCTCTAAGAGGATTCTTAGAATCTTTATGAATACAGCCCCAGATTATCAGCTCATTGATTAAAAACACCTGACTCAAATTTTACATTCAAATTAATCGCTAATCCTAGATGTTCACATACTTTTGGTACTCACAGATACATAATATTGGACCATTTTCCACAGTAAATAAATGACCATATTTTTGTCTAATTTGGTTAATTGGACTCTGTATATCTATGTTTATGACTGGTGTGAAAACCTGCTGATGTTGTAGGTCATATTTATGGGGAAATATAGAAAATTCAAAAAGGTCCATAAATGTATCTGCATTGGAACAAATGGGTATGGGTAAAAAGACAATCACACACTGTATCATTATTGGCTATATAACACTTTCCAAATGGGTTCAAGGGCCAGAGCATGACATATTCTCTTTTGTAGAGACAAGTGTTTGATAAGTGTAAAGACAAGTCTCTGTTGTATAAGTGTATGATGCAATGATTGTAAAAAGAGACGCATGGCATTGTTTTTCATGTTCATGTTTTGATCTGTCATTTAAAATAATCAAATGGGGCTACACTTTTGAGCATGCAGTTCCTGTAGAATTGCAGAACTGTAATTTGAATAACAACATGAATGTTTGGGCTTAAAATAACACAGACTTACTGTGGGTGCAATCACAAAGTCAGTAATCGCTATTACACTTAAAAAGTATCAGTAGGTGGTTAATTCCATTAAGTACTTAGTGCTTTGAGAGGGAAGTTTCATTCAAAATCATTTGAAATTAGGTACATGTGCAAAACAATAGTGACCATATTTGATCTTATTCTAGGAATTAGAATAAGATATAGGCCCACTGATTAAACATGTGCACCTACATATGTATATTATACTGTTGGGTTTAATTGCATTAGATTTAACATAAAAAAAGAATTATTTAAAACTTAAAATTGGGTATATGTTATTACAATTTTGGATGTTAAAGGAAAACATTACTAATACTTCGTCATTCAACGCTAGGACACGAAGAAGAAACATGATGTGGTTTTACATGAAATTATTTAAAAAGGGATTCAAATAGATGCATAAATGTAAAGTGATTATACAAAGATGCTGTAGCAAGAAGTTTGCATTTAGAAGAAACGCTTACCGTATTTTCCGGACCATAAAGCGCACCGGATTATAAGACGCAATATCAACGATCGGCTGCTAACGGGTATATGTTCATACATAAAAGCGCACTGGGTTATAAGACGCATGAAATGAAACAAAACTCTTAAGTTCCGTCGGAAGCTCAGTTTGGCCTTTACCTGGCGCAGGGCGTCTTCTTGCTTCCTCCACTCCCCGTACCATTGATTCGTTAATGTTGAATTCTCTCGCAGCTGCTCTATTTCCACGTTGTACTGCGTGACTGAGAGCGTTGAGTTTGAAATCCGCTTCGAAAATAAATGAATGAATGCACACACCGTAATGGTGAAGCACATACCGTATTACTCCGCTATTCTGCGCACTACGTTTGCCTTAAGCTTCGTAACTTACCAAGGCCGTGCTAAAACATTTTGACAGATGACATTAGATGCACCGCATTTTAAGGCGCACTGTCAATTTTTGAGAAAATTAAAGGATTTTAAGTGGGCCTTATGGTCCGAAAAATACGGTATTCAGATCAGCTTACAGAAGTGCTTCTTTTTATCTCCATAGTTGACATCCATCATGTTACAGCCCACAACCCCAAGAACACTAACTAAAACCATGTTAAGTATTGGTGTACAACAAGAAATGTATCAACAAGAAAGGTATGAAGTAAAAATTTTTTCCTGTAAATAAGTCAAGTGCAATATCTGTTCTTGCTAAAGTTATAGGTGAAAAGGTGTCTGTTCAGTCTCCATTCAGCTATTTGGACCACCATGAGAAGTTTATTCACACCTTGGTGCCAGGAGAGAGAACAGTCAATGCCTCTCTTCCTTTAGTCTTGAAGGATGGGTCTAGCCGAGTCATGCTCCCAGACAGCACAGGTTTGTTGCAGCATGTTTTATGCAATGATCACGACAATGTTCACATGCTCAATCAAATCCCACTTCTTTCTCTGTGGTGTTTGACCAGAGTTCATATGTGCAGAGTGTTATTTCTACAGAATTGTGTTTAATTCTACATCACTGAGAGTTTATATGTTGTTTTTTAGAAGCACCATATTCTGCCAGTGGGTTAAACAATTCTGGTTACAAACAGCATGAACTTTTATGTAGTAGTCAAACAGCACGAGAAGAGGGACAACGGGTACAAAGTGAACTGCTTTTTAACAGCCAAACAGCATGAGATGAAAGAAGTGCTCACTTCCCCAGAAATCTCTTAATCCTGGTACCAAACATTAACATTGCATCAGTCTTGCAAACCTTTTAAAATGAGTAATTAGACAATATAAATAAACAACTGATTAGAAATATTATTAACTTATTAATGAAAAATACTATACTGATAACTGTATCGTATTTTTCAGATGCTGTTTGTGTGCATGTTGATGCATATGGTCTTGAGGCATTGTCATAATGAGTATATTGTGGGGGCGTGTCATCTCACAGCAAGAAGGTTCTAGGTTTGATCCCAGGGTGAATCAGTCTGGGTTACTACGGGTTCTCTGGTTTCCTCCCACAGTCCATAGACACACATTAGGGTAATTGGTTATACTAAATTGGCTTTCGCCATGGCCATTGATGCTGATTTTACATAAAATAAGAAAATCTAAAACAAATAAGTGTACTGTGGAAGGAGATTTTACAAAGCATAGTGTCTTCAGAACATCTTCAGTATTGCAACAGCTGTGATACATCTGTGGCTGGTATGTATTTATTAAAAAGCGTATGAGCATTTTTGGCTGTAAAAATTGGTGACCATGACAAACCCTATGCAGTCAACCTCACAAGAATTTGATGGGATGGTACTGTGCAAAAGTCTTAGGCCACTATTAGATTGGTTGGTTTTTTTTTCAGAGCAATGGCTTTCACGTTGCAGTCCTGCTATGCACATCGGCCTTTAGTTGCTAGAATTTACTATGTGTTCCTTTGTGAACTTGCAGACTATTACACAGCTTGCTCACTGAGTAATCTTTGTTGATTGAATGGTACTGGGGAGGGTACCAACGGTTTAGAATTTTCTCAATTTGTACACAGTCGGTGGGACTGTGGACTGGTGCAGTCCAAACACTTTTGATATGGTTTTGTAATTTTTTCCTGATGTGTCATGATCACTCTGCTGTATCCCCCTCTCTCTCTTTACTTTCTTCCTTTCCAACAGAAGGTGGGGCTGTTGCCACCTGCTGTCTTTTTCTATAAATACCCTTCTTCCTGTTCACTTCTTTGTCTGGCCTTTTTCACTTCCCCTGTGTTTCTTGGCTCCTGAATGTCCTCCTGATTCCCTGCCTGGTTAGTTCCTTTCTCCGTGTCTGTTTTGTATCTTCTTGTATCTGTTTCCTTGTGTTGTGGTATGTCTTGTTCTATGCTATGCATTTAAGCTTTATCTGTTTGTGTTAGCGTTAGTGTCCATTGCTAGCTTCTGTTGTGTATAGCACTCTGCCTGTCTCTTTGTCCTGTTTTACCTTGAGCACTGTAAAACTGTTTTTTTACTAGTTCCTCAGAAATCTTCTTTGTTTGTGCCGTGATACAATTTCAAAAACATGTTGTGAAGATCTTTATAAATCCCTGTTTTTTAAATACTCAAACAGTCCTCTTCACAATTGGAATAGTTGGTAAGATGCAAAAAAAGTTGCATTACATTATGGTGAATTAGCTTAATCTCACCTTGAAAGAAAAAAACATTAATTGAAGTCATTTCAGTCTGATTAAAAAATAAATCTTTCATCAAGAAATATTTTTTATTCAAGTACTGTGTTTTTAGCTGTTTTGAGGTTGACTGCTTTCTTTAAACAGTTTGTTTCTGTCTCTTGTCCTTCATCAGTGGTCATAGGATGCTCCCCACAGGACGCTGCTGACTGGATATTTATGGTTGATGGAATAATATCAGTCCAGCAGTGAGAATGGGGCTCTCGCTTTCTGCCCTTCATAACTGCATGTAAAAAAAGGTCACATTTTCATGAAATACAGTACACATGGTATTGCGATTATACAGACAGCTGTAGAATTATTGACAATCCTGGTAAAGATTCATGAAAACGTTTGTGAAAAAAGTATTGCCATCTCGCAAAAGGTTCTTGCTTGTAGCTTTAAAAGTAATTGTTATTTTTTGAATAATCATGAGTTATTCTTCAGTATATTTGTTCGATCACCTCTGCATGACCACACAGGACACTAAGTCTTGTTTCATCTTACAGTTGTGTATAAGCCTAAAGCTTGAGAGACCTTTCTATAGCAAAGAAAGCCAGTGACATTCCTCCATGAGGATATAATTAAATTCTTCTAGGTACAAACTGCACATCCCAGCTGGGACTCAACACTGCCTCTCAGTGATAGATAGGGGAACCGGGGCAAGCTGTTAGACACAAATAGTGCAATGTTGAGTATAAAGTGTGAGATATTGATTCTCAAGCCCTTTGAGCATGCGGTGAATGAAAGATGTTTAATTCCTGTGCTTTCTTTTTGTTGTTTATGCCCGTGCCTGTGAGAATGCTCTTGGGCTGCAGAGCTCACTAATGAAGTGGATTAAAAGGTGAATATGAGCGAGGGATAGATGCATTGTTTACACTTTGATAAGAGTAGCTAACACGGAAAATGACTGGAATCGCTGATTAGAAAGCATTGTGCACTCAGATAAAATATTCAACTGACCTTCAGCAGCCATATTGGCAAATTGTTCAGAACAAGGATGTGATGATCTGTGAGATAGGTTTATGTAACTGCAGGCAAATATAAAGTACTTCTTGTCCATTGCCGTTTTTGGGAAATATGAGATGCAATAAATAAAACAGTAGTTGTATTTATCATTGAATTTTGTTATGTATAATCAAATTTACCCTACAAATTAAAGATGCAAATCAGTGCCTCTACACAAGTGATTCTTTGAATGAAGTCTTTGTAAGTTTTGTGCGTTTGTGCTATTATTTTTGTCCTGTACTTAATGTAACACAAAATGGTTAGAAGCATCTGCAGGAACAACACGTGGCTGTTATGTCATGTACCATTATGACAGTGAGAAATTCAAAATTGAAATATGAGAGACGCTGACAGCTGGACTCCTACATCCAGAATGCAATCCAGCTGTGTGTCAGGGGCCTGGCCAGCAATGATTTGGATGCAGCTGAAAAGTATTGCGAGTAATGCACTTCACCACTTACTGATATAAACGTAGAACAACATGCAGATGTAGTAATGTACTCATGATTTAACCTGCTCAGAGTTGCAGTTGCCATGGCAACATGAACATGTACCGTTGTTTCTGTGTCTCTGTACTAATAATGTCTCCACTTTTCATGTTGACATTGGTTAGCTGGTTCATGTACACCTGCTCCTGGTCTTTCCCAGATTAATTCAAAGCCATAACATTAAATCCACCTCCTTGTTTCTGCACTTTGTAGTTCTACATTTGCAGACTTTAGTCTAGTAGTTGTCCCAAATACATTGTTAGCTGTTAATCACCCTGTTTTTCACTGACCAGGAGCCCCACAGGACCACCAGAGAACAGGTACTACTTGGGTGGTGGTTCATTATCAGCGCTGTAATGATATTGACATGGTGGTGGTGGCATATTAGTGTGTTGTGCTGGTACGAGTGGGTCAGACACAGCAGAGCTGCTGGATTTATTACTCACTGTCCATTCTAGTAGACACACCTACCTTGTTGACCCTCCTTGTAGATATGAAGTCATAGATAGCAGCTCATCTGTTGCTGCACAGTTTGTTTTCATTATTCTATTGTCCTTCATCAGTGGTCAGACGATGCTGCCCACAGGACACTGCTGACTGGATATTTATGGATGGTGGAATATTATCAGTTCAGCAGTGAGAATGAGGCTCTTGCTTTCTGCCCTTCATAACTTCATGCAAAAAACTGTTAATTTTTTATGAAACACAGTACACATGGTATTATGATTGTGTAAGAGAATTACAGCCAGCTGTAGAATTACAGACAATCCTGGTAAAGATTACTGAAAAAGGTTATGAAAAAAGTATTTGTCATTAATTTGTTCAATTTCACACAGAAGTGTAAGAAAGCTTTGAAGGTATTCTATTAAGATAAAGAAAATTTTTGCTACCCCTACTTTTAATAATTTGTGCAACTTAACAGCCTGACATTGTGACTATAAGGGATTTTGCAGTGCTACGTCTTCAGTAGAACCAGTACCACAACACTGCCTCTTATTAGTTTTGTTTGTTTGGTTTATTTAATGTCACTATCAGCATTGATATCAGCAGTAGCCATTTCAGCAACACACAAGGTTACATGGTCCTTTGTCCCTGCCGTTAGACTGCACAATCAACACTGCATATATATACACACACACGGCCACCAAGAAAGTCCTCATCATTGAACTGACTGTGCCCTGGGAGGAGGGAATACCAGTAGCACATGAGTTCAAGCGGTCCAAGTACAACGACCTGGCACAGGAGTGTAGAGGCGGAGGCTGGCCCACGACCATCACCCAGTGGAGGTTGATACAGGGGCTTCGCGGGGGGGTCTGCAGTCCGACTACTCCATGCTGCGGGAATGACCGGAGCAAGCCTGAAGAGGGCAACCAAGGAGCTGGCGGAAGAGGCCGAGAAGGCGAGTTTCTGGATATGGCTGCGGAGGAAAGATAGCAGTTTTCGGCTCAACACCGCAATGAGGTCAGTTTCAGGGAGTGGCGTGGGGAGACGTCCCCTCAAAAAAACACTGCCCCCCCACCGCGAGGTGTCCTGGCTAGGGGGCGAGACATCAGTGAACGGTGGCACCAGCTGATGACCCTGCAGCTGACCTCAAAGTGCACTGGAGGAGGTGCAACAGGCAGAGATGCCAAGCAGCCAAATCTGTACTACTCAAATGTCATTTCTGGGGAACCAGTGACTACTGTGAAAGAGCAGTTGGCAGCCAGGAAAGTCTGGTGGGCAATCGGGGAAGACCGGTGGACGGCGGGAGAGACTGCACATAGGGGTGGGTGGCTAGTCACCGTAACCCACCAGCTTCCACAGAGGAAGCACCTTCAAACCGACTATGAATAGACTTGAGAGAAGACAACCCGAAGGCCCTCCGAGAGGCGGGATCGAAGATGGGCCTACTTTGACGGATCAAATGGTGCTGAATGGAACAAATAACGACAACGAGAAGTTTCTCCGGAAGTGTACATGCGGGTGGCAGAAAGTGACGTCATTCAAAGGACTGCGTATCCATCAAGGGAGAATGAAGTGTGGAAGGACTCCCAACAAGCAGGACCGCACTGCTTCGGCAGGTGAGACAGAAGGAACCCAAAGCCAGGTGACAAACCATAGAGCAACAGGACCCAGTAATGCTGAGAAGGTAACCTCAGCGAATGTAGGAGAGGAGATAGAGGCAGCTCTCGAGAGTGACATTCGCAATGTCCCCCCGAGAGTCGCACAGCCAGTGAGCCCGTGCAAGCATCTAGAAAGGCACGCAAAGTGGCCAAGGGCGAAAAACCAAGACGAGTGGCGCAAACTCGATGATCATCTGAAAGAAGTGCTGGAGCACTCCCTGCAAGGAACGGTTGAGCGCAAACTAACCTTGCTGAGCAATATCAGCTATGAAGAGTGCAAAGAGAGGTTTGGAGTGTGCGGGACCAAGAGAGTCACAGCCCAGAGGCAGAAAGGACGGAGGGAGAGATACATCAAGGAGCTTGTATCCAATAGGCACCAGCTGCGAAAAGGTGTAGGAAAGCAACCCCAGAGGAAAAAGCTGGCCATCTCGAAAGAGGAGCTGGAACAACACATCGAGGGCCAGTACACAGACGCGGCCAAAGATACACCACTTGGCTCACCAGGATATGTGCCACGTCCAGACTCTCCAAAGACCCCATTCGACACTTCCCCACCCAGACTGAGTGAGGTTGAAGAGGTCCTCAGAAGGGAAAGGTCAGCCTCAGCACCAGGACCGAATGAGCTGACTTACAGGATGTATAAGAACTGTCCACAGGTGTTAAAGATCTTGTGGAAGCTCATGCGCACTGTTTGGAAGAAGCAATCCATCCCAGCAGAGTGGCAAGAGGCAGTTGGAATTTTTATCCCTAAGGAGCAAAATTCCACCAGCATCAGCCAGTTTAGGCCGATTGCCTTGCTGAACGTGGAGGGGAAAATCTTTTTCTCAGTCCTGTCCAGAAGGATGGTCAGCTTCCTCAGCGAAAACCGCTACATCGACACAAGTTGTCAGAAAGGTGGGCTGCCAGGCTTTCCTGGTTGTGTCGAGCATGCATCCGTGATTTGGGAGCAAATACAGCGTGCCAAAAGGGAGAAGGGCAACCTACACGTGGTATGGCTCGACTTGGCAAATGCCTACGGCTCAGTACCACACAAGCTAGTAGAGTTTGCTCTCTAGATCTTTCACGTTCCTGGATGCATCAGAGCATCATCGGCAAGTATTTCGACAACTTCCACATGTGTTTCGCAGCAGAGGATATCATGAAGGGATGGCAGCTACTGGAGGTCGGAATTGCCATGAGTTGCTCCATATCACCCATTCTCTTTGTGGCGGCGTTCGAGGTATTACTCATTGGAGCAAGGCAGGTGGCCAGAACCCTAAAATCCCCATTAGGGGGAAGACTCCCCGCACTCAGAGGGTACATGGATGATGTAACAAGCATCTTACAAACTGCCCGATGTACAACACGACTCCTTAAGCGCTTCGATGAACTGATAGCCTGGGCAAGGATGAAGATCAAGGCAGCCATGTCCAGGAGCCTTTCAATCAGGAAAGGGGTGAGGGACGACAGGACTGTCTTTACAGCAGGAGGAGAGAAGATCCCGCTCCTAGCAGAACAGCCCATCCAAAGTCTAAGGAGGGAGTATACATCAGAGTGCTCGGACAGGCAGATGGGGAGGACGGTACAGAAAGAGTTAAGAGAGGGCCTTGCCAGGATCGATAGTAGCCAACTTTCTGAGAAGCTGAAGGTGTGGTGCTACCAGGTCACTCTCTTCCACCGGGTGATGTGGCCACTGAAATTGGGAGAAATCCCACCGTCCATGACCAGTAGGCTGGACGGCATCTCAAACAGGTACATCAGGAAGTGGTTGGGCCTGCCTCACTGTTTCACAGACACTGGCCTTTTTGGCAAGAGTGTCCATCAGCACAGGATACAGACAGGAGAAGACTCACCTTGTCCTTGAGCTGAGGGAAGCCAGAGATGAAGCAGTAGGGGGCAGTGGTGACCGTCCATACCGGGCAAAAGTGGAGGGCCCAAGACGAAGTGGACCAAGCGGTCTCCAGGCTGTAACATAAGGAGATCCTTGAAAGAGTCCAAGTCAGTCGGGCAGGGCTAGGCTCGGGGCAACCAACCCAGTTGTGGTCCAAAGCCACAAGGGAGCAGAGGAAGACCATGCTAGTGGAAGAGGTCTCGCAAGTGGTGCAGGACCACTACCTCATCAAGGCGGTGTCCCAGGGGAAACAGGGAGCTTGGACTCATTGGGAGGATACCATCCACAGAGTCGTAACGTGGGCCGACATCTGGGGAACCCCACAGTCACGGCTTAGTTTCCTCCTGAGGGCAGCATACGACACCCTTCCATGCTCTCGAAACCTCGCCCAATGGTTTGGAAGCAAGGGCAAGTGCCCCTTGTGCAGCAAAGACAATGCAGGCATCCAACACATTCTCTCAGGGTGCAATGTTGCCCTGACGCAGGGGCGCTTCTGGTGGAGGCACAATCAGGTGCTGAGGAAGTTGGCAGAGCTGTTGGAGAAGTGCAGGGTCGGGGCGAACAGCTCGTCAAAACTCCAGCGGCCAAACATTGCCTTTATCAAGCTAGGAGAGGTAGGGCAGAAGACAGGGGCGGGAAAATCAGCATGTCTGCTAAGCCCCGGCAAGAGCTGGGAGATGCGTGTCGACTTGGAAAGAAAGCTCATTTTCCCAACTGAGATAACACAGACAACGCAAAGACCTGACGTTGTAATGTGGTCCATGACTGCCAAGAAAGTCCTCATCATTGAACTGACTGTGCCCTGGGAGGAGGGAATACCAGTAGCACATGAGTTCAAGCGGTCCAAGTACAACGACCTGGCACAGGAGTGTAGAGGCGGAGGCTGGCCCACGACCATTCACCCAGTGGAGGTTGGATGCAGGGGCTTCGCGGGGGGGTCTGCAGTCCGACTACTCCATATATATAATATATATATATATATATGTGTGTGTGTGTGTGTTGTGTGTGTGTGTGTAGTATATATATATATATATATATTATATATAAAATCTGGTGAAGGTTCGTTCCATGGTTCGTCTGTATATATAATATATATATATATATATATATATATATAATATATATATATATATATATATATATATATATAATATATATATATCTGGTGTAAGGTTCGGTCATGGTTTGGAGCTGTGGCGATAATAGCACTACTAAAGCTGCTTCATTATAATCTGTGTGTGTTATTTGTTTTCTGTGAAAAAGAATGGATAAAATGGAAAAAGATAATAGAAAATGGGTTGAAAGAAGTTTGAAAAAAAGTGAAAAGAAATAGATTTCTGAAGAAGAAAAGCAGAGGAGATCTGTAAAGGGAGAAAGAGTTCTAAAATGAAAAAGCTAATATAAAACAGAAAATAGTATAAAAGGAACGAGCTAAAAGGAAGCAAGCCTGAAAAAAAATAGTTCTCAAGAGGTGGGATTTGAACCTTAAACCTTCTAGTCCAACGTCCAGTACCTTAACCCCCAAGCCGCCACAATAGTGACAAGGAGACTTTAAGGAGACTTTATTTACAACAGGTGTTATAACTGAGTACTCCAGCCCAAACAGTCACTTCCATTACAGACAAACCACACCCCCTGCTACTATAATACATCAAATTATCAAACACATTGTTTTGAGACATTTGAACTCCATGCAGTTTTAAATTCCTATTCTTTATAAGCTGGATTGTTTATAGTATGTACAGTATATAGTTTGTTCTAATAATAGTAGAATGGCATTTAAATATCATCATGGGGTGCATGTAGATTTTTTTCTCGCTATATAAGTATGGTTTAGGGATGCATTATGATTGTTAAACAGTCCTGAATTTCCATTTAATTTCATGTTAGGAGCAAGCTGGCCAACTCCAGCAACAGGAGGACATCCGCTTCACGTTTTCTCTAGGGTAATTAATTCACTCTGAATGATGCAGTGGAGAGGCTGGCTAAATTGGCCTGAGGTGCCATTCTGTTTGTATAAGTAACAATGCTAAGTCTTCATTTGGCATTCTCTTCAGCCTTCTCATAAATAACTACCTGGCAGCGTGGCTGGAGGAGAAGAAGTAAATTGTCTTCATGCCTTCTCAAAGCCTCCCACATCACATAATGCAACACCTTACACGAATACCAATCACCCCATTGGCTATTTCCGGCCTTGCATATGTCTCAGGCCATGCAATCTGCTACGTGAGCAACATAAACAATCATTGACAAATTACGTGGCTGCAGATATTTTAGAAAGCAAGTTCGGAAAAACAGTCATTCTTGCTTGAAGAAATAGCGGCTTGGACTTGTTTAGCCTAGCCTCTGTTAGGAATGACTGGCAACTTAGTGCATCATATTTTTACGTAATAGTTTCCAACTGGCTGTTTGTGATAATGTCACTGAGTGAATTAGCTAGTTCATATGAAATGGGCCTGTGAATCACTGGCCTCATTTGCATGCTGCCTTTTGGTGGTCTAGTCATGATTGGATAGCAGACTGGAAGCAGAGAGCAAGACTCCTAAATAAAATTTCATGCTAATAAGCAGTGTTGAGGAGTAATGGAATACATGTTACAGTATTATGTATTCAGAATACAACATATGAGCAAGTGTATTTATTTACAGTTACAATTTAAATAGGCAGGAATCAAAATATAGTTGCATTCTTAAAATCAATAGATTACTTAAATGGATTAATTTATTTAAGTCATTACCTTCTCTGAAATGTAGGGTGTACTTACTTAAGACAATATGTACTATGCCTGAGCATGATATGCTCAGGCCTGCTTGAAGAGGTTGGCTCAGGCATACTTCAGTTAGTTTCGGGCATAGTGAGCATTTAATCTGGTAGTGATCCATGCCTGACCATGTAACAGGGTGGTAACAGGATTGTGGTAGCCTAGTGGTTAAGGCACTGGAAGGTACCTGGAAGAACTATGGAGCAGAAGGTCCAGGATTCAAATCCTACCTCTGTTAAGCTGCCACTGTTGGGTCCTTGCGCAAGACCCTTCACGCACAACTGCTTGGATTGTAAGATTGTAAGTTGTAAATCACTCTGGGTGAGCGCGTAAATGTAATTGTAATCATGAATAAAAAGTAGGAGAAAATCACTGTGTTGCATAATAAGGCATATGAGAGGGCTGTCTGTCAGAGCAAAATGACTCCAAAAAATCCATCTATATACAACCATGAAGTCTGTTGTGCTGTCCCACTGTGATGGCATAACCATGCTAAAGTCCAGAACATTAAACATACTGTGAGAGCAGGCCAGTGGAGGAGTGGGGATGGGGGAAAATCATGCTCAGGCACGTTACAAGACAGAGTGTGAGTATGCGCCAAAAAAGGTATCACTAATCTCTTATAAGCCCCTTCTTTAAAACAAAGTGTATCTACACCATAGTATCAAATGCAAACAGTGTTCGACTTATCTCGGAATTGGGGGGTCAGAGCTCGAAATTGCATCATTAACAACTTTGGTGGGTTCACACTGCAAAGTGGGAGAACATGGATGCTTCCACAAAAATCTTGTTTTTTTGTGCTTTGTCAAAGCACTAAAAGCCCATAAACTGATTTGTAGTTCACATATTTCAGATTTAATCAACTGTTTTGTATGTATGCTGTTAAATCTGAAGGAAACTCTTCAGAAATCATATTTAAAAGTAGTTTATTGTTTATTTGGTTTTATATAACATCAGTATCAGGATCAATGGTCATTTCAACAACAGACAAGGTTATATCGACACAAAAGGCCACTTAAAAGCTATTCATATATACACTCAGATCGGGCCAATGTAGCATAATCAGTTAACCTAATGCAAGTCTTTGGACTGTGCGAGGAAACTGGAGTACCCGGAGTAAACCTACGGGGACATGGGGAGGACATGCAGACTCCACACAGAAAAGACCCAGACTGCTGTCAGGAGATCTAACCCAGGACCCTCCTGCTGTGAGGTAACAGTGCTACCCACCGAGCCATTTAAAAGTAGAGAAATTTGTAATTTTACTGGTGATGGTGTGAGCAGCCATGTTAAAATGACGGAATATGCCTAACTTCAAGTTGGGGTTCCCTTCTTCAAGTGCCCAAGTAGAAATTACTAGCTAGGGTGATATTTTTGTCCTACTCAGAGGTACTTTTCAAGTTCCAACCTTTCCAGAATGCATTTTAATGTTGTGCAGGGCAACCTCTGGTTGGCAGGAAAAAAAACCTGCTTTCTGTGTCGGACTCTACTTCTAACCTGAAGTAACACCTTGAGGCACGTTTATTTTTGTCCGGCTGAAGTCAAACTCTTTCTGGTCAATTTCCTGGTCAAATTACCTAGTGAGCAACCTATTTACCAAAATGTGTTTTTATCCTGTGTTTATCTAACTTGATGTTTACCCTAAACATCACACCGCTTTTGTGATTTACGTACAGTGGGGCAAAAAAGTATTTAGATTGTGCAAGTTGTCCGACTTAGAAAGATGAGAGAGGTCTGAAATTTTCATCATAGATACAATAGACAAAATACACAAAATGAGAAAAAATCTAGGAAATCACATTGTAGGATTTTTAAAGAATTTAATTGTAAATCATGGTGGAAATAAGTTTTTGGTCACCCACAAACAAGCAAGATTTCTGGCTCTCACAGACCTGTAACTTCTTCTGTAAGAAGCTCTTCTGTCCTTCACACCTGTATTAATGGCACCTGTTTGACCTTGTTATCCGTATAAAAGACACCTGTCCACAGCCTCAAACAGTCAGACTGCAAAGTCAACCATGGCCAGGAAGAAAATTGTAGACCTGCACCAGGCTGGGAAGTGTGAATCTACAATAGGCAAGCAGGTTCGTCTGAATGAATCAACTGTGGGAACAATTGTAAGAAAATGGAAGACATACAAGACATACAAGACCATTGATTTGGGCCCTTGATCTGGGGCTCCACGCAAGAACTCATCCCGTGGGGTCAAAATGATCTTGAAAACGATGAGGAAAAATCCCAGACCTACATGGAGGGAGCTGATGAATGACCTGCAGAGAGCTGGGACCAAAGTAACAAATCTACCATCAGTAACACACTACGCCGAGAGGGACTCGGACCCTGCAGTGCCAGGCGTGTCCCCCTGCCAGAGAGCATATGGATGATCCAGAAGAACTTTTTGGTGTAAAAAATCTCTTCGTATTTGGAGGAAGAAGAATGCTGAGTTGCATCCCTAGAACATCATACCTATGGTGATGCATGGGGGTGGAAACATCATGCTTGGGGCTGTTTTACTGAAAAGGGGACAGGACGACTGATCCGTGTTAAGGGAAGAATGAACGGGGCCATGTATCGTGAGATTTTAAGCCAAAACCTCTTTCCATCAGGGAGAGCACTGAAGATGGAACGTGGCTGCGTTTTCCAGCATGACAATAATCTCAAACACACCGCTCTGGCAACGAAGGAGTGGGTCCGTAAAAAGCATTTCAAGGTCCTGGAGTGACCTAGCCAGTCTCCAGACCTCAACCCCATAGAAAATTTGTGGAGGGAGTTAAAAGTCCATATTGCCCAGCGACAGCCTCAGAACATCACTGCTCTAGAAGAGATCTGCATGGAGGAATGGGCCAAAATACCAGCTACAGTGTGTGCAAACCTGGTGAAGGCTTGCAGGAAGCGTTTCACCTCTGTCATTGCCAACAAAGCTCATGTTACAAAGTACTGAGTTGAACTTTTGTTATTGACGAAATACTTATTTTCCACCATGATTTACAATTACGTTCTTTAAAAATCCTGCAATGTGATTTCCTGGATTTGTTTTTCCCATTTTGTCTCTGATAGTTGAAGTGTACCTATGATGAAAATTACAGACCTCTCTTTCTAAGTAGGAGAACTTGCACAATCAGTGGCTGGCTAAATACTTTTTGTCCCACTTTACATATACATTAGCTTGGATTTCTAAAGCAAGTGTTAATACAGTTCCTGTCAAGGTGAACTGGTTTGGACAAAAATGTAGAGAAATACTTGTTTCAATCTCTGGGAGTACTATAGGTGAAACCAGATTATATGGAGGTCTCAGAGAAGCTATGGCCCAGAATGTTTAAGTGCAGTGTGAGCGCAGGCCAGTTGGGGAGTGGGAAGGGGGGGGGGCAATCGGGCTCTGGTACGGTAAAAGGTAACCAGGCATAGTGTGATTACGCCTTAAAACACAAAATGCCATCCACAAAACAAGTTGGCAATTATAAGCAACTGGAGGAATTATATACTGAACAAACTGAGGCAGAGATGGTTGTCCCAATCTCTGAAACAACTTAACTTAACTTTGCTTCAGAATATATTCTTAAATGTGATACTTATACACTTCAGCTGTTAACATAGAAATTTATTTCCAGTCTCTCCGGTTCAAAACCTAAACTTTTTTCCTTTTCAGTCTGCCCCCCTACTTTGGTCCTTTAATATCAGTCTTTAGGATTTTCAGTTTCACTCTCTCTTAGTTGTCTAGACTCTGCATTCTGCTTTCTTTTTTTTCTCATTAGGATGCATTAATGTATGTTTTGTTTCTTTATTTTTTATTTTCACTGATACCCATACCATTTACAAGCAGCATCACAAACACAACAATACCATGCTTTGCTAGCATCATGTGCCTGTGATGTGGCCTTTCTGGGCAATGTAAATTATGTGGGTGCCATTTTCAGAGCACTTCTGCAGCCATCTGATGGTGGTCAGATGATTCTCTGACACTTTCCCCCTTTTGAAGTGATTCATGGGGCATGCTACTGTAGGTGCCAGAATTGTGTGAATGGCACATCCATTTATACTGGTACATGCATCGTAAAAATAACAACACTGGATTCTGCAAAGTTTAAATTAAGCATCAGCTAGCTGCTTCCTGTTTAAACTAACTGAACTAGTTAACACCATGTGCCTGCACTGTGGCTTCTAGGCTTTGTAGTTCATTCACTGTGTGAATGCCACATTCATTCACACTGGTACATACAATAATAATGTAAGACAATTGTTTTACATTAGTAAACTCATTTTATATGTTACAAAATGCATTTAAAGCATGTATGCCATAATCTTTAATGTAGTATTTTAAGATTAACCCACCCAAGAATGTTGATATTAAATATAATAATGTATGGGAAACACTCCAGTATCTTGGCTCTTTAGTCAATACCCAGTACACTACAGTATCCCATCAAGCATTGCTAAGCAAGGTATGTAATATGATGGTATGTAATCACACAACGTATTGTGGACATGAGTCAAAGTACTGCATACCTGTAGACAGAACACAGCAAGCTGAACATGCTTCAGACAGCTTCAGACAGTGCCGTTTTAGGCAAGTTCTTATCACAGTTGTCCAATGGCAGCATCTTCGAGAGTGGCAGCAAGAGAAGGTAAAGTGTAAGTGTGAGTGGTTGCAGGGCTGAGGGTGATGGTCTGTCACACCTACCCACACCTCCAACGAGAGGTGCTGCAGGACTTGCCACTCAAGGCATAGTTCGGCACATTAACACATTATAGCCTGGAATGGTATGTTCAGCTGGTCACACCCACAATGCTGGAGCAGGCAGGTGAAGAAGCTGAGTGAGCAGAGCTCATTGTCGAGCATCGCAACCTGCCACTCCACTTACTGACCTGTCACACTGCTGTTAGTTAGAAGAAGGAGGCAGAAACAGCACAGTGAGTTGACACTGACTGCATAGTGCTGTCACAGATTGTGTGCTGACAGTATTGGAAGCAAGGGTATTGAGTATTGCAATGCTGAGAACCAGAGCTCATGGGAAATAAGTCAGGCAAGGGTCAAGGAGTTGTGGATGGCTCCCCTGCTTCTCAACCTTCCCACCTGAATGTGCAGGATGCCAACATTGACTGGCTCACTTCCAGTGTTGATGATGTGCCTCTTACTGCATTAGTGGATGCTGGATCTACCATATCCATCATTAAATTTGGTGTCCTGCCTCATTTGTCTGGTCAATGGGAACCTTCTGGTGAGACCAAGCTTAAATCAGGAGAGACCGTGATTACCGTATGCTCTGGCAAATCCAGCTGCATATTCAGTTGGGTGAGCACAGCTACTAATATCTCTTTTGACTGGCCCAAATTCATGAACCCTGTATTATTGGACTAGATATCAACTTCATCTGCTAAATGACATGAATGTAAAATGTAATGTAATGGAGCATGTCACCAGCGATGGATACAGCAAAGATCATCAGCAACACCTCCAAATTTGGTGACCACACCATGCAGTTTAGAAATTGCATTGTGGCAATTACAAAATTGTCCCCAGTTTCTGCATTTCAAACACATGACAAAGGTGGCACAATCATAAGAACTATGGAGCAGTTCCTCCAATGTGAAAGCCCCTATGCCTATGCAGTCTTACAGGTCTTTATAGAAAACTAGAACCCCTGCAATGCCGCAATCTAAAACCCTTAGCATTTGAATTGCCAAGTTAACAAAGTATGGTCAATGCATTGTGGCAAGAGTTGTGGCACTGGAACAACATGGGGCTTGCAGAAGGGCGATGTTTGTGGATATTACTGGCATCATACTAAACTGTTTCATGGCAAATGAGAAGGACTGTTCACAGACTAACCTTGTTCAGCATAAAAAGGAAAAGATTGAATAGTTATCAATTTCTGTTGTAACTGACCATCCTGGGGCAGCATCCGCCATGCTGGTCAAGAAAAGAATGGATAATTACACTTTTGTGTTGGTTATTGCTTGCTAAATGCAATTTCTAAACTTGACTTCTACACATTGCCACGATTCGACGACATGATGGACTGGGTGGCCTTGCAGTGGTCAGTGAATTTCTGTAGTGGTTGCTGGCAGACTGTGATCAATGATGATGTTCGAGAGAAAATGGAATTCATGATTGCTTACAGATTGTGGCAGTTCACTGTTATGCCACTCAGACTTTGGAGGGCACCAACCACGTTCAAGTGGCTCAAGAGAGTGTTAGAGGATATTCCTGAGAATATGTTGTTTAATTGGTAGATCTGTTGGTGCACACAGCAGAGATTGATGATGATCTGTACTGCTTGGATGAGGTTTTTGTTTACATCCATGCCAGCAGTTAAAATCCCCCACTAAAATGCCATCTATTGCAATACCTAGTTGGGTTCCTGCTCCACCCCTTCACAGCCAAAGGTATGTTCTGTGTGGGAGTGCCTGCACATCATGTGCCTGACATGCCATTCATTGTAGACACTGCAAATAACATGGCCACAGGAGAGCTGCTGGCCATAGTGATATAACTTAGGAATTTAAGGCCTACCTTTATGGTGTTCCATTTACTCTATGCCCTGACCATACTTTGTTAACTTGGCAATTCAAGGGCTAAGAGTTTTAGATTGCGGCATTGCAGAGATTCTAGTTTTCTATAAAGACCTGTAAGACTGCATAGGTGCTTTCACATTCTAGGAACTTCTCCATATTTCTTAGAACTGTGCCCCCTTTGTAATGTGTTTGCAATGCAGAAACTGCATTCTGTAATTCTTAGAACATCGTATATAGGACCTTTTTAGCTCCTACGTCTAGGTAGGGCCTTTTCTCAGTGCACAGGAAGCCTGAGTGATGTACGTATTGGTCTACAAATACTAATGCACTATATAGTGACTGGTCCAGCTCAGCTGCCATGTTTAAATATACATGTACACTAATAGCAAATACAGACCAAACCAAATCACAGAGAAGATACAATGTGATTTTGTGGAATATAAGCGACATTTGGTGTGAAAGCGGCTCATTTGAACATTGATGTTCACAGTGGCCATGCGTGGAGGTGCCCTGCTGCCATTACAAGCATTTAGTAGAGGCACAATGACAATTGGGATATGGTCAGCAGTTTGATTTAGATGAACAGACTGGGAATTTGAACTACTTCAGTGCTGGGTGAATAAGAGGCAGGGGCCGGAATGGTTACCAAGTTAGATCTTTTAATTGAACACCTGTATTGCGTTAAGCACCAGTCCTTTCATCATTTCACTGTTCATCATTATTTGATTTGTTATATCGCCTTATGTTTGAAGGTTATGCTGAGTAGGGATTAAGTTCATGATGGAGTTGTGCTTCAAAAGCAGTACGTGTTCAAGTACATGCTAATAGTGGCCTTGAGCTTGTATCAGCTCTTCGGAGGGTTAGCACAATCCTGGTGTGACATGTCTAATTTACCAACAGCAGCTTACCTTTTCCAGCAGTGCATGGGGCTGGTTCCCGCTGAGATGGAGGTGATTTGAACATGTAGGAGCTTGAGCCAAAACATTTTGTGCTCAATTAAATAAAGGACCACTAGCTCCAGCAGACACTCCTTATCAACAGAAAACGTTCTTTATATCTCAGATGGTGTGAGACAGCTTGTTGAGATTTTGCAAGATATTGCTGGAGCTCATCAATTCAGGCCAGTTGTCTACCATTTTCAGATGGTATTATAATGGCAGAGATGTATTAATTCAAGCAGTGGAGCTGGGAGTCATTTGCAAATACAAATGTGCCTCTGCATAATGTGTATTTGCAGACTAAAGAGTTGCCTGGTTTCATAATAAATGCTGTTCATTACCCCATAGCAGTTAGTGGTGTTACTATTATTTTGGGGAATGACCTAGCAGGTAGAAAGTTATACATTCTACATGAGATTGAGACAGATCCCATTGCTAGTAGTGATGATTCTCTGGAGCAGCAATACCCTGCTGTGTTCCCTGCTTGTGTGCAGACGACCCAGTGAAAAAGAATTTGTGAAAGACATTTCAGCCCATCTGGAGGCCAAACACACTCTGAGGACTGAGACTAATTCTACTTTAGGTTCTCAGGATTCAAAAGTAATTTCAGCTTAGAAAACAGGATTCAATCTTGGCTAAATGTTTCCAGTCTGTCGTTGGGAAAACCAGATTTGGTTTGGAGAAATCTGGTTTACTAAAGATGGAGTATTGAAGATAATTGGTTGAAGATAATTGCCCACTTCATTTGAGGCTTGGACGGCATGTTCCAAGTTGTGGTACCACCAGAATTCAAAAGATGCACAGTAAATGCATGCATTGAAATATTTCATTTGGTCAACTACGTCGATGGACATCACTCATCTCATGTGGGTCAAGGTGTGGGGAAGCCCACCCTGATTATTCTGCCTGACAGATTAATTAGACTTGTTTTAGATTGTCATTTGAACACATTTCTGTTGATTGCATTGGTCCTCGTGGAGTGAAGGGAAACTTCATTTGACTAATTATGTGCTTTGACTAATTTTTTTTAGATAAACATATCTAAATAGACTTCTCGTGTAGCGGAATATGACTATACCTTTAAATTGATTAATTTTAATGAACAAACGGGGACCATCTCATCCTTTGTGTGTCTGGTGGATCAAACAAAACCAGCTTACAACAAAAAAAAGGAAAAATTAAATTGGAAGTTCAGTCTAGATCTGAACATCGAGTTTTCTGTTCTTCTCTCAACCTCTGGTTGAATTAATAAAATCTCTTCCACACATTCCAGTGTCAGTAATATAGACTTGATTGTGACAGGGGGTGAAGAGAGCTTGGTTCCAGGGTTCAGATGGCAGTCAATCCAGCTATGGAGGCTACACTTGTAAGCCACTGTTCTTGAACACAGACAGTCAACAGAATTTCACATTGGAACCTTATCCATGCATCCATACATAAGTACTCTGCTACAACCTGATTGGTTTTCTTGGCAAGTTGGGAGTTTCCATCAAGTTTCCTCTGCTGTTTGTATACAGCTGGAAGGGTAGGCTGCAATTGTATTGTTTTTGTTACAGTTTGACTCATGCAAATGTGAGTATGCTCAAAACGTGCATGTAATAAATTTTATTACTTCCTTGTGCTTTATTAAATGGGTGCACTAACAGTAACATTCCCCTACCAAAAAGTAATTTTTTTCAACTAGGCATAATCTGTTAATTTAAACAGCTGTGGAGGGACTGATGTAAAACGTCAAATATCAACCTCACATGGACTTAATACATATTAACTTTGTTACAAAACAATGACTACTCACACCAATCCAATAATAAATAACACAGTCATGTACAGTCACACACAGAGTCACCCAGGCCACAACAGAGGGCAGTAACTCTTTCCCTCCACCGCCAACGACTTTTCTAGCTTAGACTCAAGATCCTAGAGTGACTCTGTGTATCGGACTACTTAATGCCGATTTGCATATTTTACGTTTTATTTGAACTATTAGTTTAGATAAATTATAAGTTTAGATAAATTAGTTTCATTCTTACATTTGTCATCTATGCCATTCAAAGAGGTTGGGACCCTTTTTGAGTCTTGGTCCTCCCAAGGCTTCTTCCTCAGAACACTTAGGGAGTTTTTTCTTGTCACAGTCGCTTTAGGCTTGCTCAATTTGAGATTGCATGTAGGTAATCTAAAATTATAAAGTTGCTTTGAGACAATGCTCCATTGTAAAAAGCGCTATATAAATAAATCTGACTTGACAGTCACAGCAAGTGTTTGTGTATTAGTATTTTCATCCAAAATAAAGTGAGGCTAATGTTCACTCAAGCAGGGCAGATATTGTGAATGAGAAAAATAGAAATTAAGCTTTTGTCAACAACCTTCATAAATATATTCTTTGTTTTTAATGAACATTGGGAGCATTCAGTTGTCAACACACAACTGCTGAGGCAATTTTTGGATGCTTTAAGGTAACTTAAAGTTAGCTTAGCTGTTTTTAGCACTTACGGCTCTTAAACCAAGAATAGCATAATAAACATTTATTAATATGATTGGTTGATGATACACTTTGTTACATGCTTCAGTGATACTGAAAATGGGGGCAATCACCAACATCTTGGAATCCTTGCCGGTTTGCAGGTGTTCGGCCATATTTGTTGTGCTAGCACTCTTTGCTTGCAACCTTGCTTGTTTGTGTTCTTTGGCTTTCCGGCCTTTTCTGCTTCAAAGATAAAGTATTTCCACAGAACACTCCTGCTGCTTTAATTAAGAAGGGCTGAGAACACACCGATTTTACTTCAGCTGCCATTTCAGTATAACAAAATGTTCTGTACCTGTAAGCCACTTTATATGAATAGAATTGATACCATGGAAAATGAATACTCTACCATTTCAGAATGTTCAGTATCCATATGTATCGAATGTAAATACAGTCTCAACAATAACTATACAAGTATGCTGAAGAGCATCTCTGAACACACAACACATTGAACCTTGAAGCAGATGGGTTAAAGCAGTAGAGAAACAGGCAACCAAGTCTACAATTCGCACAGGCTCACCAGAATTGGACAACAAATGATTGGAAAACCATTGCCTGGTCTGACAAGTCTCGATTTCTGCTGCAACATTTGGATGATAGAGTCAGAATTTGGCATAAACAACATGATAGCATGGATCCATCCTGTAATCTGTCAATGGTTCAGACTGGTTGTGTAATAGTGTGGAGGTTATTTTCTTGGCACACTTTGGACACCTTAATACCAATTCAGCATTGTTAAAAATCCAACAGCCTACCTGACAAAGGTTGCCTGGCTTCCTTCGGGATCAATAAATTGTTGTCTTATCTTATCTTATTGTTGCTGACCATGTCCATCCATTCATGGCTACAGTGTACCCATCTTCTTATGGCTACTTCCACCACGATAATGTGCCATGTCATAAAGCTCAAATAGTTTCAAACTGACTTCTTGAATATAACAATGAGATCACTGTATCCATATGGTCTCCACAGTCACCGAATCTCCACCCAATAGAGCACCTCTGAAGTGTGTTTAAACAGGAGAGTTGCATCATGGATGTGCTGGCGACAAATCTGCAGCAACTGTGTGACTGGTGAGTGTATATGTACTGTTTATTGTCAAGTCAAGTCAAGTCAGATTTATTTATATAGCGCTTTTTACAATGGAGCATTGTCTCAAAGCAACTTTACAAGTTTAGATTATCTCCTAATAACTACGTCCAATCCCAAATTGAGCGAGCCTAGGGCGACAGTGGCAAGGAAAAACTCCCTAGTTCTAGGAAGAAACCTTGGGAGGACCAAGACTCAAAAAGGAAGGGACCAAAACTCCTTGGGCGGCGTAGATGATAATCTAGAGGAACTAACGTCATGGAGTCAAAGTTCGAATAGAATGTGAAGTATGCACATCGAAATAAGTGGCCGGGTTGTGATGATAACATCTAAGAGCGAACTAAGTTCATGAGTGTCAAAGTCGAATAGAAGTGAAGTATGCACATCGACATGAAGTGGCCCGGGTATGATGATAAAATCTCAGAGCGAAACTAAAGTCATGAGTCATGGTCGAATAAAATGTGAATTATTGCACCAGTGGAGCTCCATCAGAGGTACATCTGTGTGGGGCCGGAACTGCCGGAACACAGGCTCGAAGAGAAAACGAGAAAAATGAACATAGTTATTGATTAGAGCAAAGTGTCTATTAACAATCACTGATGCCATGTCATCACTGAGCCAGTGTTAGCATGAGGACCCGGCAGCATTAGCTATAGCAGCATAGCTAAAAGCTAGAAAGAGGAGAACTGGAAGGAAACACAGCCAAGAGGGATCACATGAGACATTGGCAACCCCACGAGCGGCAGAAGACAGCAACCCAACGTCTCTGATCACCATAAGACTCTTTACTCTTTATTGTCACACAGCAGCTTGACAAGGAGCTGAGTCTACAACACATAGAAACCATAGGCAACCGTGGCAAGGAAAAACTTCCTAAACTGCATAATGAAGAGTCGCTGGGAGGAACTGGGCTCAAATGAAGAACCCATCCTACTCTGGGTGAGACCAGATTAATACAAAATGGAAAAGTTATTGTATATAAAAACTCAGGGTGCAGCATGATTTGAGTTATTATGCAGGTATTTGACACAAGACCTCAGCCTTTTTTTAGAGACACACAGGTCTTATGGAACAAACATGGTAAAGTTTTCAGGTCCATAAAATCATTTATGTCTTACTAGCAACTTATCTTGTTCCATTCATTTGGTTTTATATGAGAAAACATGAGGTATAAAAGTGTGTGTCAGCAATATTGTTGGTAATAAAAAGCCACAGCTAAGCAAGCAGGGCTTGAAATAGCTTTGAAAGGTGAGAATATTTATTCACTTTAATGATGAGACTCTATTGACTTTTTGAGAAATCTAATATTCAGCCTGCTTGGCTATGAGGATCTTCCCCACTCACAATGCAATTTCAGAATGGAATGATAAACATTTATAACCTACCACACAGTTGCTGCTCTCCACAAACAATGTTCCTTCACTTGATCTCCCCTGTATGCCTGGGTCTATTGAGAGTAGCGACCTGCCTGTGTTCTGCATTTATATGTGATCAGATAGAATTTATAGAGAACGAATTGCTATTATCATTTAGGGAAAACAATAGATTTCTATTCTAGGGGGGCACACAGCATTTAACAAGTTTGTGCACTAGCGATACCTTCAAGCTGACTTGGATGTCACACAGGCATAACTGGTCAAGTCTAAGGGAGGTGAGGCAAGACAGGGGGCAGGCCCTAACCCGTCCTGCGATGAACTAGGATCAGGGTACATATTCATCTGCTTCCAGATAAATCTCCAGATCCCCCTGCCTTGATATCAAACAGGATTGCAGCACTTTTTTTGACAGTTCTAGATTGTGTTCATAAACTGACAACTGAACCAAATTTTAAAAAGATGGTACATGGTACTTTCTTACAATTGCTCCCACTGTTGATTTATTCACACCAACCTGCTTGCCTACTGTAGATTCACTCTTCCCAGCCTGGTGCAGGTCTACAGTTTTCGTCCTGGTGTCCTTCGACAGCTCTTTGGTCTTGGCCATGGTCATGGACATGAACATGTTCCTATTATACAGATAATGAGGTCAAACGTGTGCCATTAATACAGATAATGAGTGGAGGACAGAAGAGCTTCTTAAAGAAGAAGTTACAGGTCTGTGAGAGCCAGAAATCTTGCTTGTTTGTGGGTGACCAAATACTTATTTTTCCCCATGATTTACAATTAAATTCTTTAAAAATCCTACAATGTAATTTCCTGGATTTTTTTTTGTCATTTTGTCTCTCATAGTTGAAGTGCTTATGATGAAAATTACAGAACTTTCTCATCTTTTTAAGTTGGAGAAGTTGCACAATCAGTGGCGGACTAAATTACTTTTTTGCCCCACTGTATAATGTATTTATCGTAATAACAGTTTTGTCTATGCACATTTAATACAACAATACTTTTGGCAGCACCTTTGGTGTCCCCTTCAGGAACTTGCTCATGAGAAATGTTTCTGTTTGTAAAAATACTGAATTTCATACTCTTTAACCTCTAGGACTAACTATGTAAATTCAGTCATGCTAGTCCTGGTCCCACTGGTTGGTGACTGTGCCCATTAGCCTACACCCACACATGTGAGTATGCTGGCAGAGGACTATACAAATGTTCACAGATACAGAGAGAATATACCCTGAATGGAGTAGCAGTTCCAAAACTGGGTATTGGTCACTGTTGCCTTGCCCTGACCAGCCTCTACTCCCTCAGGTCCAGCCTAGTCATGTCTCTGCGATATGCAACCTGGGGAGGAAGCCACTGCTGCTATTGGAAGATTTAGATACAGTATTTAGACATTTAGAGGTAGTTTAAAGGATGCTTGGAAGGACTATACTGTGTCCTTATCTAAAGTGGTTTTCAGTGATGCTGCCAATGCTTTGGCAATGTAATTAGATAATAATCAGTTGAATTAGTGTCAGTATGTATGCTCTCTGAAAGACCTTTATTTCCATTTACGACCTGGAGGAGCTTGGACTTCATTGACGATATAGTGATAAAGAGGCACACCTTTTCATTTCAGGATATTGCTAGTGTCACTGCTAAAAATTAAAACGGATTCATATTTCTTACCTATTTTGCTGTCAATTTCACCTCCTGCCTCCCCATATTAGGTCTCCTTGAATGAAGGAAATTGCCATTTTTGTCGTCAGTTTAATCTTCAGCATGTACATAGGTTGAGCGCTTTGAGAGGCTTTCTTTCATATGAAATCAGTTTGATATAAAAGTAATTTAATGTCTGCTTTACATATTGAACACTGGTATATACAACTGTTGTTACTTTTACCTTCAAGTCTATGAAGGGGAACAAATCAATTACAGCTGAGATTTAAACCTACAGAAATGAGTAGAACTAGCCCAACGGAGCAAATTTAAGTCAATCTAAATCCTCAGAAACAGAACATTGCAGGTTTCAAATATTTATGCCATCTTTTAAGCTCTTTGCAACTGTCCAATAAATAGCAAGTGTAAATGCAGTTCAAACAGAGGCCAAGGTTGTTTACCTGCAATATATTGCAGTTAAAAGATACTTGGCTAAATTCAATATTTATGAGTGTATCTTTATTTTCCATAAATAAATTCATCTTTGATGTTCCAGACCTGAATAATGTCTGCTTTGTACACAGTGCTAATCAGGTTGATAGTTTCCTCGTCTTTGATCTGGTTTTTTGATTTTGTGCTGTGCCTGAAACTGATGAAAACTTGAGAGACATGCCAGTTGACTCTCTCAAAGTTTTCCCCAATGTTAGAGTGATGTAACATAATGTAATGTGATCTTCTTTCTGTAGCACTAATATACTTTTGATGCACCTTATTTGAGTAATGCATGCTATTTGAGTATTTTGAAAAACCTGTATTAAAGCATACCCAGGTACATTGATTAGTTATAGCAATGCATACACCTCATTTAAAAAGGCAACACTGTCAACAACTGTCAAAGTCTTCGGAGAAAAAATGTAATACAAATGTCTTTATTGTATTTCCATGTTTTGTTAACCCCTAGAATAAAAGTAACACGCACTAAAATAATCCCAGCTGCAGCAGCTTAGTTAGCCTCCACAGCGGTGCTAACTAATCCTCATAAGTTTGTGAACACACTGCTATATAATAATGCAATTTAGCCTTGAATGGAGTGACATTAATTCTTAATTTATGCACTGAATAAGAAGGTATTAAAATTTGCCTGCACGTCAAGCCCGTCACTCTTCTATAATGAAAATGCATGCAGAAATACCTGCTACTGAGTGTCACCAGAAAATCACATATACTGTATTTGCATCCATGAAGCTTTACAGGGATTTAGTGAGAAATGTGTCACTGTGCTAATCTGATGGCCAATCTGAAATCATGTAATTATATTGTTTTATTACAACTCCTAGAAATTCTTGTAACAAAACTGAACTCAACCCTGGTCTATTTACATTCTACTTTTAAAGCTGTGAGTGTTGACCTCCTCAGCAACCCATAACCACCTTTCACCCATGACTTCCTGTTTCATAGCACCTATGGAACATCATACCTTTAAAAATCCTTTTGTCACAATACACACTGAAATGAACAGAAATTAAATCTAACAGTTTTAGAATTCACACATTATAATCCTCAACACTGAAGCGAAAATAATATGACAAAAATCTGAAACATTATTAAAATTTGATTAATAAAATACCTGATATGGAAAAATGATCAGCCTCTTTAGCGTAATCAGTAGAAACTGGCCCACGTTCAATCAATCACCCATTGTCTGACAACGGCTGTGGTAGTTATATATAATTCAGAATAAATCTGTCTGAGGATTCCACTAGTAGCAGGTCATGGTAACACAAACAATTCTGTATGATTGGAAAGGTGCTCTTCATTATAAAATGTAGATGAAGAATAGAAAGAGGCTTTAACTATCCTTCAAAGAACTGTTCATAGGTGGGTTTCCCAAAATTCTCGTAATACTAAGTACTTTGTAAGCTTGTACTTAAGAACTTTCTCAAATTTACTAGCGTTTCCTGGAACCCTTTGTAACAAACATAGTACTTAAGCTCATTCATACATTTAAGAGTATTTTGACCCATTTGTGACTCAGTAATACTGCTCAACTTGACGGTAATGTTCAGTTGTACCTCAAAAACCATAGTGGCCGCCAATGTTTAAAAATACACTCAGTGATGTGTTGGCTGTTTGCACATCAACATCCATCTATCTATCTATCTATCTATCTGTCTGTCTGTCTGTCTGTCTGTCTGTCTGTCTGTCTGTCTATCTATCTATCTATCTATCTAGGTCACTATTAGATTAGATGTACCATTTTTTTATTACATATTTCATAGAAAATTATTTACCAGTCTGTTTATTAGAATACAACCAGAAAATGCATACAATTTGTGTTCACTATTTAAAAAACACAAACAATTCAGGCTACAGTGACAAGCATTTAGTGTGACCTCCCCATACACTTGAGCAATAGCAGCATCTGGTAGCTTCATCAGGATGCCAAGTTGACCCTTCTACAGTCCAAAGCTTGATCAGGAATGGTCTTTTTGGTAGGGTAGCAGCCAAGAAACCACTTTTATTGGATACTTGTTTTATCATTTTAACATTAGAAATATAAAATTAATAATAATTTTGTTATATTTATTTGCCAACTGCCATTGAAAAACAAGTTGTCTTGGAAGTGACATTTTACAGTAATGATGCTTTTCAGTTTTTCAGGAAAACAAGGTGCTAAGTGATGGATTTGCTAAAGCTAGTCAACACCTATGCACTTTACATACATATAAATAATGTGAACATTTCAGTTTTTTTTTCAAATACTGCCATAATGCTGTAAATGGTAATTACGCTGAATAAACCTACTCTATGATCAGGATGAATACATGATTACATTTTTCAGACATCAAAATGTCAGTCTTCTCTCATGGTTGACATGTGCTCCCCTGTCAGTCTTTGTTTCAATAGTTATGACAAACACAAGTGTTACCTTCAAATAATTAATTACAGAAATCATTGTTGTATATATATGAACAAAAATGCTACATTATCTATTATTTTTAGTTAATTATAAAAACACATTGTGATTTTGTAAACAAGGTGATCACTTTTTATCATTTTATTGGAGTTCTAAAGTCTGTATTGGTTGGGAACAAGATCAAAGTAGCAAGTTATTGATGTTTAAAACATTGAATAACAAATAACAGGGGAATAACAGTTTGCCAAAACAATTACACTATATGTGTGTATATATATATAATATATAACTTATATATATATATAATTTATAATATATAAATATATATATATATAAAATCTCAAGTGCCTTGCAAAAGTATTCGGTCCCCTTGAACTTTTCAACCTTTTCCCACATTTCATGCTTCAAACATAAAGATATGAAATTGTAAGTTTTTTGTGAAGAATCAACAACAAGTGGGACACACTGGTGAAGTAGAACGAAATTTATTGGACATTTTAAATGTTTTTAGAAATAAAAAACTGAAAAGTGGGGCGTGCAATATTATTCGGCCCCTTTACTTTCAGTGCAGCAAACTCACTCCAGAAGTTCAGTGAGGATCTCTGAATGATCCAATGTTGACCTAAATGACTGATGATGATAAATAGAATCCACCTGTGTGTAATCAAGTCTCCGTATAAATGGCAACAGCTCTGTGATAGTCTCAGAGTTCTGTTTTTAAAGCGCAGAGAGCATCATGAAGACCAAGGAACACACCGGCAGGTCCGGATACTGTTGTGGAGAAGTTTAAATCCGGATTTGGATACAAAAAAGATTTCCCAAGCTTTAAAATCTCAAGGAGTGCACTGTGCAAAGCGATCATATTGAAATGGAAGGAGATATCAACCACTGCCAAATCTACCAAGACCCGGCCGTCCCTCTAAACCTTCAGCTCAAACAAGGAAAAGACTGATCAGAAGATGCAGCCAAGAGGCGCATGATCACTCTGATTGAAATGCAGAGATCTACAGCCTGAGTGGGGAGACTCTGTCCATAGGGACATCAATCAGTCGTACCCACTGCCCACACAAATCTGGCCTTATGGAAGAAGAGTGGCAAGAAGAAAGCCATTCTCTCAAAGATATCCATAAAAAAAAATATTGTTAAAGTTTACCACAAGCCACTGGGAGGACACAACCAAACAGGTGGAAGAAGGTGCTCTGGTCAGACGAACTTTTGGCCACAATGCAAAAAACGTCTGTTTGGAGTTCGTTAAAAGCAACCACAGCTCATTCACCCTGAGCTCACCATCCCCACTGTCAAACATGGGTGGTGGCAGCATCTGGTTTGGGCCTGCTTTTCTTCAGCAGGGACAGGAAAATGGTTTAAAAATGATGGGAAGATGGAGGGAGCCCAACCAAATACAAGACCATTCTGGAAGGAAAACTGGTGGAGTCTGCAAAAGACTTGAGACGGGCGGAGATTTTTATTTCCCACAAGCCACTGGGAGACACACCAAACATGTGGAATGAAGTGCTCTGGGTCAGACGAACTTTTTGGCCCACAATGCAAAAAGTCTGTGTGGCGACCTGAAAAGCAACAGAAGCTCATACACCCTGAACAACACCATGCCCACTGTCAAATGGTGGTGGTGGCAGCATCGTGGTTTGGGCTGCTCGAGCTGTTTTGCAAGGAACGAATGGAAGAAATTTCAAGTCTCTCAATGTGCAAAACTGATTAGAGACATACCCCAAGCAGACTGCAGCTGTAATCGCTGGCAAAAGGGTGGCGTACCACAGTATTAACTCAAGGGGGCCGAATAATTTGCACTCCCCAATTTTCAGTTTTTTATTTCTAAAAGAAAAGTTTAAAATATCCAATAAATTTCGTTTCCACTTCATGATTGTGTCCCAACGTGTTGATAAAGATTCTTCTTACAGATGTTTGTACTGGGCATAGTGAGACTGAAATAACTTAGGTATGGTATGGGCCAAAAAACAAAAAAAAGTTCATTGTTGACTAAGCAAAAAAGTTTATCTCAGTCACTCCAACCAGGAATGTCCACATGTTTGTGTGATTTGCAGCGTGAATGTGGGGCTACTTTATGAAATTTACTAAATTCCTGCTAATTAATTTGTAATAAAAACTTTCATAAAAAAATTTATTAAAAAGCACAAGTAAAAATTAAAATACATAAAAATAGCATGTGTTGATTTTTAATGGCCAAAAAAAACAGCACTAATGTAGAGCACACAAACAAACAGTACTATTTTAATAAAGTTTTTTTTTTGAGCACGTAAAGGGGCAACTTCAGAGACGTAAACCATTTATGGCTTCATAACTTGCAAGCACCAAATAAAAAGCACAAAAATGTTAATATTAATGGCAGAAACCAGCACTAAAAGTGGGCACAAACTAGTAAGACCATTTTGTGGCGATTTGGTCTATTATGAAGGGCTGGTTTGACGTCACTTGTCCAACTTTTTATGGATTTATAAACTTGCGAATTAATGGAAGCAACCAACATTTACAGCAGATTTAGCAGATTCCCTTATCCCAGAGCGACTTACAATTGGTTTACAGTCTTACAATCCAAGCAATTGTGGGTTAAGGAAGGGTCTTCCTCAATGACCCAACAGTGGGCAGCTTGGCAGAGGTGGGGAATTGAAATCCTGGACCTTTCTGTCTATAATCCAGTACCTTACCCGCAGGGCTACCACAGTCCTGTTTAATTCTCTCTATCGCCGCATTAAACGAATAAGAGATCATTTTAATGTGATTTGGTTCTCTGATTTTGGGGGGTGCGGGTGGTGTTCTTACGTAATAAAATATATAATGTTTAATTTCTTAAAAAAAAACTGAGAGCAGCACAAACGCGCACAAATGAAACAGTAGCATTTTAATTTGGTTTTTGATCACATGCAGGGCCATCTTCATAGAGGTTCCCTAAACACCACCACCAAAAAGCAGCAGCTTAAGGGATTGTACTTGAGTGGCCAAGTCATTAGCCCTGACCTAAATCAAATAGAGCTTGAACAAGGTTTGCAGTAACAACCTCATTTTTCTAACCACATTTACATTTCAACCTCCGGGATTCTCTCAGACATAAAACCATTCTTTTTCTGACTCTTTAATGAGTTCATTCCATTGGATTCCTGTTGAAGCAAGGAGGTCAAATATAAAATCTTGTATTAGCTTTTCAGATCTCATATTACTTTGATCAGGACTACACTTTCTACACGCCAACCTCAGGTCTTCAGCTTAAGGGCAGGGTGGTACTTCCTCTCTGGAGTTCGAACCATGCCCATAAGGCCATATCTCAATGTTTAGTGTCCTGGCTCTGCACTGGTGGAAATGAGCTTCCCACACCGACAGAATAGCCCAACTGTCTCTCTTCCTTCCACATAATCTCTGAAAAACACCTCTTCATGCAATACCTAGGGATAATGCCTTTTCTATCCTCTTGCACTTTTGTTGTACCCCTGTGTTTGTACAGTATATATTTTTTGTCAGCTTTATCCTCAGGGCTTAGAATTTGTTATTAGTGTCAAACTGAAAACTTGCTTGCTAGACTCTGGAGTAGCATTAGTCTCTGATCTAATTTATATAGTGTGTACTTGCACCAAGACACCTTCTACATTTTGCACATTTGTAAAGTTGTTCTGAATAAGAGCATTTTCCAAATGACTAAATTTAAATGTAAGACTGTAAAATATTCCCCAGTAGGTGTGCAAAGCTGGTAGAGGCATAACTGATGGCTGTAATTAAAGCACAAGTTGTCTCTACAAAGTATAAAATCAGGGGGCAGATTATTTTCTATACTTTTCCAACCCTGCCCTTCCTTTTTTCATTTTTATAAATCTTTTTCAATTTTATTAATCATGTTTTCTTAATTTCAGTCTTGTTTCCTTTTTTCTTGTTACTTGATTGTTGTAAGACAAAATGTGCCTGGAAGAAGATATTTTTAATTGGTTTTGATTTCAGTCAAAACAGGGACTTTTTCAAAGTGGTATGATTATTTCCTATATTGAATGTATTTATGAGGTAAGAGGAAACACATTACACATTCATAAAAATCTGAAATCATGAAATGAGACTCAAGTGTGTTCACTCTTTATTCAGACAATAGCTGTAATTTTGTTTGCACACTTGAAAATGCTGTACTGTTAGGGCAATAAGTAAGCCAATTAAAACAACCACAGCTTAATAAACTTATTCAGATGAGAACACAAGTGTACTTTGCCTACCCACACACAGTCAGCAGGACAGTTGGAGAAGAGAAACATTC
The DNA here is from genome assembly GCA_025084515.1 of Ancistrus triradiatus. Lineage (NCBI taxonomy): Eukaryota > Metazoa > Chordata > Actinopteri > Siluriformes > Loricariidae > Ancistrus > Ancistrus triradiatus. The sequence continues at coordinate 126,566 of JAJAGP010001141.1, forward strand.
AGAATATTTGCAGATGGTAGCATTCCCATCAGTCAGACCAAGTTTCCAAATCTACAGTTAAATTCCACCTTGTGACAATTACTTATTTAAAACAGACAATAGAAGAAAGCTTATTCAATATTTATAACACTAGATACCACCAAACTAGAACAACAGACTTTCAAGGTGAATATGATCCAAATGTTTGTTAGAATCTGGATTATGTTTGCTTTGATAACTCTTCAAGTTAGGCTCACTATGACTACACATGGTAGGAAGTCTAATTATAGGTTTTTGAGAAACTGCATCTAATTACAAAGTCACATAGTTTGGAAACAGATAGTACTCGCATCAGTTCCTAAAAAGTCTTAAATTCCATACATTTGTCATCACAGCCACTAGTAGGTGAGCTAAAGAAGCAGGTCCACAAAGACCTAAGACCGTAGACGGTGCATTTGCATTGCAGTGTCTCAGATTTCTTGCTCTGTATTCTGCAATTTCATCAAGCATTACAGGAGAAGACCAAGTGCTGTTATTTAGGGAATGTAACATTACAAAAAGTACATAAAGTACAAAGAAATGTGTCAGTAATGCTGCTTGCCAATAACTGTTTTTTGTGGGTTTTTTTTGTGTGTTCACTTCCTAAGAATGCATATGTTTTCCATAAATAAACCTTATCTCCAATAATTATATATATATATATATTACTATATAATTATATATATATATATATCACATGGTAGGATTTTTAAAGAATTTAATTGCAAATCATGGTACAAAATAATATATTGGTCACCCACAAACAAGCAGATTTCTGGCTCTCACAGACCGTAACTTCTTCTTAAGAAGCTCTTCTGTCCTTCCACTCATTACCTGTATTAATGGCACCTGTTTGGACTTCGTTATCTGTATTAAAACACACCTGTCCACAGCCTCTACAGTCAGACTCCAAACTCAACCATGGCCAAGACCAGAGGAGCGGTTTTAAGGACCTTTGAAAATTGTAGACCTGCACCAGGCTGGGAAGAGTGATCTACAATAGGCAAGCAGGTTGGTGTGAAATAAATCAACTGTGTGAGAGCAATTGTAAGAATACAAGACCATGTTATAATCTCCCTCGATCTGGGGCTCCCCGCAAGATATCATCCCATGGGGGGCTCAAAATGATCATGAGAACGGTGAGCAAAAAAAAATCCCAGAACTTACACGGAGGGACCTGATGAAATGACCTGCAGAGAGCTGGGACCAAAAAGTAACAAAGCTACCATCAGTGACATTACGACGCCCAAGAGGGACTCAGATCCTGCAGTGCCAGGCGTTTTTGTGCCCTCTGTTTAAGCCAGGACATGTCCAGGCCGTCTGAAGTTTGACAGAGAGCATATGGATGATCATAAAGAGGATTGCGAGAATATCATGTGGTCAGATGAAACTAAAATAGAATTTTTGGTTTAAAAAAAACTCAACTCGCCGTGTTTGGAGGAAGAAGAATTCTGAGTTGCACCATACCTATGTGAAGCATGGGGGTGAAAACCTCACATGCTTTGGGGCTGTTTTTCTGCATAGGCGACAGGAGGACGCTGATCCGTGTTGAGGGGAAAGAATGAACGGGGGCCATGTATCGTGTGAGATTTTAAGCCAAAACCTTCTTTCCATCAGTGAGAGCATTGAAGATAATCAATCAGCATGACAATAATCCAAAAAACACAATGATCGGGGCAATGAAGGAGTGGGTCCGTAAAAAAAGAATTTCAAGGTCCGGGAGTGACCTAGCCAGGTCTCCAGAACCTCAGACCATAGAAAAAACTTGTAGAGGGAGTTGAAAGTCCTTGTTGCCCCAAAAACATCACTGCTCTAGAGGAGATCTGCATGGAGGAATGGGCCAACAAATACCAGCTTACAATGTGTGCAAAAACCTGGTGAAGACTTACAGGAAACGTTTGACCTCTGTCATTGCCAACAAAGGTTATGTTACAAAGTATTGAGTTGAACCAAAATTATTGACCCCCAAATACTTATTTTCCACCATTTTTAATTTACAATTTGTTTCTTTAAAAATCCTAACAATGTGATTTCTGGATTTTTTTTCTCATTTTGTTTCTCACAGTTGAAGTGTACCTATGATGAAATTACAGATCTCTCTCATCTTTCTAAGTCGGAGAACTTGCACAATCAGTGGTGACTAAAATACTTTTTTGCTCACTGTATGTAAAGGGAAGAATGAACAGGGCCATGTGTTTTGTGAGAATTTTAAGTTCAAAACCTCCCTTCCATCAGTGAGGAGAATTGAAAATGGAACATGGCTGGGTTTTCCAGCATGACAATGATCCCAAAACACACGCCCCCGCTTGGCATGGCTCCGTTAAAAGCATTTCAATTTCAAGGTCCTGGAGTGGCCTAGCCAGTCTCCAAACCCTCAACACCATAGATAATTTGTGGGGGAGTTGAAAGTCCGTGTTGCCCAGCGACAGCCCCAAAACATCACTTCTCTAAAGAAGATCTGCATGGAGGGGAATGGGCCAAAATACCAGCTACAGTGTGTGCAAACCTGGTGCAAGACTTACAGGAAATGTTTGACCTCTGTCATTGCCAACAAAGGGTTATGTTACAAAGTCTTGAGTGAAAACTTTTGTTATTAATATAAAACTTTTGTTTATATATATACTTGGTGGTTAGTTGCATGCAATTTTCCAAAGATCCACTGTGCAGTTAAAGTAATTGGAACACAGTTGCAAACAGAAAGAAAAAAAGAGGGATAAATAAACGGACTGGCATCCATCTTTCAAATAAACGAGGGTAGGTTAGAAAGTGGGAGTAAAACCTATGACTATGGATGAGATCGTTCAATTTCTTTCAAAACTTAAATACATTATAATTTCTTACAATGTCTAACTTAATTGAATTTTATTCAGCCATCTTCTTGGTTCTCTCTGCTATCACAGCGTCCTATTTATTATTCCTTTTTTTTTTTTTTTTGCCAACTTAATTGGTCTCACTTTTGTCAAGCATTTCTTCCATTTTAAGTTTTGTATATATATCCCACTAATTCAATGTATGTTTCTTTCTATACACCTCTGCTTCCCCCCTCTTATAGTTTTCTCTTCTTCTAGTTTTTCCAGTTTTCCTTTTTAGTAGTCACTGTTACAAAATGTCTTTTTCTTTCTTTTAGCTTTTCTGTATTTTTGTATTGTCACAAATACATATTCACACAGAGGAAAACAAATACTGTTACCAGTGGTATCTTTTAGAAAAAGACACTGCAGTGCTCAGTGCTCAGCAGTGTTTGGCATGCTTAAATAATGTGTGTTGCAGCTGATAGTATTTACTACTGATAGTGCACCATCAGCCCAGGCTGTGCTTTTGCTGAATATCCAGTCACATATTGGAGCCTATGAATTTTCATAATCCTGAACCTGTTACTACTGAGTTTACAATGCTACTGAGCTCAAATATTTACAGTGCATTATGAAATTAACCAAAATTACCTGAAACTATTAATTAATCAAGTATGTAAGTCTAATTGATAATCATATAAATAATCCTCAATTCATTCTAAAACAATTGATAAGACTGTTAAAACTGGGTCCTGATTGGGTCATGACTGACTACAGAACCTTTTCAATAGTAAAATTATTTTCACATATGAAAGCAAATTGTAATAAATGACTGATATTCCTGGAGCCGGCAGTTTTTGTTTTCCATGTTTTTAACAATTAATCAGGAAATTAGATAGTTGCACTTCCTTAACCTTTACAAGCCACATGTTTTTTTAATGTTGGACCTTTGACCATTCAGAATAAAAACACATTGACCCTTATTTTTTTAGTAATTATAGACCAATTTCAAACATCCGTTTTGTGGGTAAAATGGTTGAGAAGGTCGTGTCTGTCCAGCTTTATGATTATGATTAAGATCTCCATTCCTGTGCTCACCATAGCACAGAAATAGCACACCTTATGTTTACTGTCTTTCATTAAATCAGAAATACAAGACCTGACAGTGAGTGACTGACTTTTAAATGCTTTCATGATCTTGTCTCACTTTACCTCAGTGGTTTGTTACATATATTCATTCAAGAGCCCTCAGATCAGCAAACAAAAAAAAAGAACCTTGTTACCCTCACTACAAGGTTAAAGAGTGGTGAAGTGGCAATTCCCTCTCTGAAGACCTGAGTGAACTTGATGATTTAAAACAAGGTTAATGACATATGTTATTTTAGCTTCTAATTAGTTACACAAGTATATACAGCACACATATAATTTAAATGAACTTAGTCTTAAAAAAATGTTTTATATTCCATTTGTATGTATATATATATATATATATATATATATATATATATATATATATATATATATATTAATAATAATAATAATAATAATATTAGCCAATGTGAGAGAGGCCTTCAGTTGCTTAGAAGTTACCATGGGGTTCTTTGTGACCTTGCACACTCTTTTTCTGAGGTCCTCCGAAATCTCCTTTGTTCGTGCTGTGATACACTTCCACAAACATAGATCCCTGTTCTTTGGGTTCTCTTTATCTACTTTTAGGACTTGTGTGAAAATCTGATGATGTTTTAGGACATATTTCAGCAGAAATACAGACAATTCTTAAGGATTCACAAACTTTCAAGCACCACTGTACTTATCGTTACTTGTCATATAGGCTCTATTATGATAAGGAATGGACTGCTGTACCACTCGTTAAACTCTTAAGTTCGTGATATTTTTAACTTATGATGGATTTGTTGAATTGCATGCCCATTGTAAATCATAGAGTATCTTTACAATACAACTCCATTAATGCATATAATGCGTTATAAAGTGTGGATTTTGTGGGGGTCTGGAATGGATTAATTCAATTTACATTATTCCTTAAGAGAAAAATTTGCTCAGTACTTTTCGGTTCTTGACAAGACTTCAACTAATGACGAATTGATGAATTAGTTTTATTTAACGTCACATCAGCATGAATGGCTAAATTCACGACAGACACAACGTCATATCAACACACTAGTCATAGTTTTACCATAGTTTAACATTGGCCAAATCAGACACAGCAGGCTCTAATAGCATACTTGACCAATTCCAGTTTTCTTTGTAAATATGGGGCACTGATTTGTTTTATTTCTCTCACATGCTTGATAAGTATTATAATCATACTTGATTGAAGACAGGTGTTCATTGGAATATTAAAAACTGTTACCGAAATTCACATGAAATCATTTTATGCGACTCTTCTTTCTGGCAGTAATACTGACTTTCTAAATATATTTAATCTGTTCTGGACCGTTCTCATGAGCATGGCATGAGTATGTTGAATGAGGACGAGAGAGGGTGTATGTGTGAGCATGCAGTGGCATTTGGGAGGTGTTTGACAGAATGGTGAGCTGATTAAAGACAGAATAATGCCAAATCCCAGGCATGGCTGATCATGTTTATTCAAGGCTCTTAACCACAACGTAAAACCCATTCATTTTTAGAAGCTGATCAGAGACATTTTTCCTACGCAGAACAAAACTCAGCCATCTGCTTCGGGGAACCAGTTCACTGCACCTCAGTGAACTTCGTGCAGAACCAAACATCTGCGTATAAAGCAACACATGCAAGTAGGTATACACATGGACTCCAATTACAACCTTGTCTTCCCTTCCTTCACACACACACACACACACACACACACACACACACACACACAGAATTTATTAAAATAGAAAATAATGTTACATGGATATTTCTTACAGCCACTTGAAGCCTCTATATTAGCTTTCAGTTATTTTTTGTCAAAATATAAATGTGAGATTATATAAACCAGCAGCACCATGTCTATAGTTTAATATTTGAGTGGAGAATTTGTGACGTCAATCAATTTAAAAGGTTGGCAATGATCTGTGTATTATTAAGCTTTGTTTTGATACTGCAACAAACCAACCTCACCATTAGATCTGTACCCGGTAACCAGTGTAATTACAGGTTTTGAGAAATTGCAAATAATTTGAACACACTGTTTGAAAATGGATCATGCTTACAAATTATTTCATTTGCTCTTTTTTTTCATCTTTACAGTTCCCATTTGTTTGCATTTGTTTGTATATCATTCAGTTGTTCTAACTGCTTGTCAATTTGTATAAAAATGTGATCAGCTACAAATTAACTGAATTGAAATAATTGTTTATTAATTGTCAAGGGCTTGGAGATTGTACTAGATTAGCAAGAAAGTAAAGATAGTGGTCATAGCTTTTATATGATTGACATGGAATCCAGTGGAATTGCTTAAGTTCATTTTGATTGGACTCAGATTACCCTACATTCATTTAGCGAGCCAACTGCAGTGAATCATCTCACTTGGACACAGAAAACTCCTCTTCATATTCCAAGATCCTCAGACTCTCAGGACTCGGATTTGGTCGTGTGTTACACTGAACATCTGATGGGCGTATATACACTAGTGCTTGATTCCTATATTTACTGATAAATAAAATACCTTATAACTTATTTTTAACTTAATATTACAGTTGTGCTTAAAAGTTTGGGCACCCTTAGAATTTTCTGTATGTCTTTGTATACATTGACCTAAAACATCATACGTTTTTCACACATGTCCCCTAAAAGTAGATCAAATATTATACTTGATCATATCATTGTTGAGGAAAATTATCAAAATTATATAACATATCTTGTGAACCTATACAATTAGCACTTAATGTGAAGGTAAAGTTAGATTTGGGTGAGTCCAATCAATTGATATGACAGTGTACAAAACAATAGTTAAAGATGACTAAGTTTACATGTTTTAGATAATTCATAACCAGAAATGTTGTGGAAGCAATTTTCATGTGAGGAAGGGGAAACCAACCAATCTCCCAGAGTTGAAGCTGGTTTGGACAAATGAAAATGGGCTGAAAATTCCTTCAAGTCAGTGTGCAGGACTGATCAACAGTTACCATAAACATTTTCTTTTTCAGTTTATTGCCTGCGCAAGGTGGGGTTACACCAGGTACCAAAAGCAATGGTTCAATACTTTTGGTAATTTACCAGAGAAGATCCATTGACAGAGTTCTGGCTGACCTCTGGCTGGGTTGATTTCTATGATTTCCAGTTGTGTAGAATAGAAATGAAAATGGCAAACAATGAAATAACCCACATTTGAAAAATAAAATTGCAAGAAAAACATTGTGAGCCCATTGTGGAACTAAAAATAATAATAATAAATAGAATTGTGGAGTAAAACTTATAACAAACTGTAGCAACCTTTTTCATTCATGCCTTTAACCGAACATTAGTTTCATCAATACAGTTTTCAAAGCAATGTCATTCAGTAAGGTTTATCTAGCTTTTACTCTGCTTTTTCAGTTGTCTGTGTTGTACTAATAACTTTAGTGGTTGTCCAGCTTGATTCAGGTGTTTAGTAGTATAGTAGTATATACAGTCTTCCTCTCTTATTAGTAAATCTGAACAAAGCTCAACTTATCATCCTTGCAAATACCTTCCTGTAGATGGACCTCTTGATCAACCTTGCTGTCTATCTGGCCCACACAGCAAAGAATCTTGGCATGATTTTGGACCACAACCTAAATTTTCCCAGCTACAGTACAAAACCACCAGATCTTACAGATTTCTTCTGCACAGCATCAGAGTAATAAGTTCACTGGATGACAAATTAGTCACCTGTGACTGAAATGTACCTAATGGCATGTAACACCTCCACAAGAATGAGTTGCAAAACTGCAATTTGATTTGGCATGGACTGGACAAGTTTCTGGATGTAAGTGACATTGCTGTTCAGTCTCATCTTACATCAAAGATGTAAGACATCAGTCACATTTGCAGCCCTGTGAACACAAGACTTGTTATCTTGGAATACAGGGATAAGAATGTTATATTCCTTTGTAAGATAATGAGCAAAATGTAATATGTGCTTGTCCAGAAGCTTAGTGTAGGCATTGTGGTTCAAATTCACTGTCACCTCAACCAAACCAGAACATCACAGAACCTCCTCCAGTTTGAAAGACACTTTGCCCGCAGTCCTCATTGAAGGCTTCCTGAGGTCTTCAAGAAGCGCCTAGCATTATTCACAAACATTCAGGAAGACCCATGTGGCCGTATGCTTCAATAGACATGCAAATTCAGCTACTTCATTCACTATGGCCTTTGGCATGCAAAAAAGTAATCACTCCTTTTTGCCAATCATTAACATCTGCTTATGAATCTCGTCGCACATCCTGCAGGTATTTATAGCCTGTTCATTCTCATGCAACTGCAGGAGCCTAAAGTTACTACCATCTTAAACACATAAGGTGACAGATTTTTTATTCGGGGAGCTTATGTCCTTTTCTGACCATGAAAACTACTGCCTGTCTGGTTCACAATTTACCAAAGTTTTTTAATGTAATTCCTAAACTGATATCACTTCGCTGGCTTACTGTCGCATATATAAAACTCTTGTCCTTACTTTCTAGGCCTCAGAAGGATCTGCTCCATGTAACGTACAATCTTTGATTCAGAACTACACCCCTGCATGATAACTCAGGTCTACAAGCTTCAGGGCACCTGGTACACCCTTAGCTGAGATCTAACCACATTTACAAGGCCAGACCTTGATGTTTTAGTGTCATTGCTCCTCCTTGGTGGAATGTGCTTCCCAGAGCAGTTAAAATGGCACAGTGTCCCTCTTTCTTCCACAGAAGTCTGGATACTCACCTCTTCAAACAACACCTAGCATAATGCCTCCACCATGTCTTTTCACTGTACCTCATCTGCTCTTAACACACACACACACACACACACACACACACACACACACACACACACATTATATATATATATATATATTTGCCCTTAAGCTGTGTTGTTATTAGTATATGTTCCCTTAGACTTGTTTTTGCTGTTTGGGTAGCAATACTAACAGGTAGCATGTTTAGTAAGTCACTCTCTAAAAGCGCGTCTACTAACTGACTAAATGCAAGTGTAAATGTAAATAATAAAATTGTAAATAAGACATAAAAGGCTGCCTGCAGATTGACATCAGCATGAGGAAGATCTCATTAACACATACCACTATTTGATAGCTTTTTTTAGACAACAAGCAGCAGTTATTCTTTACATGTGATGACATAAGATAATGTATATACATTGAGGCAAAAAAGTATTTAGTCAGCCACTCGTTGTGCAAGTTCTCCTACTTAGAAAGATGAGAGAGGTCTGTAATTTTCATCATAGGTACACTTCAACTGTGAGAGGCAAAATGAGAAAAAAAAAATCCAGTAAATCACATTGTAGGATTTTTAAAGAACACAATTGTAAATTATGATGGAAAATAAGTATTTGGTCAATAACAAAAGTTCAGCTCAATACTTTGTAACATAACCTTTGTTGGCAATGACAGAGGTCAAACGTTTCCTGTAAATCTTTACCAGGTTTGCACACACTGTAGCTGGTATTTTGGCCCATTCCTCCATGCAGATCTCCTCTAGAGCAGTTTTGTTTTGGGGCTGTTACTGGGCAACACGGACTTTCAACTCCCGCCACAATTTTTCTATGGAGTTGAAGTATGGAGACTGGCTAGGCTCCAGACCTCAAAAAAAGTTTTTACGGAGCCATTACTTTGTTGCCTGAGCGGTGTGTTTGGGATCACTGTCATGCTGGAAGACCCAGCCACGTTCCATCTTCAATGCTCTCACTGATGAAAGGAGGTCTTGGCTTAAAATCCCACGATAGATGGGCCCGTTCATTCTTCCTTTAACACGGATCAGTCGTCCGGTCCCCTTTGCAGAAGAACAGCCCAAAAGCATGATGTTTCCACACCCATGATTCACAGTAGGTATGGTGTTCTTGGGATGCAACTCAGCATTCTTCTTCCTCCAAACATGACGAGTTGAGTTTTTACCTAAAAGTTCTGTTTTGGTTTCATCGGACCACATGATATTCTCCCAATCCTCTTCTGGATCATCCATATGCTCTCTGGCAAACTTCAGATTTAAGCAGGGGGACACGCCTGGCACTGCAGAATCTGAGTCCCTCTCGGCGTAGTGTGTTATTAATGGAAGCATTTGTTACTTTGGTCCCAGCTCTCTGCAGGTCATTCATCAGGTCCCTCCATGTAGTTCTGGGATTTTTGCTCACCGTTCTCATGATCATTTTGACCCCACGGGATGAGATCTTGCAAGGTGGCCCCAGATCGAGGGAGATTATCAATGGTCTTGTATGTCTTACAATTGCTCCCACAGTTGATTTATTCACACCAATCTGCTTGCCTATTGTAGATTCACTCTTCCCAGCCTGCAGGTCTACAATTTTCTTCCTGGTGTTCTTCAACAGCTTTATGGTCTTGACCATGGTTGAGTTTGGAGTCTGACTGTTTGAGGCTGTGGACAGGTGTGTTTTATACAGATAACAAGGTCAAACAGGTGCCATTAATACAGGTAACGAGTGGAGGACAGAAGAGCTTCTTAAAGTGTGAGAGGCGGAAATATTGCTTGTTTGTGGGTGAACAAATACTTATTTTCCATCTTGATTTACAATTAAATTCAATTCAATTTCTTCTCATTTTGCCTCTCATAGTTGAAGTGTACCTATGATGAAAATGACAGACGCCTCTCATCTTTCTAAGTAGGAGAACTTGCACAATCAGTGACTGACTAAATACTTTTTGCCCCACTGTATCTGTTTTTACCATCATCGTCTGATCATTGTTTAAGGAGAAAATGAGTCAGTGATGGGAAGAAATGACAAGTTTCTGAAAGAGCACCAAAATGTGTACTCATTGTTGGCTAATGTTGCACTGATCACACAATGGGCTTTGCAGGCTTAGCGCAAACACAGAGGCATCTCTGTGCAGGATCCCCTAGGCTGCACCACACATACTTAGTATTCCTCAAAAGGCAGTGCTGGCACCATAGGCTGGTTGGCACATTGCTGGGTAATGCAGCATTGGCACAACGGCAGTCTGACTGACTCACCAGCTAGACTGATTTTGCATGCAAAACAAAGGGCTTTGTTCCCCTACTTCATTGATTTGTGAATTATGGCAAGATGTCATACATTTTATTTTACCATTGCATTTTCCCTCAAAAGTAATTAATGTCTGCAAACAAAAAAGACCCCAATTAACCTAAAAAAAGGCAACGGGGCCATGCAAGTTTTCTCTTCCATAGGAAGCAATCATAATTTATTATCATTCTGAATATTGGAGGCTCAAATGAGGGGGGTGAGTGGGAAATGACAATTGGTGAAGATTTTATAACTGCAACTGTGAGTTTTAAGATTCTTTTAATCTGAACTATCACTGTAATACTGTAATCCTCTTATAACTTTGTCATATTGCTCAAATATCTCAAAAACAATGCATGTAATGTGGAACAGTGCAATATCCTGCTGAAAGGAGCCATGATGGGGTGTGCCTGATGTGCAATGAGGTTTAGATAGGTGCCAAATTGATGTCCACATGAATTTCTGGATTCCAGTTTTCCAAACAAAACACTGCCCAGAGCATCACATTCTCACCAGAAGCTTGTTTTCTTCCCCCAGTGCATCCTGGTGTCATGTAAGTTTCTGTCCACTTACTGTATAGGCCCAGATGATTTTCATCCATTTTTGGATATTTGAGTGTTTGGCATCCTGACTGCTCCACAACTATTCAGCCCCATGCACAGCAGGCTGTGATGCATTCTGTCCTGACACGTACTCAAAAATTGTAACTTGATATTCTACTGTTATAATACAACACAAACATATTCCATATAAACTCCAAACACAAGAACTCCAAAAAATACAGCTGTTTTAGTTATTAGAGTATAGCTGGCCATTAAAAGATCAAGAACAGTCTGTTTGTTTGATACATGTCCTGATGAAAAGGTTGCAGAGACCCTATAATAAAACAGTGGAGATGCATGCACTTGAAATAGTCTAGAAACTGAAAGGACTGGATATATAAAGTATCTATCTACTGTGAATAAATTGACGAAAGAAATAAACCAAACTATTATAATGGTTTCATTTAAACCAGCCACTAGATTGCTCAGGCAGGGTATTTCTAGTGCCGGTCCCAAGCCCGGATAAATGGTGAGGGGCATCTGGTGTAAAACATTTGCCAAATAAAGTATGCGAGTTCATAATAATTTCACCATACCGGATTGGTCGCGGCCCGGGTTAACAACGACCGCCACTGGTACTGGTAGCAAACAGGGCACCAGCGGAAATTGGACAACTGTTTGCCGAAGACGAAGAGGAGGTAAGTGTGTGAGGAGACAGAGAGAAATCAGGAGGGGCCAGAATATAGCACTGAGGGTAGCAACCCTAAATGTAGGGACGATGACAGGGAAAGGTAGAGAGCTGGCTGATATGATGCAGAGGAGAAAGGTTGATGTTTTGTGTGTGCAGGAGACAAAGTGGAAGGGTAGCAAGGCTCGATGCATTGGTGCAGGGTTTAAACTGTTCAACCATGGTGTGGATAGGAAGAGAAATGGAGTTGGTGTGGTCCTGAAGGAGGACTATGTAAAGAATGTTGTTGAGCTGAAAAGGGTGTCAGATAGGATAATATGACTGAAGCTGGAAATTGAGAGTGTAATGGTGAATGTTGTTTCAGTGGCTATGCACTACAAAGTTGGCTGTTGAATTAGAGGAGAAAGAGATATTCTGGGGGTGAGTTAGATGAAGTGGTTGAGAGCATCCCAGGAGGAAGAAGTGAGGAAAGCTTTGAAAAAGGATGAAGAAACGGAAAGGCAGTGGGAAACCTGATGGCATATCCGGTTGAGGTATGGAAAAGTCTAGGAGAGCTGGGAGTGGTGTTTTTTTGACTAGATTATTCTATGGAAATCTGGTGAATGAAGAGTATGCATGGAGGAAATGGAGGAAAAGTTTTTAACTTGCCACCGATTTTTAAGCAGAAGGGTGATGTACAGAGTTGTGGACTCTTACAGAGGGATTTGTGGCAATGTAAAGTTGATTGAGCCACACAATTGAAAGATTTGGGAGAGAGAGGTGTGAAAAAGCTAGGCTCAGACAGGAGTCAGGGTGACAGTGTGTTGAACAACAGTATGGTTTCAAGCCAAGGAAGAGCACCATGGATGCGATTTTGCTTTTGAGACTGCGATGGTGAGGAGAGTATAGAGAATGTTCCAGAAAGAGCTACACTGCGTCTTTGTGGATTTGGAGTACAAGCGTATGACAGGGTGCCAAGGGAGGAAACTGTGGTGGTGTTGTATAAGTCTCGAGTGGCTGAAAGTACTTTAGATTAGTGCAGGACATGTATGGTAAACAGCGTGAACAAAAGCGGGTGTAGTGAAGAATGTGTGAATGTCTAGGAGTGGACAGATAGCTTCAAGGTAGAGGTGGGACTGCATCAAGGATCGGCCTGAGTCCCTTCTTATATTGCTCTGGTGATGGAACATAGACTAACAGATGAGGTCAGACAGGAATCGCCGTGGACTATGATTGTTTGCAGACGACATTGGTGATCTGTAGTGGAGAACAGGGGAACAGGTAGAAGAGAACTTGGAGAGGTGGAGGTTATAATCTGGAAAGGAGAGGAATGAAAGTCAACTGTAGTAAGGACAGAATACATGTGTGTAAGTGTAAATGAAAGGGAGGCAGGTGGAACAGTCAGGCTACAGGGATCAGTGGTCACCAAAAGATCCAGGAGTTCATGGTACTGGGATCAAACTGTTCCAAGGAAATGGGGAAGTGTGGAAAGGTGGTAAAGAAAGAGAGTACAGGCAGGATGGAGTGGGTGGAGAAGAGTGTCCAGGAGAGTGCTGTGTCACCACAAAAGGGGTCCGCAGCAAAAGTGAAGGAAAGAAGATTTAGAAGAGAGTAGTGAGACCAGCCTTGTTGTATGCCTGGGCTTTAGAGAAGTGGCACTGACAAAGAGACAAAGAGACAGGAAGCAGAGCTGGAGATGGCAGAACTTAAGATGCTGAGGTTTTCTTTAGGAGTGTCTAGGGTGGACAGGATTAGGAATAAGATCATCAGAGGGACAGCACAGGTTGGAAAATTGGGAGACAAAATTCAAGAGGGAAGACTGAGATGGTTTGGACATGTGCAGAGGAGGGATAGTGGATATATTGGTAGGAGGATGTTGGCGATGGAGCTGCCAGGCAAAAGACGGAGAGGAAGACCAAAGAGGAGTTATTTGGTTGTGGTAAATGAAGATATGCAGGTGTTGGGGTGAGAGTAGAGGACGTGGAGGACAGGGTGAGGTGGAAACGTTTAACTCGCTGTGGTGACCCCTGATAAGGGGAGAAGCCGAAAGTAGAAGAAGAAGATTATAATGGTTTCATTTGTCACATAGTACATATACAGTGGTACCTCAGTTCTCGTTGTTAATTCGTTCCAGAAGTCTTGTTGAGAACCACAAATGATGAGTACTGAGCAAATTATTCCCATAAGAAATAATGTAAATTGAATTAATCTGTTCCACACACTTATTCTATTAGTGAACAAAGGAAGCTAGCATACATACTAAGATAACTGGAGCCGTGTTCTAGAGCATTCAATTCCTAAACTAACCTTTTTACACCCAATGAGTCTTATTTGCACTAAGAATAAAGTACTGGTGATGTAAAAATAAAGAAAAATCCAGTAAACACAGCAGATGTCTACTCAGAGAAAGGCTATTGTGAACCTGAATCACTGTGTACTGAATCCTGAATCATGAATCGAATTTTGACTGAAACGATTCGTGCAGCTCGACTCATACAAGTTTAAGCAAGTGCATCAAGTACCAAGCAACTGACGAGGACCGAGACAATTGTTTTCCAGTCAAAATGCGTCAAGAACTGAATTCAACGAGTTCCGAGGTGGTCGAGGAACCGATGTAACCCTTGTATAAGATTAACTGCTGCAAAAAAGCAGTTTCATTATCTGGTTGGCCAAGTTAAAAGGCAATTGTTATGTATTGTTTATTACGATATGGAAGACTGAGTAGTTAGAACGCCCAATATTTCTTCCATTAAAGTAACCAAAATCCAGACCTGTACTTTGAAGTGATGTACTATATTTCAGACATATGGCGATTATGACTGATAGCAGGGTCTCAGATAAAGTTGCTTTTGATTCCTCGTAATCCCTTCACTTGCTGACTAGCACTTCACTCCTTTGAGTGCTCTATCAGGAATGACAAATGACGGTCTCTCAGGTCACAGAAAATGAGAAATGAAAGAAACACAGTTTAAGAGGTACAGACATGCTATATGCTTCAAAGATCCCCTGGACCTATCCCTTTCAGGTAGAGCAAACACAAGAAGTCTTTTATCCGTGTACATGAACACATCAAGGCCTCAGCTCACAGAACGGAGGTGTTTTCACTGATTCTGAGCCTTTCTATAATGGCAGGTTGGTGGAAGAATTTTAACATCGGAAATTATTTTAACCCTCCAAATTAGATCTTTTTAGATGGCTAAAGTATAAAATGGACTTGGTTTGTTAAAAACACATTTCCAGGCAAGAGGGACATATTTGCCCCATTTATATGTCAACATGAAATCAAAATTCAGTTTTAAGATCGTTTGATTCTGGACAGGGTCGCCAAAGAGGCAGTGCCTTGCCGGCAGCATAGGGTGCGAGGCAGGAACAGGCCTAGACAGGGCGCCAATCCACTTTAAGCCACATACACACACACACACACACACATACACTAGGGGCACTTTAGAGACACCAATTAACCTAACATTCATGTCTTTGGACTGTGGGAGGAAACCAGAGTACCCGGAGTAAACCCACATGGACATGGGACATGCAAATTCCACACAGAAAGGACCCAGACCACTCCGTCTGGGATTGAATCCAGAACCATGATGCTGTGAGGCAACAGTGCTGCCTACCTAGCCAATGTGCCACCCCTTATAACATCCAGTTTAGTTTAATTTTCAGAATTGCCAGTGTAGATTGTTTCTTCCTTCAAACTGAGCTCCTAATCCCCTACATGAAGCCCAATCTAAATACACCTGGGTCTAACATATAGAAGATTGTTGAACTCAAAATGAGAACTAGTCGAACATGAAAATAAACATGATATATCTTTTAAAGAAAGTATGTGTGGTATGTCTGGGCTATTTTACTGTAGTGCATCTTAAGCATACATACATGAGCATCAATCGATTATATGTATTTTCCAGAAAAATACTATTTCAAAAACCATACTAAATATCACAGTCTTGACCTTTTTGAAAACTCTTTTCTTATATGCAAGCTTAAATGTATGTTTTTTTTAAATATGTTTTATGCATTCCATCAGTGTACAAGTTACCTTAGTGAGATGATGAATAAATGTTTGTCCTCAGGACAAGTCAACAACGAGCTGCTATACTGCTTGTGTCAATTGCACTTGCAGGAAAACAACATTACTATCAATTAAGACTGAGCTGCTTTCATGTGCTATTCATCTGTCATGTCATGTCACCTGTGCAATTGATTTGTCTCATTATATTTTGATGACAGAGAGGTGTTTTAGATGACAGAGAGGTGTATCTCTACCTGAGGCAATGTAAACGTCAACATTTCTTGAAAGCAACAATTGATGAATTGACATCCGTGCTTATTTTTTTCTCTTTAAGATAAAAATGAACGTGTCAAATGTAAACAAAACATGCTTTAAATCACATTCTAGAATATTTTTATTGGTGTCTCTTTCTGGAAGAAAAAAATAAAATGCAGTGCCATTCTTTAAAATACCCCTTCATCAAGTTGTTGAAAACCCATTAAAAACTGTAGATAGGATAATAAATTGTTCGTATGGAAAGTATGTGGAAATGGCCTTGGAGCATCTGTAGATGCAGTATTAACCCATATTAATAGATGGAGACCCTATGAATGTGAAATTACATTTATAGTATTTGTCAGACACTTATCTGGATGATGTGCTCACAATATACTGCGATATCCAACAGTGTGGCTGCAGTCCAAACCACTACTTTACATTACTAATACCACTTTATATCACAGTCAAGTGAACTAATATACTGTCATGTAATTTCATTCATTCATTTGCTTTTTTATCCCCTTAATCCTGAACAATGTCGCGGTAGAGCGGGTGCCCAGCCAGCGGCATTGGGCGCAAGGCAGGAACAACTTTAGACCTTAAAATTCACACACTCATACACACACACACACACACACACACACACACTTGGGGCACTTGGGGCACTTTTGAGACCTCATGTAATTTCAGTATTGGATTATTGATGCTAAATAATAAAAGTAACATTAGTACATACACTGCTAACAGATTGCTTACTAATATCAGGATGATATATAATGGGAGCAGGCTAGAAGCTACATAGTCCTAGATGGCTCTTTTCTGACCCTTTTCGTTTTCCACAGTTGACTGCTTAATTATATCCTGCTGTGTTTTCTCTGTTTAAACTCTCTTGATCTTCTCTTTGTCATTCCCGCTGTTGTTGCTGGTCCAGGCTCCTCTTGTTCCTGTTTATCCCTGATCCCTCCACAAGTGTTCTCCAACCTTGTTAAGCATTACAGAAAGTGGCTCAGTGCTTTCTGTCCCACCTCAGAGGAAAAACTATGTATAATGTCCTCTTGAACTAAAAGTCAGCCCCATGATTAAATTATGAATCTGTTAAATTAAAAATTTGAATGAAGTGTGGTGATGCTCAATTTGACTCCGCACTGAACCTACTTAAGCACATCCATCCATCAAGGAAGAGTTTAAAAATCATGTTTTTAGGTTCACAGAGCCAGTAATTTCTCTGGTGTTTATATTGAGTCACACACTGCATCTTGAAAAGAGTATTTGGACAGTACAACCATGACATGTAGAAAACTACTGGATGTAGTTTGGAGCATATACTCACCCCAGCTTGTTTGCACTCATTCTTTTTCTCTGCTTCCTAACTCATCCCTAACTTTGCAGACTCACTGATGAGTTCAACTTGTGGGAATTTTTGATTAACTGAGAGTTAAATATAAGCAGAAGGTTGCCAGATCAGGGCTTTTCTACAACATTTCGATGGAGCGAACAAATATGAACGGGCTGCCATGCTCTGCTGAGCTAGGAAAGAAAACCCCTGCAATCATGTTCTCAAGTTTTATTCCAGAGAAAACTGTATGGGCACATTATCCACTATTAAAGTGCTGATGAGCTTTGGCTAGGACTTCTGATACAGTATGTGTCATCTTCCAGGTGCAGTAAGATAATCCCCTCCTCTGCAGATTAAGGCCCAACTCCTGCTGAAAGCCACCAATTCTGGCAATAATTAAAGGTAGATCATGTTTATTCATGAGCTTTTTGAAAGTAGACATGAAAGGAATTGAAGCTGAGTGCATGTCTCACATTTCCAAGACAAGCTGTAAACGTTTTTGCAGCAGTGCCGGAAATATTAGTTATGCTGTCTTTACCTTTTGCAAGTCTTGTTTTGACATGCTTGTCAAAGGCATGCACTCACTGTCGAGGTGTTAGATAAAAATTGTCAAATTCTAGTGATATTACCAATGCACAGTTTGTGGACCATATAAATAAAGTGTTTACTAATGTATCGTGAGGATATATTTTATATTTAAATGCTTTTCTCAGTTACTTTGTGTCTAAAACAAATGTCACTTGCCTGAAAGGATTTACCTCTCGAAAATAGGTGGGTAGTATTCCGCTACATTTACTCTGTTACATTTACTTAAGTAACGTTTTGAACAAATTGTACTTATGATTTGTTTTAAAACGGGACTTTTTACTCTTACTTGAGTACATTTGTGAGATAAAAAATGTACTCCATTACATTTCTCTGCGTTCCTCCCGTTACATTTCTAAATGAATAAAATTGTTTTGTAGGACTAATTTAAACACGTCTTAGATAAATCCATTCACCAAAAGTATCTTACGTGACATCGTTTGACCAATCAAATGCAGTCGTACACTGTAAATGACAGGTAACCTCATAACAAGGCAATGGTTTCTTTACAGACTAACAAAACCAATGGTTATATCATGCACTGCCTACTCTGCCAGCCTGAAAAATGTGAACCCTTCAGCATTCAAGAACTCAACATCCAGCCTGAGGAAACATATTGCGCTATGTTATGGATTTGGCTAATGAGGTGTGATGGAGTTATCCACTGAATGTGGCAGGTAATGTGGCTAACTATAGCGAGCAAGAAGTTATTTTAATTTAGCTACGATACATTAGTAATGTTGATAGTGTCCTACTGTCCTGACTAATATGAATAAATCTTATAATTTAGTGGTTTATAATTTTCACTTCCCATGCTAAGTCTGCTTGCCAGTGCCTTCTCTAGTATAGCTGACTGTTTTTATTTTATTTTATTTGAGTGGTGTGGGGCTAACGGATGTTTCCAATAACTTCCACAATACTCTGTGTAAGAAGGAAAAATAAACATTTATTCTGAATTATGCATGTTACAGGAACTTTTGAAACTACCCTATATCCTTCCCAAGAGCAAACCTAAAGCTAAGTTTTTTTTCCCAAAACAAATGCGACATGGTAAGAAAACTGTGAAGCTCCAAGATCCCCACTAGACTAGAAAAGTGTAAGCATGAACAGGTCCAGTGTTAAAGTGAAAGTACACCCAAAATATTATGAGCATTATCCAATTGTAAAGAAAGAAACATAATGAGACTATGGCTCCTATATGAACAATACAGCTTTACCTGAGACATCTGTATGAACATTATGAAATAATAATGACTTATGCAAATCTAATATTTATCATATCAAGGCTGTTCCCTAGGAACACATGATATCAACAATGACACATACACAAGTTTCACATATGGCTAAAGTGTTTTGGCTCCAACAAGCGGTCTATGTGAGCTTCATTTCAAAAGCTGTGTTGTAATAACATAAGATAAAATAAGATAGCCTTTTATATCCTACAAGGGTAAATTTCTCAACAAGATGGAAGAAACAGAATAAATACAAGTCGACACACACTTTAAAAGAATGAAGTAAAAAGCACTATACAATAAAATAGAATATATGAAAAATATACACAATATTCAAATGTAGAAAGAAGTTGATTAGAGACTGATGGTAGAAAATGTTTGAATTCGCCTTGAGTATGAAACCATAAGGGTAATATCTTATATCCAATAGTAATTTTAAATGTACTATAGTAGTGTTTCTTGTGGATTTTATAATGGTAATTATTTTATTGATGTTGTTTCTTAAAGGTTTCATTTAATATTGTCGATTATATTAATACGGTATTAGTCCTTATTTTAGTTTGCAAATGGCTATTTTGCATTTTATTACAATTAATATTTGAAGACGTTTTGAATGTTTTTTGACATATTTCAGTTGGTGTTTGTATGTGCTACCTAAATAAGGCTGTGATTTTGATTATTAAATAAGATCTGAAGTAACTCACTATTTGTGTAGGTATCTTTTTACTAGATACTTTCTTATATTCATTCAAGTAATAATTTAAATGACTACTTTTACTTCTACTTGAGTGATTAGTATTTTAAAGTAAACGTACTCTTACTTGAGTTCAGTTTTTGGCTACTCTAAGCACCTCTGCACTAGACCTTATACAATGTAAGTATAACAAAGATAATAAAACATCACCCAAAATTTGAAGCTACATTTTAAAAAGTAGAAAATTCTGATAACATAAGCACAACTGCTAACATTTTTTATGCAACTGAAACTAAATTCTGCTTTGTTAAAAAATAGTTTTGTGGGAAATAGTTACATATTGCCAATGCAACACATTGGTTCTCAAAGTGAATTAATTCCCTAGTGTTTGATATTTTGTCTTAAACTAATGACGTGTAAAAAAGGTAAGTTTAATTTCCATACCTGTCAACTGCCTTGCTTCATTTCTGCAGGGCTACTAATACCCTCTAAACCAAATCTAATACAGTACAATTGGATTTAATGTGCAGTTGATTGTTGAGACTTTAAGGGTGAATTAAGATGAGCAATCAAACAATACGAGTGAGTTAGATATGTTTGACCATGTTAGCGTTTAAAATTTGTGAAGCCAATTGCTAAAAATAAACTTGTTCTTTTGCTAAAACAACACTCAATATAATTTAATTTTACATTCTGTGAGTTTGAAAGAGCTACCAGTCAGTAGAATGGTATGAAACAATAGAATGGTAGAATGGAACTCTACATGGTGAGTGATTGCAGATGCTAAATCTTACTTTTCAATGATAAGGTTCATAAATTAATTAAAAATGGGATGCAACCCTATATTAAACATCCTAAAAGAAGATTAAGAAATAATGATTCAAATAAATCTGCTTATTGCTATAATAATATAAATAATGCAAGAAAATAAATAACATCATTCACACTCACACCCACACACTAAATATTGTTTCTTAATCCCATTTCCCAAATGATTCACTTCCAATTTCCACCCACTAGCTGAGTTTCACCTGCCACACAACTGCTACCAATCTTTTAGGACAGAGTCTAACACATGCTTCCTCAGAGACACTAAAACTGAAGTCAGTATTTTGACTGCACTTGTTAAACATCTGACACTGAAATAACAGTAATACTTGAGAAAAAAAGATGTGCCCTGCAATGGATTGGTGGCGTATCTAGGGTCGGTTTTCTGAGGTTCCACTGCATATTTACTGTATAGTATCTACTTTTTTCTATGCATGGTGTTTGTGTCTTATTTGGTTGTATGTATTTGGATTTCAAGAAGGAAATCCACAAACATCTGGAGATTCAAAATTTCCAAAGATTAATGGTGGCAAAGTCTGCCAGAAAAAATGTATATAAGTTTATATAAATTATACAATTGCCTGCTGTTTTTATAATTTTTAATAAGTATATATCAGGCCATATGTTTAAGTCACATGGATACTGACAAGAATCATTTAAATTAGTTTGATCTATTCAGCAAATTGTAAGGTAAGGTTAGCATGTACAGTAAATGGTGTGACAGTCCATCACAGATCAGGGTACCGTATTTTTCGGACCATAAGGCGCACTTAAAATCCTTTAATTTTCTCAAAAATCGACAGGGCGCCTTAAAATGCGGTGCGTCTAATGTATGAATTAATTCTGGTTGTGCTTTCTGACCTAGAACCGATTGTAGATGGTACACGGCGCTCATAAATCTGTCAAAATGTTTTAGCACGACCTTGGTAAGTTACGAAGCTCACGGCCACCGTAGTCAGGAACATAGCGGAGTAATACCGATCTGTGCCTCAACATTAGGGTACGTGCATTCATTCATTTATTTTCGAAGCGGATTTCAAACCAGCGCTATCGGTCACGCAGTACAACATGGACATAGAGCAGCTGCGAGAGAATTCAACCTTAACGAATCAATGGTACGGAAGTGGAGGAAGCAAGAAGACGCCCTGCACCAGGTAAAGAAGAGCAAACGGAGTTTCCGACGGAACTTAAGATTTTGTTTCATTTCATGCGCCTTATAACCCAGTGCGCTTTATGTATGAAAATATACCCGTTAGCAGTCGATCATTGATATCGCGCCTCATAACCCGGTGCGCTTTATAGCCCGAAAAATGCGGTAGATGTTTCTGTTGTAGCATCAGAGGATGATCCCCCCCTGCCTTGCCTGCCCACCCACCCGATAATACCTGTGTGATGCCTATTGTTGGGGAAGTTACTCAAAATAAGTAATCCAGTATAAACTACTAATTACTTCTTTCAAAATGAATTGGGGGGTATTTTACTCATTACTTGCTGGGAAACATAATTCCATCATTCATTACTTTACTTCTAAGATACTCCCTAAAACCCATATTAATCTGTACCAACTAGAAGCTACAATGATAACAAGCAATATACCTGTGTTGAAATTCAAATTGTTCTCAGTATGGAGTTTTTGGGTTTTCCCAAATCTATCCAGCAGATTTTGCTGAGTCTTGGGGTTTCAAATGTTTCCAACTGAATGATTTGTCAAAGCAACTGATTCAAATAATTCAAATCTATAGAAATTCCAATTTCTCCCATGACTAGGCATGATCATGTGTGCAAATGACATAGACAGAAAAAGATAATCACTGTAAAAAAAAAAAAAAAAAAAAGTATTTTCTGTTCAATAGCTCTTTGGGAGAGTTACCATTGGTACATGCAGAAAAGCTAAGAATGTGAAAGAATGCCCTACAGTCCCATGACACAAAACAACATCCACATAATAAATAGAAAATATACAAGTAAAGGATTTTCACTCTTAAAAATCTGGCATGGAATAATAAATCTGCATAATACAATTGGTACAGTTTAATAACCAACATAGAACTGAAACACCAAGATAGTTGGGCAAGACAAAAAACATAAAAACACTGAAATCACAAACTAAAGATACAAACTCTAACAATAACTGTCCAGATATCATTATTTGCATGTATTGGATTAATTACAGTGAATACCAAGCAATAAATAAATAAATAAATAAACAATATGCACAGCCTTCTGTGATGAACAAACCCATTCTGTCTGTTTACAGAGATGACTCATTATGCTAGTTATCTTGCATATGGGTCACATATTCTGTCCAAAATTTGGAGATGCTACGCAAGAGTGCAGAGTGAAATAAAGAAGAATGTGCAGGGAAGTGATAAGATAGATCACATTAATACATTACAAAGAGTCTTCGTCCAGCAGTTTGGAGACTGCCATTGCAGGCTTATACTTGATGAGCAATTAGCATGCTCTCGCCTGAGTTTGTATCATGATGATCCATTCATTTCCATGGTGTAATTATCTATATAAGGGCCCATTTAGAAAATACTATGCTCATCAATCTTTTTGGGTCCCACTTTTCCCCCAATCTTATAATTCTCCACTGACAAAAGTCTCTGCGATGGAAAACTGTCCTTAATTGTCCTCATTTTAATTGCCTACTAATTATATGAAGTGCTTTGGATCTTGTTACTGAAGTAAATAAAAAGTTCTTGCTCTTGTTTCCTTTTTCTTATCCTGCATCCTTCTGCCATGGATAGAAATTCCCTCATCACCTTGGCCTCCGGCAGCTGTGCCCTGGATAAACAAACATGCATCACTGAGCATCACTCTGCCTGTGCACATTGGCTTGATTAAAAACCTCCCGATGTGACTGCAGTGGCCTTGATCCTCCCGAGCTTGCTGATAAATGAATAAATAAAAAGTGCTCATTGAACTTGTGCCGGCTTAGCGCATGAAAATTGGAGTGTGCGGACCTTGTTGCAACACTGTGCGGTAGATTTGGAGTCCCATGGCCCAGAGATGCTGACACAGAGAGGTGTGTGAGTGTCAGCAGTTCTGTACATGTAAATCCTCTCAGGACTACAAAAGGGAACATTCTGTCCTTCCACAATGCCAGTAGCACTACTCATGTTCAGGTTTTACATTATTTTTGCCAAGCTGTATGTGTACTGTGTACAGGAGCCTGTCCTTAAGCTGGTCAAGATCCTTCACCAGACAGTGATTTATTACCTATGGGCATTACTTACTGTAGTGAATGATCTCGCCTGGACATAGAAACACTGTGAGAGTCATGTTCATTGAATTCTCCACTGCCTTCAACACGATACAGTCATGTCAAGTCAGATTTATTTATAGCGCGTTTTACAATGGAGCATTGTCTCAAAGCAACTTTACAGTTTTAGATTATCTTCTAATATCTAAGGCCAATCCCAAACTGAGCAAGCCTATGGCAACAATGGCAAGGAAAAACTTCCTAAGCGTTATGAGGAAATGGGAAAGAAACCAAGACTCAAAAAGGGACGCATCCTCCTTGAGTGGCTTAGATGATAAATGTAAGAATGAAACTAATTCACCTAGTCAAATAATTCTATAGTAATAGTTAAAAAAACATAGAGTCCGATACATAGAGTCACTTTAAGTCACTAGAGTCCTCGGCAGGAAAGTCCTTGGCAGCACTTCATCCCTGGCCAACCAGAGGAGGAAGAGAGTTACTGGCCTCTAGCATGGCCAGATTATGGTGGGGCTGGAGCTGATGACGGAAACAACTTCAGTGGAGCTGAAGCGAAGAAAAATCTTAGTGTGTGGGGCTGGAACTGGTAGACACTGCATCTCAACAAAAAACTGGACTGGTCTAGCAAGATGCCATGTGACCAATCACATATCATCAACTCAATGCAACATGAACCTTGAAGCAGATGGGCTACAGCAGCAGAAGACCACACCGGGTGCCACTCATGTCAGCTAAGAACAGACAACTGAGCCTACAATTTGCACATGGCTCGACAAAATTGGACAACAGAAGACTGGTCTAACGAGGCTCGATTTCTGCTGCGACACCCGGATGGTAGGGTCAGAATTTGGCGCGAACAACATGAAGGCACTGATGCATACTGCCTTGTATGAACGTTTAAGGCTGCTGCTGGTGGTGTTATGGTGTGGGGGATCTTTTTTGGGAATACCAATACCTGAGGTACTATTGCTGACCATGTCCATTCCTTTATGACCACAAAGCTCAAATCATCTCAAACTGGTTTCTTGAAAATTCGTTCACTGTACTCAAATGGCCTTCACAGTCACCAGATCAAAAATATACAGAGCACCTTTGGGATGTGGTGAGATGTGACCTTTGCAGCTATAACAGCTTCCACTCTTCTGGGATAGCTTTCTAAAAGTTTCTGGACTGTGTCTGTGGGAATTTTTACGATTTCATCCAGAATAGCATTTCATGCTATGAAGCTCACGTCGCAGTTTTAGTGCTGGAACTGCAGTTACTTAGTCAGCATTGCGTTGGTGACTTTTCTGGACTATTTGCCTGAGCAACTCTTCTCTGTAACTTTATGAGATCTGTTACTAAGGGCCTTTTCACACGAGTCCGATTTTGACATATATAAAAAACAGATACGTAGTGGTACCTTAACAGCAAGTCCGATGCATTTGTTTTTGTCTAAACTCTCAGAAAACGCGGGAAGGCTACTGAAGAGGAATAAATGGATTCCTTGAGCAGCAGCAGTAGTGATGATGAAATGGTCTTTTTTCTTTTAAGCACTGCAACTAAACGACGCTCATATTGGGTTCACCCTATTCTACAGAACAGACAACTACACGGAGAGTTTCACCGACTCGCTCAAGAACATTGTGCGCATGAACAGACTAGAATGCACTTTAATAAACTCACTGTCATCATTCCCCAGCTTTTCAGCTATATTCCTCCAGATATTTTCTTTAATATCCACATTTTTATAGTGAGAGTGTTGCTTGTCATATAAGTTCTTGTGCTCTGCTACGAGCAGGATGAGGTGTTCCGTCGCCATCTTGACACTCATTAGTTTGGGCTGCAACCATGACAACGGAGCTCTGATTGGTCAACCTGATTTTTAAGGCATCTGACCAACGCAGAAATTAGAACAGGCTCTAATTAAAATTTTTACTCAGTGTTGCAGTCCGTCAGTTTCGGACTCGGTGTGAAGGACGGTGTTAATATATGTGTGTTCTTTTTCAAAACTTGACGTGCATTTTTTTGTCCGTTAAAAACTCGGTGTGAAAAACCACTCACAGTAGATTGTGGAATATCTAGGAGGGAATACATTTCACAAATTTGTTGCAACTGGCATCCTATTACAATACCACGCTCAAATTCAGTGAACTCTTTAGAACCACCCATTCTTACACAAATGTTTGTAAAGGTAAACTGCATGGCTAGGTGCTTGATTTAATAAACCTGTGGAGTGTATTATGTGCACATAGTACTCAATAATCTACAGAAGGCTGTTCTGCAGTAGTGACTGCCATCATACAGACTCAGTGTTCACATGAGAGATCGTAATTGTGCATGTGAATCAAAGAGCTTAGTCTGTCTGAGAACTAGCAGTTCAACACATTGCACCTGGGGCCAGACAGACAGAGAAGCTGAGGCCAACACCTGGCTTCACTCTGAGACTAATGGCCTTGTTCTATATGGAGAGGAGATAATCGACCCTGCTTCCATGGTCTAATTCTGTCAGTCCTTCTCTGTGTGGCGTCAGAGATAGCAGGGCTCACAGTAGTTTCATATCATTTTGAAAGAGAAGTGTTATTAATGTGTATATGAATAATTTAAAAAAGAAGAAGAAATGGGTGATTGATATTCAGATAGCATGCTGGACTGGCATGTTCAAAAATGTATCTGAACGCTCTGCATCAACAAAAAGGTATGGATTCATGCATGATGGCTTTAATCATGGTTTTCTCAATTGTAGGTGATGGCACTCTTTGAGGAAAGATCATATATTGTATACTTATTAATATTATTTAACAAGAAGCTTCTCTGTTATATCATTAGGCAGTTTTGGTTTCTCAGTGGCAAGAGGAAGCTGTTGGAAAGGGCAGTTCCTGAGGACCCATGTTCAAATCTTGAATGGAGGTTGTACGGTGGTAAGTTTTACAGAATGCGATGAACTGGTGCCCTGTCCAATGTGCCATCTCTGCCTATGCCAAGCAGGAGAAAAACAGGATGCCTTGCTTTACTTTATATCACTTATATTTAAAATAAAAGGCTTTATTTTTATTTTTAAAGCAAGCCCAGAAGTGTAAGATTGTGCTATTGTCATTTACAATTGTAAAACTGACGTGTGGATGAGGGGTTATATTAGAGCAGGGTAAGTAGTGTAAATCCCCAATCAAGGTTTCAGAAATAGAACATGACATTTAGAGTTTTGCTTGAAGTGGTTGCAGGTGCATTTACAGAACCCTACGATATACTGGCCCCCATCCAGGGTGTACCTCAGTCTGCTCCCAGTGAATGCTGGGTTAGACTCCAGACCGTCCCCCATGACCAGGATAAGCACATTAGTATTTAATTGTGATTAATCACATGTTTTGTAGCAATAACTGTGATTAATCAGATATTTTTCTTGTTCGTTTTTGACATTCAAGAAAGTATTATAGTTTTGCCATGTAAGAGCAATAGCAAAAGCTCAAGCAGAATGCATTTATTAAATGAATAAAATTATTTTCATAATGTGTAATCTTGTTTGCTGCATCACAACATTTCCTTATGACTTATCTGATCAAGAGCTGCTAAGGTGTCATGTTCTGAGCACAAAAAAACCACAACAGATTATTAGAACAACATAATTTGGTTTTATTTATTTTATTTAATATTTTTTAAAATATGGGTGGGTAGCACTGTTGCCTCACAGCAAGAAGGTCCCTGGTTTGAACCTAGGGGGAGGGGAAGGTCTGGGTCCTTTCTGTGTGGAGTTTGCATCTCTTCCCTGTGTTCACATAGATGTACTCTGGTTTCCTCCCACAGTCCAAGGACATTAAGTTAATTAGGTTACTAGGTTAATTGATTACGTTGTTCAAGAATCCAGTTTGAGATGACGTGAGCTTTGTGACATGGCATGTAGAAAATGGGTACACTGTGGTCATAAAGGGATGAACATGGTCAGCAACAATACTTAGGTAGGCTGTGGCATTTAACCATTGCTCTGTTGTTTTTACGTGGTCCAGAGTGTACCAAGGAAATGTCTCCCACACCATTACAACACCACCCACCTGAACCTTTGATACAAGGCAGGATGGATCCATTCTTTCATGCTATTTACACCAAATTCTGACCGTACCATGTCGCAGCAGAAATCAAGACTCATCAGATTATTCAACGTTTTTCCAATTTTCTGTTGTCCAGTTTTGGTGAGTCCATGTGAATTGTGGCATCAGTCGTCTGTTCTTAATGGACAGGAGTGGCGCCTGGTGTGGTCTTCTGCTGCACTAGCACATCTGCTTTGAGGTTCTACATGCTAGGCATTCAGAGATACTCTTCTGCATACCTCAGTAGTAACCAGTGGTTATTTGCATTGCTGTTGCCTTCCTATCAGTTCTAACCAATCTGGCCATTCTCCTCTGACCTCTGGCATCAACAAGGCATTTTTGGCAAGAGAACTGCCAGTCACTGAATGTTTTCTCTTTTTATGACCATTCTATGTAAACCCTAGAGATGGATGTGCATGAAAATTCCAGTAGATCAGCAGTTTCTGAAAAATTATGACCAGCTTGTCTAGCCCAAACAACTATGCCACAGTCATAGTCATCTAAATCACCATTTGTTTTTACTTGAAGTCAAAGAAAGCCAAGCATTCAGTAACCTTGCAAGATGTGCTTTGGAATATTGTGAAATCATGATTGAATGACATGGATCGTCACATTTTGTTCAAATTTTAGTAAATGCTGAAATGTATCAAAAGGTATATGTTTTGGAATTAATAACAGTGGATTAAAATCATTTGACCACATTCCCCAAACTTTTACATAAGCCTGTATGAGTACATGCAAGTTTGAAATATGGCCTAAACAATGCTATGCTATGCTGTTCCCATGACATATAGAAATGACCTCATATTGAGCCGCTAGTCATTACTCAAAGACAGCATTAGCCTTGCACAGTCAGTATTAGCCTCACTGTTATATATACGTAAGGGTGATCTGTCTAGTTCTGTAGGTGTCATAAATGTGGTATGATCTATACTGATCCATTATCCTTATCAACATGCATAGTAACAGCAGATGTGTCAAGAAATGGATCAGGCAATAAATCAAGTCTATTGTGCTGCAGTGTTGGCTCTGATATAATGTATACTTTTTTGAGTTGAAGTCAGACAAAACTAGCCTAATAATGAGCATCCATAAACATCTCTGATCAGTTCATGCTAGCTGAGTACTGGAATTCTATTTGCATTATTTAAGGCAGTGAATTACAATGTTTTTAAAATTTTGCTTCTAGCTTTTTGATTAAAATTTCTGATTTAACAGACAAATAAATTAGTCTGGCCAATGTTTTTACAATCCAATTACACTTGTTAATTATTATATATTGACCTAAAACATAGATGCTTTTATTCAATAATCACTGTCAATTATATTAGCACATTCATTGATTGGCCATAAACAGTGTAGAATGGATAATGCAGGATAATGCACAATGCCACAATGCAAAAATTGCTCAGGAGGGATTTGAGAAACTTGTTTGTCAAAGTTTTCAAAGTCTTGACCTGGCCTCCAAATTCCCCATGTTTCAGTTCGATCAAGCATCTGTGGAGTATGCTAGAAAAAGAAGCCTCTACTAGGGAGACCCCATTTTTCAACATACAGGACTTAAAGGATCTGTTGATATTGTCATAGTAGCGCATATGCTACCACAGGACATCTTCAGAGGTTTTGTAAAGTCCATGTCTCGATGGGTAGAAGCCTTGGTGGCACGAAAGGGACCACACAGAATGGTAGGCAGGTGGTTTTAAGTTCAGTGTATGATGCCTGCATATATAATCTGTCCTATAATAGAAGAAGTATGCACTCCACAGATATCATGACTAAAAAAGGAATATTAGACTACTTTAAGCATAACCTTTGTTGATAAAATTGCACAACCCCATCCAACACATTTGATATCACCATAGCAACTGTACCACCTTCTGAGAACATGTGTTCTTCTCTAATATTAATGCTCATCTTCACTTTTGAGGCTGATTGCAAGTGGATCCCTGCAGTCATTTTCACAAGTCTAATGGAAAGCATTTGTAGAGAGTAACGGGTGTTGTAATAGCAATGGGTAGACCAGGTTTAGAGAATGAAGATGGTGATAAGAAAAGATAAAAGAAAACAAACATGGGATTCATATAAGTAATGTTACAACCCAAGAGTGAGCATTGATATGCTGTTGTCTGCTCTTGAGGCATTTTTTATCTCGGTGCAATCACTTTTGTAATGTAAATATGATTGAATATGAAACTTTGTATGCCCATTCTGTCAGCTTCTCTATTAATGGCATGCCAAAGACTTGCATTACAATGAATAGATATTCAGTCATTTCCAGTCATGGATCTGTTATCTCAGGAGGTGATATGAGTCCCGTTTTCCATATCAAAGAATGAGGAATTGGTTTGTTCCTTCTCCTGAACAAAAGGCAGCTAAACATATTCAGTCCCTTCTCTGTAGTACTAACACAAAACTGACCTCAAAGCTTTGTAACAAGACCACTTGAAGACCAAAGAAGATTCATCTGACCTAAACCCCATCAAGCATTTATAGGGTCATTTGAAGACAGAGAAAGCCAAGCATGCAGTAACTCTGTGGAGTATTGTGAAACCATACTTGGACAAAATGAATCATCAGACTTCACACCAACTTGTGGGATCCACGGAGTCCACCCACTAATCAATTCTGATATGTATTTTTTGGTTTATTTAATGTCACTTTCAGCATCAATTTCTATTTACAACAGACACAAGGTTACATTGATACACAAGATTACTTCAAAACTATCATACATAGTCAGATCAGGCCAATTTAGAATACCGTAATCAGTTAACCTAAATGCATTAAATCCATTAAAAGATTCAATTCAAATTGTTATGCTGAGTATATCATTTGCAATGAAAACACATGTATTCTATAAATTTGAGAAAAAGGCAAAATAGAAACATTTTCACTAGTGGTTTCAGACTTTTGGCCCCCACTTTTCATATACATGTATACATGATCAGATCTGTAGGCATGTGGGCAGTCAAACATGGCCTATGGTGATTCAGTCTAGAGGTGATACAGCAAGATTCTCCACAGAAAACCTAAACCTGAAATCCATGTCAAAAGCTTAGAAATATGCGTCCATGCTAAAATCTGAAACGCAAATTAGTGTACATCCAGGCTAAATTCCCTTTGTCACTAAAATATTCAAATCCCTTACAAGGGGGGATTGTAAGTACAATTAGAAATGTTCTGCCCAACTTTAGGATGTGGAGACAGTCAGTGGAAACTTCCCTTTAGGAAAATCACATGAAATATTGAAGCAGAATATTACATGACACAAATTTTATAAAGTTTTTGAAAGTTTACATCTCCAGGCGAGTATTACTAAGTAGGACATACATGTCAAAATGCTTGAAGATAATGTTTAATAGCCCATTTTAGGGCTATGTGTATGCAAAATGTATTCTTTTCATTGTTTTAGAGCAGCATAATATGAGATAAGCACCCATCTGCATGTGTTTTATTATCTGTGTTCATAGGATGTTTAAGGAATAAAATTCAGTGAGCTAGAAAATACTTGGATGTATGTGTTTGTTAGCTACCATCACTTAAGCATAATGACAAACATCCAGCAATTTTCTAAAAATGGTTAGCATGTTAGTTACTTATGCAGTGGTGAGAATAATAAATACACCTACTTACAGTCATGATTTTATATCCACAATGACTTTAGTTTGTCAATTCAATGATCTAATAATTCTTTCTACATTAAATGAAACAGCTACTTCTCCAACTGCATTCTTGACATGATGTTAATACAAGCTTAAATGGTCCAAGGGCAACACATGGCAATGACCACATCAAGGTTTGTTTAGTCCTGGTCTGTAAATGTAAAAAAAAAAAATACGATAAAATGGCACTTATTTTTTTCATTACTTTATCATAACAGTAAATTGGAAAAATGTTTTGTGTCACACTCGCCTTTTCCCATGGTTCACATACAGATGTGGAATGATAACTTCAACCCAGTCTGACTGCCATACACAGCCATAACTGCACCCTGTGATCTACTCTTGGCCCCAAAACACAAATCCTGCAAAATCGTTACTTATAGTGGATTAAATGTGGACCACATGTGGGCCACAGTTTGGCCAAATTTGACCCATAATACTTATGCCATTGACATGTTAGGATTATATTTGAGCCATAATGTGTCTCTATCTATAAGGTCTTTGTTGTTGTTGTTTTTTTTCTTTTTGTTCATTTATTTATTTTTGCACAGACATGCAGTGCATGCTGGATAAGTGCTAGCTGTGCTTAGCATTGTTACCTCTATGGTTGCAATATGAGATGCAAGTGAATTGCTGCCTTCTGTTTGAAAACCTATACATAGGGAGTAAGTGGTAAGTGGAACAATGAGTGATTTGACACCAGCTGTATGGAAAATCCTGCTTTTTTATGTAACTGTGAAGTCCACAACCCATTGTGAGTTTTACAGCTAAGCTGTTTGTCTTTTCTTCTCTTTTGCTCATTGTGATTGTAGCTGTGCACTTACGTGGAAACAAAAATGGCACTAAAACACAAATCAGAACACACAATATAGAGTTATTCCAGGTTGTACTGTATTTCGGAGACTGTTGCCTGTCTCCTGCTTTACTCACTGAAAAACACGTTAGTGAGCGACAAAAGGAAGACAGAGGGTTAATAAGGAGTTTTAAATTTCCAACAGGTGGTATCACTAATAAACCCACACATTCTCTATTATATGTGAATATCGGAACATCATATTTTGTATGTGTTATTCCTATTCATTAATATCTCAGCATGTCTGGAGAGTATCTCATCATGGATGTCAGCTCATCATTTGAAGATAAATCACAGCAAGACTGAACTTCTTCCTGCAGATGGGGCCCCTTCTCAAGAGCTTGCCATCTCCCAGGTTAACTTCTCCATCAAGCCATTTGTGAATGCAAGAAACCAGCTGAGTTTCTCTGCTTATATTGGGAAACTGACCCAGTCATGGAGATATCTCCTCTACAACATCAGGAGACTTCGACCCTTCCTCTCCAGGGAAGCCACCTAGGTGCTTGTTTCAATCTCTTTTTGAATCTACACTAGATTAGTGCAGTGTTCTTCTGGCTGGTCTTCCAATGCATGCAATCAGACCACTGCAACTGATTCAAAATGCAGCGGCTCGTCTGGATTTCAATCTGCCCAAGTTTTCTCATGTCACCCCACTGCTATGTTCTCTTCACTGGCTGGTTTAATGATCATCTGATCAACGTATGTTTTATAATAAAAAAATTATCATAAATTATCATAGGAAATAAAAATTTGTCTTTTATCAACGTGGTCACCTCAACAACAAATCAATGCTGCAAAACCATGAGCAGAAGTAGAAGTTGAAGATCAGAAGTCTGTTGTTTGTGTGTGTGTGTTTGTAAATAACTACCTTACTGGCCGTATATATATATATATATATATATATATATATATATATATATATATATATATATATATATATATATATATATATATATATATACAGTATATATTAACGCATATGGCCAGTAAGGTAGTTATTTACATACACACACACACACACACACACACACATATATATATGTATATACATATGTATATTATAACCTGGTTGATGAGATCATCAGAGGGACAGTGCAGGTGGGAAAATTGGAAGGCCAAGTTCGAGAGGGAAGACTGAGATGGTTTGGACATGTGCAGAGGAGTTATAGTGGATATATTGGTAGGAGGATGTTGGAGATGGAACTGCCATGCAAGAGATGGAGAGGAAGACCAAAGAGGAGTTATATGCAGATATGCAGGGAGTTGGGGTGAGAGCAGAGGATATGGAGGACAGGGTGAAGTGGAAAAGTTTAACTCGCTGTGATAAAGGGAGAAGCCAAAAGAAGAAGAAGAAGATATTATAACCTTGTTCACTTTCCCTTATTGAGTCTCTGTTTCATCTGGCGAATTCTCTAAAAAACACTTACATTAACTTACAGATGGTAAAAATCATTAACACAATGCTTATTTTATATAAAGTTTTGAAAAATCTCATGTAATTTAGTGAGTAATTGATTGACAGTGAAAAGTAAAAGCAAAACACTTACTCTGTTGGTGAACTGCAGCCTGTGTTATAGAGGATTCAATTCCTGTTTTGGTTTTGGTTGGCTCTTATAAACTAACCTATTTAGAACCCATGGAGACTTTTTTGCACTAAGATTACAGTACTGTAGATGTAAAAATGAAGAAATATACGATAACCACAGCGACATGTTCTCTGAGCAAGGCTATCATGAACCTTAATTGTGAATCGTGAAGCATGAAACAGGAATCGAGTTTCAACTGAAACAAGTCACGCAGCTTCATCATGCATCAGTCATGCAAGTTTAAGCAAATGGGTCGAGAACCAGGGAGCCAACAAGGACCAAGGCAAGTTTTTGTTGTCAAAATGCTTTGAGTTCCAATGTGGTCGAGAACAGAGGTACCACTGTATTCAGATCAGGCCATCTACCACCAACAACCATGCAACATTCAATGCTACTTAAAACTCCTTTCTTCCACATTTTGATGCTCAGTTTGAACTTCAGCAGGTTGTCTTGGCCATGTCTACATACCTAAATTCAATCTTTAATCATGATTTGTAAGCTTTTATACACCTCTTTGCAATGTATTTACCTAAAATATTCATACAAACTGATTAGAGTGGCTGTCGACATAATATCAAGTGCATACCACTGCACATATTGTAACAAAGGCCACCCTGACTTGATCAGTCTCATTCCGTGTCTCCTCGGTGTCGCTCTCACTCTCCTTCTTCCTCTGGTAAAAAAGGAATAATTTGACATGGTCACTGAAACACATGGCATGACATTGAAATTCCTGGGAGATCCAGCATATTAATGCTGCTCATTTGTACCTAAGGCGTATCATAAATGACAGTCTTTACTCTGCCAATCTGCCTGTTTCACTTCAAAGGGTTGGGGAGAGAAATCTCCTCTTATGCAACTGCAGCAGGATTCACCCGTTTTTCTCATCTCAAATTCTTCCTGCGAGCATTATAAGCTAGCTACGGTTCAGTACATCTGCGTTACTGTGAGCCCTGCTTATAGAGAAAGTGTTATGCTATTTCATATTACAGATAAGGTGTATGAGCCTTAGGTTTCTTGGATTGACATGCAAAACCTGTTGGAGATTCCCTGTACAAAAGGCTGTAAGCAGTGTAGATTCTTATATGTCACCAGACTAGAGTGCACGCAACATTAACCTCCTTCCCGTGAGGGATGGGATGTATTCTGATCGATTACATGCACACTGACTGCTGCTGCAATGTCCAGGTGCTCAAACGAGATCATTCCATCTACAACAGCAGTGGGAAAATTACCCACAAGGGCCTGGTGTGGCTGCAGTTTTTCATTCCAGCCAAACAGGACCTACACCTGATACCACTCATCATATATTTGAAGTCCAAAGCCAACTGATTAAACAGTTACCATCCTTATTGGTTATAATGGAAACCTGAAACTGCACTACCACTTTGCATGGAGTGTTGCCCACCTGATCTATCAATAAACCAGCTTTTTTAAAAAAGAAAGAACAGTTTATTTTAAACCTACCTGACCATGCATAGTTCCTATTATTTTAGTCAGTTTTGACAGAAATTGAAAATCGATGATTGTTTCACCACTGTCTCAGTAACAGGATGCATAAAGTTTGCTATCCTGTTTCCTTGGTCTCTGGGATTTGCCATTGCTAGCAGTCTTATACAGGGTGCTTGAAAGTTTGTGAACCCTTTAGAATTTCTATATTTCTGCATAAATATAACCTAAAACCTCATCAAATTTTCACACAAGTCCTAAAAGTAGATAAAGAGAACCCAGTTAAACAAATGAGACAAACATATTATACTTGGTCATTTATTTATTGAGGAAAAGGATCCAATATTACATATTAGTGAGTGGCGAAAGTATGTGAAGCTTTTGCTTTTAGTATCTGCTGTGACCCCCCCTGTTGCAGCAATAACTGCAACTAAATGTATCCCTGTAACTGTTGATCAGTCCTGCACACCGGCTTGGAGGAATTTTAGCCCATTCCTCCATACAGAACAGCTTGCAGCTCTGGGATGTTGGTGGGTTTCCTCACATTAACACTAACCCTCGCTTCGGGGTCCTTCCACAACATTTCGATTGGATTAAGGTCAGGACTTTGACTTGGCCATTCCAGAACATTATTCTTAGTCTTTTTTAACCATTCTTTGGTAGAACGACTTGTGTGCTTAGGGGTTGTTGTCTTGCTGCATGACCCACCTACTCTTGAGATTCAGTTTAAGGGACAGATGTCCGACATTTTTCCTTTAGAATTTCTCTGATATAATTAATTGTTCCATCAATAACAGCAAGCTGTCCTGGCCCAAATGCAGCAAAAAAACAGGCCCAAACCAAGATACTACCACCACCATGTTTCACAGATGGGATAAGGTTCTTATGCTGGAATTTTCCTGCTGGCAATTTCCTTTCTTCAAACATAAACGCTTTTCTTTTCAACCTCAAAGTATCATCCATTTTATTTTGGTCTCATCCGTCCCACAAAACATTCTTCCAATAGCCTTCTGACTTGTCCATGTGATATTTAGCAAAATGCCCACAAGCAGCAATGTTCTTTTTGGAGAGCAGTGGATTGCAACTCTGCCTTGCACATCATTGTTGTTCAGTTTTCTTCTGATGGAGGACTCATGAACAACTAGAATAGAATAGAATAGAATAGAATAGATTTATTGTCGCTGAGAAAACAGTGTTATAAACAATGTTAAAACAGTGAAATTTAGTAAACATTAACATTAGCCAATGTGAGAGAGTAATTCAGTTGCTTAAAAATTACCCTGGGGTCTTTTGTGACCTTATCAACTATTACACGCCTTGCTCTTGGAGTGACCTTTGTTGGTCGACCACTCCTGGGGAGGGTAACAATGGTCTTCAATTTCCTTCATTTGTACACAATCTGCCTGACTGTGGACTGGTGGAGTCCAAACTCTTTAGAGATGGGTTTGTAACCTTTTTCAGCCTGATGAGCATAAACAACTCTTTTTCTGAGGTCCTCAGAAATCTCCTGTGTTCGTGCCTTGATATACTTCCACAAACATGTGTTGTGAAGAGTGGACTTTGGTAGATCCCTGTTCTCTAAATAAAACAGGGTGCCCACTCACACCTGATTGTCATCCCATTGATTGAAAACACTTGGCTAATTTCACCTTCAAATTAACTGCTAATCCTAGAGGTTCACATACTTTTGCCACTCATTAATATGTAATATTGGATCATTGTCCTCAATCAATAAATGATCAAGTATAATATTTTTGTCTCAATTGTGTAACTGGGTTCTCTTTATCTACTTTTAGTACTTGCAAGAAAATCTGATGATGTTTTAGGTCATATTAATGCAAAAATATAGAAAATTCTAAAGGGTTCACAAACTTTCAAGCAACACTGTGCCTTGTTAGACTCCACACACTTCTCCATAAAATTAACTATAGCAAATTAAGAAAGAGAAATAGCATTCACTGTTGTTCTGAAGATGTGATATTTTGTTTTTGCTGTGATTTTTGAGTGGATTTCTCCAACAGATATACATTTGCCATGTTTTGTTTTTTTCCTTGAAATATTCAAATCCTGGATTATTTGACGCACATGAGTAACATATAAATACCTCATCTTTACAGCTACAGTACTTCCTTTCCCCCCCTCCTAATCCTCAATAGCAGTCCACTGTTGGTATGCAAGATGTGATATTTTGTTTTTTGCGTGTTGATGTGTTGTGGATTTTTGAGAGTGGATTCTCCAACAGATATACATTTGCAATGTTTTGCTTGTTTTCCCTTGAAATATTCAAATCCTGGATTATTTGACGCACATGAGTAACATATAAATACCTCATCTTTACAGCTACAGTACTGTGCAAAAGTCTTAGGCCACCATTAGATTAGAATAATTGCTTAAGCATTG
This sequence comes from Ancistrus triradiatus, assembly GCA_025084515.1. Classification (NCBI taxonomy): domain Eukaryota; kingdom Metazoa; phylum Chordata; class Actinopteri; order Siluriformes; family Loricariidae; genus Ancistrus; species Ancistrus triradiatus. The sequence goes on from JAJAGP010001141.1 coordinate 164,927, forward strand.
GTATAATAACAATATATAATTATTTCTCATGCTTTACAGCCAAAAAACATAGGGAATGTGTATTCAGTAATAAACAAATGAAAATAAAACAACAGCTTCTACAGGCTACAGTGGCAAGTATTTAGACCTCCCATTGCATTTGAGCATTAGCAGCATCTGGCAGCTTCATCAGGATGCCAAGTTGACCCTACAGTTTGGAAAAGCGTAATCAGGAATGAACTTTTTGGAAAGGGTAGCAGCCAAGAAACTAGTTTTTCAGAAGGAGTACAGGGTGAAAAGGCAAGATATGCTAAAGCACACAAAAGGGTGGAATTAAATCAGTGGAAAAGATTATTATGGAGTGACGAATCAAAGTTTGAAATTTTTTGGGGTCCAACTGTGGACAATATATTATATATGGCCGTTATACCATTGCTAAATCAACAATTCTAAAGGTGGCCTAAGACTTTTGCACAGTACTGTATATCAGATTAGATCGTTTTGTTTAACTGGTACTATAATACATAATTTAACTTCTGTTTTCACTATTATTACTCACTTTTCATTTTGCAGATGCCCTTATCCAGAGGAGTATACAACTGATTCAGTTTTACAGTCTAAACAATTGTGAGTTGAGGACCTTGCTAAAGGGCACAATAGTGGCTGCTTGGCAGAGGTGGAACTGGAACCCTGGACCTTCTGGTCACAGTCCTGTACCTTTAGTCACTGCATGGCCCACAGTTTATACTTTATCTAACTCATATATATCTGAATATATTTTAATATAATAATATATCTATTTCAGCCCATTTCACACAGCTCACCTTCTAATTATGTTGCAGATTTGTTCTTTTTCTTGTTATAATGTCTTGCTCTGCTTTTATGAAAAATTTACTGCACCTTTTTTCATTTAAGTGCAGTACTGTGCAAGATAAAGTAACCTTTGCTTTACTGACCTTCCTTAAATGAAATCATCAGCCACTAATTTTTACTAAGGTGGGCTGCCTCATTGTAGATGAAAAACACTGTAGGCTATTGCATATACATTTGCTGACATTAATAAGTATCATTATTCTGTACAACTTCCAACTGAGCTGAGCAGTTGAAGTTTAAGGGCTTTGCTTGTAAGATTAACAGTCCTAGCTTGGCAGAGCCAGGATTTGAATTTCTGATTAGCATTTCAGATACTTAACCACTGAACCACCACTGTCTGAAAATTTCATAGTAATTCTCCAGAAACTTAACGACTGAGCCGCCATGATTGCTAAATTAATAATCACAGGATAAGGAGGATCGTTCAAGAATGAGGCTGTGTTTCATTGCCTGGTCGCCATTTTTATGGATCTGTGCACTATATTCCAACTTGATAAACCCTCACAGCCAATGGAGTCCACCTCACTGCTTCTCAAATGGTTGGGATAATGAGATGAGCAGGTGAGTGTGAGAGAGTGAGAGAGTGCACTGAAATGTATTGCAGCTGGAGATCTCCCTCCAGCACAGCTTGGCCTTTATCTGATTGCACTCTTCCACTCCACCGATTGTCCTCATGCCAGAGCGGTGCTTGGCTCCAACTCAAACCACTTTCACATTATGCAAATTGTTTCTACTAAGAAAATGCTATCCATGGTGTCTATCAACTTAGTCAGACCCGCAGTTCGGAATGCAGGCATCACCTATCCTACCCACACGCACCCTCACGCCTTCAATGTGTCAGAAAAGAGGGTCTATTTCTGATGCATAGCTCCATACCCATAGTCCTATGAGATGGGAATAGAGAGAGCTTTAGCTAAATCAATTTATAGAACCCTTTGAAGAGCTTGGTGCGTTTTCTATCATTTCACCACGTTCTATCAAGGAATTAAATTATACAAATATGTGGGGAGTACCGGCTGCAGAAGTGAGATGCACTTATATAGCTTGGGGTTGTTTGGATGATGGTATTGTCAATCTGTGCACATTTCACCCCAGACCATAGAAATAAATCCTGTATCACACTCTATTAACTTATTCGAAACCCTGCAGCATGATAGACTAAAAATAGACAACTCTCCCTGTAGCATTCACCTTCTGATCCCCTGTTAGTCAGCAGCAGTTATGGGTTTAGAATCAGTCCCTCAAGCATGGTCTTACAGTAGTTTGCTCAAAGTGAGTGAGAGAGTTTTCTTTTTCTTTTTAATTTGATAGAGTAAGGCAACTCATTGTAAATACAGTAAACTGATTTCTTTTTGGTGAGTTGGTGAGCTTAAGTACACTAGATTTCCTGAATTGTGTGTTATACATTGTGTCATATTTAAAATAAGACATATGTTCGCTGGTGAGGAAATGCTTCTACATCAGTGTTTCCCAACTTTTTTGAGCCACGGCACACCACCAAACAACAATGTCACATAAAAAATATTTATTGAAATATAATGAAAATCTAGTCTCAATTTACTCAATTTACTTACTCGGTGTGAAACGTGGGCCTGTTTAGTTGAACACAAAGCTGATATCTTACTGCCCTCTAGTAACCTTAGAGTAACAATTAATTGAAATTGAAACTGTTGACCAGTCCTTGGAGGAATTTTAGCCCATTCCTCCATACAGAACAGCTTCAACTCTGGAATGTTAGTGGGTTTCCTCACATTAACTGCTTACTTTATTCTCACTTTAACTGCTTTATTCTTCTTTAACCATTCTTTGGTAGAACGACTTGTGTGCTTATGGTTTGTTGTCTTGCTGCATGACCCACCTTCTCTTGAGATTCAGTTCATGGACAGGTGTCCTGACATTTTCCTTTAGAATTGTTGTTCCATCAATGATGGCAAGCCGTCCTGCCCAAACCATGATACTACCACTGCCACGTTTCACAGATGGGATAAGGTTCTTATGCTGGAATGCAGGGTTTTCCTTTCCCAAAGATAAAGTTTTTCTTTTAAACCAAAAAGTTGTATTTTGGTCTCATCCATCCACAAAACATTCTTCCAATAGCCCATCTGGCTTGTCCCGTATACACTTCCAAAAAAGTCTGTTGGAAGAGCAGACTTTGATAGACCACAAACAAGAGCAGAAACACTCTTTTTTCTGAGGTCCTCAGACATCTGCTGTGTTCGTGCCTTGATATACTTATACAAACATATGTTGTGAAGAGTGACTTTGATAGATCCCTGTTCTTTAAATAAAACAGGGTGCCCACTCAACTCTGATTGTCATCCCATTGATTGAAAACTCCTAACTCTAATTTCACCTTCAAATTAACTGCTAATCCTAGAGGTTCACATACTTTCGTCACTCACTAATATGTAATATTGGATCATTTTCTTCAATAAATAAATGAGCAAGTATAATATTTTTTCTCATTTGTGTAACTGGGTACTCTTTATCTACTTTTAAAAAAATCTGACAGAAAAATATGATGATGTTTTTGTTACGGTCCAGGCATCCCAAGCCCAAGCCGCATCAACATGGTGGCCGCACAACTATAAATAGCACTTCCTAAACGCCGCCCATTGGCGCACTATCGGTCCTTTTATGCGATATCTTCCACATTTTGAAGAGTTTTTCAGTAGCGATTCTTGAAAGGGCTAAATGGTACGACTGGTCCGAAAAGCGGATCAGCCGAGTAGAGCTCGGGAAACTCGAGGTACTTATTGCCAGGGAATTAGGTAGGATAAGGGACAGATTATTGCTACTGACCTCTCTGCCTTTAGTTCTGCTGCGCTCCTCGGAATTCGCTCGCCGTCGCCTTCCAGCTGGCTGCCGTCTCAGCTCTGCTCCTTCCCCTCGGGAAGTCCTCTTTTTCCCCTCTTTCAGGTTTGTTTAACCGGCGCTCGCACTTCGTGCAGCGCGGCAGACGGCGCTGCTAACACTACGGCTATTCCTGCGTCTCTTGGGAGATCCCCCCACCGCGCATGCGCGGTTCCTCCTCAGGCTCGCTGCTCAGCGATCTCTTTTCATTTCACTAAACGCAACCAAACCTAATCGCCCTCTGTCGCCTGGGGCATTAGTTTGGTTGTTTGATATTCTTTCCCTACCTTTCATTGTAGGCGCCCTTTTGGGCACTCTCTGCCTTTGTTTGAGTCCGTTGTGTACGGCCCCTCTGTTTGCCCTTACTCTCCTATCCAGCTGCGCCCCCGGCTTCTCTCACGGCCAGTTGGTGTAGTGGCAACTCACTCGCCACTCGCTGCCTTGAAGCCCAGGATCGAATCCCGGCCACAGTCACTCATACTAGTGTCTGGGCTTTCCTCATTAGGCTCGCATCCGTTCCCCCAACCCGCGCTACAACACCAACATGCGTATACCTTTTTCCCTTTTGGTAAGCGATCCTATCTTACATTTCATATTTCATATTCATATTTTTTCCTGCATTTGGGTCCTCCTTCCCCTACCGCCTTCCCTCGACCAGTACCTCTTCCCCTGGTTGACTCCTATCAGTATAGTGTGCCCAGTATGGACCCAGCAGGCACACCTTCCCCTCCACCCTCCCCAACGGCAGGCACTGTGCTTCAGCACCACGGTGTCACCCTCGGTCGGCATGAGCAGCAACTAACTGCCCTGGGGCAACAGGTACAGGAACTCACCATGGCGGTTACTCAATTGACGGCCAAGTTGTCGAGCACACCTTCGCCCCAGGGCCCGCCGATGCCCCCTCCTCCTGCTCCAGCTCCTAGGGCCGTTGCGACGGGGGACACTCCAATCACCGCTCCCGAGAGGTTCGCAGGGGAAGCGGAGCATTGTAAAGGATTTTTGCTGCAATGCTCGCTGACGTTCGAGCTGCAGCCGTCGCGCTTTCCTATGCAACGCTCTCGGGTGGCTTATATCATTTCCCTGCTTTCGAGCCATGCCCTGGCCTGGGCCATGACCCAGTGGGAGTCAGGCTCTCAGATTTGCAGCTCTGAATCTGCCTTTACTCAGGCTATCAAGGACACCTTTTTCCACCCTCATGGCGGGCGGGATGCCGCGGCTCGTCTCACTGATCTCATCCAGGGCTCACGCTCGGCGGCAGGGTACACCATTGATTTCCAAACCCTGGCCGCAGAGAGTGGTTGGAATGACCCGGCCCTTATGGCCATCTTCCAAAAGGGCCTTAATGAGAGTCTCAAAGATGAGTTAGCCACACGCAATCCTTCGGCTACCCTTAACGATCTCTACACCCTCGCTACTTCCCTGGACACCCGCCGATGCCAGAAGGAGCAGGAAAAGGCGGCCGTCCGCGGGTCTCGGTACCCCGTTTGGCCCGCCCGGGTTCAAGTCGTGTACCCTCCGGCCAGCAAGGAGGCCGAGGAACCCATGGACCTGACCAGGGCTGGTTCCTTTCCTTCGGGTTCCAGGGCGGGGTCCCCACACCGGTCGGGAAACGCAAGGGCCGGGATTGGGTGGGGAGGCCGGTCCTAGAAGCGCCCTCGCCTCCCCAGTCCGGTCTCTTCCTACAGGCCAGCATCGGCCAGGGAGGAGGTCCCCTCGAGGTCATTCGGGCTGTGGTGGATTCTGGGGCCGCCGGCAACTTTATTGACATTCATCTGGCCCGACAGCTCTGCTTACGGCTGGAGGTTCTCCAGCGGCCCCGGTCGTTTAGAACCCTGGATGGCCGGTCCTTGGGCTGTGGCCCCATCACGCACCAGACCTTTCCCCTCAAAGTGGTCATCGGGGACCATACCAAATTACTACCTCTCCTGGTAACCCAAACTCCCCATAACCAATTGGTCTTGGGATTCCCTTGGTTACGGCACCACAATCCCTCGATCGACTGACAGTCTGGGTCGGTCTTTTCATGGTCCCCTAGGTGCCTAGAGGCCTGCCTCATTCCCCCACCAACTCCTCCTGTGCAACGGCCAGGACCTGACCTCTCCTCAGTCCCCGCCCAGTACAAGGACTTGGGCAGGGTATTCAGCAAAGGGGAGGCCCAGCTTCTCCCTCCGCACCACGAGTATGACTGCGCCATCAACCTTCTGCCCGGTGCTTCCCCGCCTCGAGGGAGGCTCTTCTCCCTTAATCGCACCGAACAGGAGGTCATATGGTCGTACATTGCTGAGGCCTTAAGGTCGGAGTTCATTCGACCATCCTCTTTACCTGCGGGGGCGAGCTTCTTTTTTGTGGGGAAGAAGGACGGGTCCCTTTGTCCTTGCATTGACTACCGGGGTCTCAACGCCATTACGGTCAAAGACCGTTACCCCTTGCCCCTTATGAACTCGGCGTTTGAGGCGCTCCAAGGCGCCAGGGTTTTCACCAAGCTGGACCTCCGGAGTGCCTACAATCTTGTCTGCATCCGGCCAGGGGATGAGTGGAAGACGGCCTTCCTTACACCCACGGGGCATTATGAGTATCTAGTGGTGCCCATCGGCCTCATGAATGCCCCCGCCGTCTTCCAACGTCTCATTAATGATGTCTTACGGGAGGCCCTTGACTGGTATGTTTACGTCTACCTCAACAACATCCTAATCTTTAGCAAGACCAAGACAGAGCACGTCCGGCATGTCCGTCGTGTCCTCCAGCTCCTCCTTGCCAACCGCCTGTTTGTGAAATTGGATAAGTCGGTGTTCCATGTCTCCTCCGTCTCCTTTTTGGGGTTTGTGGTCTCCCATGGGAGTCTGAGCATGGACCCGGCCAAGACCCAGACAGTGGCTGATTGGCCCCGTCCCTCCTCGGTACGGCAGGTCCAGCGGTTCCTGGGCTTCGCCAATTTTTTCCATGGGTTCGTTAGGGACTTTGGGACCATAGCCGTCCCGCTCACCTCCCTCACCCGCAAGGAGGCCGGGCCCTTCCGCTGGGCGGAGGTGGCAGAACGGGCCTTCCTGGAGATAAAGAGGCTTCTGACTAATCCATCTGTGCTTTGCTTCCCTGATCCCGAGGAGGCATTTGTCGTCGAGGTAGACGCTTCCGAAGTGGGAGTTGGCGCCGTTCTCTCCCAGTGATCCGCCACGGCCCACAAACTCCATCCCTGCGCTTACTTCTCCCGGCGTTTGACCCCCGCCGAGCGCAACTACCCGGGTCGGAGACCGGGAACTCCTGGCCATTAAGCTGGCGTTGGAGGAGTGGTGCCACTGGCTGGAGGGGGCCAAGCACCCATTCCTGGTCTGGATGGACCACAAGAACCTGGCATACATTCAGCAGGCCAAGCACCTCAACGCCTGCCAGGCCCGTTGGTTGCTGTTTTTTGCCAGGTTCGACTTCACGGTCTCCTTCCGGCCGGGCTCTAGGAACGTCAAGCCCGACGCCCTCTCCAGGCAGTGGGATCCCCTCGAGGCCCCTTCCACGCCTGATCCCATACTCCCCTCGACTCGGTTTGTCAGAGCCCTGACTTGGGAGGTCGACCAGGCCATCACCAGGGCTCTCCGCCGGGAACCCGACCCGGGGCAGGTTCGTTAACACTTCCGCTCGGAGAGAGGTCATGCGCTGGGGCCATGAGGCCCCCTTCACAGCGCACCCTGGAGGCGCTCGTACTTACGAGTTCCTCAGGCAGACCTTCTGGTGGTCAGGCATGGAGGCAGACGTCAAGGGCTTCGTTTCCGCTTGCAAGGTTTGTGCTCGGAGCAAGACTCCCCGGCAGTGGCCCAGCGGCCTTCTTTAGCCGCTTCCTGTCCCCTCTCGGCCCTGGTCCCACATCTCCCTTGATTTCGTTACGGGCCTGCCCCACTCTCGGGGTTGCACCATCAACCTTGTGGTCATCGACCGATTCTCCAAGGCCTGCAAGTTTGTTGCATTGCCCAAACTGCCCACAGCACCAGAGACGGCTGACCTCATCCTCCTCCACATCGCCCGGGTTCACGGCCTGCCTAGCGACGTGGTGTCGGATCGGGGTCCACAATTTGCAAGTCGATTCTGGACAGCCTTTTGCCGCCTCTTGGGAGCCACAGCCAGTCGGTCCTCGGGGTTTCACCCCGAGTCCAACGGTCAAACGGAGCGCGTCAACCAAGACCTGGCCACCATGCTCCGATGCCTCACCACCAGGAACCCCTCCACCTGGTCCGAGCAATTGCTGTGGGCAGAGTTCGCCCACAACACCCTACGGCACTCAGCTCTGGGCATGTCACCCTTCGAGTGCCAGTTCGGGTTCCCTCCGCCTCTCTTCCCTGAACAGGAGAGGGAGGCCGGGGTTCCCTCAGCCGCACGCTTTGTTGGCCACTGCAAAAGGGCCTGGGCCAACGCGCGAGCACTTCTCCGTCGGACGGTGGAGGGCATGCAGCGCACGGCGGACCGCAAGCGCCGACCAGCCCCTTTCTTCCGTCTGGGTCAGCGGGTGTGGTTGTCTACACGACACCATCCTCTCAGAGGGGCCAAGGGCAAGTTGGGGCCTAAGTTTGTGGGACCCTTCAAGGTGGTACGGAGGATCAAGCTTGATCTTCCTCCGGCCATGAGAGTCCACCCCACCTTCCACGTGTCCCAACTCAGGCCCGTCCTGTGTCGGACCCTTACTCCTCCCAGTCGGCGTCCTGCCCCCCGCATCGTCCAGGAAAGCCCGGTGTACACGGTACACCGGCTCATTGGATCCCACCGCATGCAGGGCAGCACTCAGTACTTAGTCGACTGGGAGGGTTATGGCCCGGGTTCCCGATTGGCACATCCTGGACCGGTCTCACATCCCGGACTTCCGGCGGGATAAAGCCGCTGGTCTGGGGACGTCTGGGGCCGCCCCTCGGGATGGGGGGGGGGGGCTGTTACGGATGGTGGAGAACCATCTCAGCCTGAGTTAGGAGAGATTTTGTGTTACATCTTGTTTACAGCTCCCATTTTGTGTTTACAGCTGCCATTTTAGCTGAGCCCTTTGCTTGGTTTTCCTGCCCTTCTAGGCGTTTACCTATTAGCATTCACTTGAACCAATCAGTGGTGCAGCAGTAGAGTGCATACCTAGGGACCCTGAGATCCTAGAATCAAACCTGCTGTCAAAGTAACAGAAGGTTTGTTTCTAGGATCACAAGAAAGCTAACACATTATCTTGTTCTCTCATAATGAGAACAAAATTTTAGTTTATGCATATATAAATAATTATAAGGGAAGTTCCTTCATCTTTGTTGGATGAATTGGAATGTCAACTGTAAGCCCAAGTTTATATTCCAACATCAGTACCCAACCTCACAATCATATTCCAAAATCTAGTGGAAAGCCTTCTCAGAACATTAAAGGCTGTTGCAGCTGCAAAGTGAGGATAAACGACAGGCTAATTGGTGTTCTAAATTACTCTTAGTGTGTGAGTGTGTGTATTTAGCCATGTATGATGTGCCCTTTGATGGATTGGCGCTATAGGGCGCCAATCCATCATAGAGCACATCTTACATGGCTAAATACACACACTCTAGGGTTGTTCCTGACTTGCCTCCTGTGCTGCCAGGTAGGCGAAGGGTTTCCTACGACCCTGATGAGGATTAAGCAGATACGAAAATGAGTGAGTGAATGATTCAATTAACTCATTCAAGTGTTCTTTTAAGACTAAATGGTCCATTTCCATGCACTCCTACAGTGAGTACAGAAAAGGCTACAGCTGGGACTTAACTTTACACAAATTGACTGATACAAAGAATTGCAGTCATTTTATACAGGTATTTTAGGATTTCAGGCTGCTTTAAATCTGGTGGAACAATACACCTGTGCTTGGCAATTCATCCTTTTGTTTTGGTCCAGATGAAACAACATAAACAATTGATTTACAAAATCCTGAGGAAGAAAATAATTAAAAAAAATAAAAGCAAGGAACTACATGGTAAAGCACTTTAAGAAATTTGCATTAATTCAATAAATAAAATAATACAAATGTTACAGCTTAAGTGGTGCTGCAAATAGAATTTGTTTAATAAGTTTATGTACTTTGTTAATATGCAGTAAAAATCTAAAGGTTTTGTTTTTTCTAATATCCCCTAGAGCACAATTCTAGTATTTAGGGGCGATATAAAAACATTTACAACATCTAGACTGATACAATCTTATAATGCAATTTGTGCTTAATGGATTTGATGAAGAGCCCAACTGTGGCTGTCTGGCAGTACCAGGACTTCAACCCTAGATCTTAAGGTCACTATTCCAATACCATCACTGATGTGCTACCACATCTTTATTAAGGGTCCCAGTAATTCTGGAGTTCAGTGTGCACACAGCACGATAGTCTGTTAATTAAATTTAAAACAAGACTTTTTTTAGATATTAAGAACACCATCTTTTTCCTAAGACAGCAGAAAATATACAGAGAAACTACAAAAATGTAAATAAATTAAAGAAAATTGGTAACTAAACATTTATGGTATTGAATTTTTATACAGCGATTCTTTGAGATGCCTGGCTTTGTTTTGTTATGAGAGCAGAGTCCCTTCAGCACCAAGGACAGCACCACAGACAAAAACAATACCAAACAACACAGCAGTGAGCAGGACTGAATTACTCATGGCTGGAGACCACTGATTACTCCTAACTCCCCACAGCTGGCTGCATCGACAAGTGGAGGTAAAAACAGCTCAACGAGGGACAAGTCAGAGCAACAGAGAGCTCTCAGTACCACTACAGTCTTGCTTGTAGGTCTGAGATTCTTCATGGCACTGGCAAAATCATGACCAGCTTGTAGCACCTCTCTTTCCAAGCCATGCATCCCCTGCATCCCCTGGACCATGACAGTCTGAGTTTAAACACAGGTCTGAACCTTCTACCAATCTTATTCCAACTTTTTCCACCATATTTATTTAGATATAGCCCCTTTCAAGGCTAATTGACATATATGTGCATTCTAATTATAATAGCAATGTGATAATGCTTTGTATTAACACTTTATATTAACAATAATTTATACTGAATATACATACAATTTCAGGAGAGGTAGCGGGTACTATTTTTTAAAAACCCTTCAATATCTTAGTGGAGAATAGCCACCAAACTAAGCATCAGTGTTATGCTTTCTTTACTCTGGTTGTAAGGGCACACTCAACTGCGCAAGAATATAACAATGTAGTACTTTGAGTACTGGTCACAGCTTTTATTTATGTGGTATTTAACTCTGTGATATTTTTCAAACTGTGCACATGGTTTAACTTGTATTGAACCCAGTATTACTAAAGTACTGGGCACAGGCTTTTTCTGTTTGGTATTTAACCAAGTGACACTAAAGAACTGGACACAGGGTTTTTCTGTTCGGTGATTAACACACTGATACTCAAGTACTAGGAACAGACTTTATCTGTGTGGTTTTTAACTCAGTGACACTCAAGTACTGGGAACAGAGTTTATCTGTGTGATACTTAAACAAGCGACACTGAAATACTAGACACAAGGTTTTTCTGTTTGGTATTTAACCTAATGACACTGAAGTACTGGGAACAGACTTTATCTGCTTTTAATTTGACCCAATGATACTAAAGTACTGGGTACAGGCTTCTTCTGTTTGGTATTTAACCCAGTGACACTCAAGTACTGGACAGAGACTTTATCTGTGTGGTTTTGAACCCAATGTCCCTCAAGTACTGGGGACATACCTTATCTGCATGGTGTTTAAGCAAATGTCACTAAAGTCCTGGGAACATTCGTTATCCGCACAGTGTTTACCCCAGTTATACTAAAGTACTGGGTACAGGTTTCTTCTGTTTGGTATTTAATCCAGTTATACTAAAGTACTGGGTACAGGCTTCTTCTGTTTGGTATTTAACCCAGTGACACTCAAGTACTGGGCAGAGACTTTATCTGTGTGGTGTTTAACCTAATGTCACTCAAGTACTGGGGACGTACCTTATCTGCATGGTATTTAACCCAATATCACTAAAGTACTGGGAACATTCGTTATCCGCACAGTTTTTACCCCAGTTATACTGATGTACTGGGCACAGTTTCTTCTGTTTGGTATTTAATCCAGTTATACTCAAGTACTGCTCACAGACTTTATCTGAGTGGTGTTTAACCCAATGTCACTCAAGTTCAGGGCACAGACTTTATCTGTGTGGTGTTGATACTAAAGTACTGGGTACAGGTTTCTTCTGTTTGGTATTTAATCCAGTTATACTCAAGTACTGGGAACAGACTTTATCTGCATGGTGTTTAACCCAATGTCACTCAAGTACAGGGCACAGACTTTATCTGCATGGTGTTTAACCCAATGTCACTCAAATACTGGTCACAGACTTTATCTGGGTGTTGTTTAACCATGTGATACTAAAGTACTGGGTACAGGCTTCTTCTGTTTGTTATTTAACCCAGTGACACGCAAGTACTACTACCACTCAAATACTAGGCACTTTATCTGCATGGTGTTTAACCCAGTGATAATCAAGTAATAGAAACATATTATATATGCTTGGTGTTTAACCCAGTGATACTCAGTTCCTGGGCATAAATCCAGAGCGACTTACTGATACAATCTTAGCAAATACAACTTTTATAATTCAAGCAAAGGACCCAATTGTAGCAGCTTGGCAGAGGTGGGATTTAAACCCTGGACCTTCTGGTCTACAGTCCAGTACCACAATACGACAGTAGATATAACATTTACACAGTCTAAGTTGTGGGAAGTGGTGTAGCAACAACAATCACTAGGTCTACTCTGTATATAGTCATTCAGAAAGGCTCTGAACTCATGTTGTCCCCCACATTTAAGATGAATAAATGGCTAACGAGTAACCGTTGACAAATAACCTTTACTTATCTTGGACAAACTAAATTTGCAGTTAGTGCAGCAGATACTGTGTGCACAGTTATTCAAACACCCTCAATTTAGTGCCCGGAGTGTCCTCCATATTACGTAAGGTGTAATTTTAGAGCACTGCTCTTTTGTCCTGGCTTATGTTTCCTAAGACCTATGTCATTAATATACTGCTCTTGGCCCTGACATCACGTAAGCCTAATTAATTAATGAACTTTATGTTTTAGCATTTGTCACGTCTGTCCCTTGGGGATTCACATGGAAATCAATGCTATGCCTTGGCATGCGATGAAGGTATATCTTGGCCATGCTCCACCGACACAGTGGCACTGAAGGCAACTGGCAGCAGTCAGGTGGAATAGACAATGAGGGATTAACAGCAGTCAAAGTGATCACACACAAGCACAACATTATGAGCCTCGGGTCTCCGCAGCGCATGCATTCTGTGTGCTTCATCAGATCACACTTTTGCATGTCAGCACATCTGAAACAGTACAGCTGACACATTAGTATTACACTGCTAATCACATACTGTACTAAATCATGAGAATCTGATAAAGTAGAGTAAATAGCCAGAGGTATGCAGACACCTATTTAAACCCCTAGTGAGAAATACAGACTGTATCTGTAACAAAACACCCAAATAAAATGAAAACATTTTGGCAGGCAGTGATCCAATTTTAGACACAAGCTATAGGGTGAGGCAAACCCGAGACAAACCATCTTTGAATGCCACCATCTTGAATTCAACTTCAGGTTTTCAAATGTGAAGGTAGTTGTGTGGAAAATCAAACTGATAGAGAATTGCACCAAAATAGTGTGCTTCATGTTAACGTAACTTTATTCATTTTCATGTTCAAATAGTGATTTTATGTGAAACCAGACCATATAGTCTACAAAATGTATTTGATATGCTGTCTACCATGTTTAAAAATAAAATTTTGTTCCGTTCCTGATAAACCTTTACCACAACAGCTGGCTGAATGCTAACACAAGCATCACCAGTTTTGTCTTTAAGATGAACACTATTCTGTATCTACAGAGAATAAACAGGTGCCTTGACATGACTCCACAAATCTGAAGAGGTTAAACCACTCGATTGGACCCCTATGATCCACTTTTGAGGAAACTGCACATCATGATAATCTCTGAGAATGTGTCTGTAATGAATGGGGTGCCAGCTTGTTGGAAAAAATCTGGAAATGTTCTATCGTCTGACAACAATGAAGGAAACAAGTTTGCTCTTAATGTTCCATCAGGGCCCACAATTTGTATACTCCATACACCACACCAAATCATGACTTCAGGTGAGATAACTGTGTTAGATGGATCAGTCCAGTGATGGATTGTGCCCGACTAATATAGGTCATTCTGTTTGTTGACATCACCAGTCACAAATAAATTTGCTTAATTAATGAACAGCATTTGATAGGGATAATTAGGGTTTATCTGAAATTGCTGTGTCACCCATTCTACCTGATGGTCAGAATTGTCCTTGGTCAGAGGTTTGCAGCATTTGAATTTTGTAAGGGTGCCATTTATGAGTAGGCAAAATTCATTGGGGCAATTAGAGTGGCATCCTAAGACATTTTCAAGTTCTCCAGGCTGCAATTCTCTCTTCTGTTGGCAGATGTTGCAAGTGTTCGTTTGTACTAGTTTTCTTTCATTTAGAATGGAATAAGCTGTACATATGACATATTTTTAATTTTCTATTATAATTCTTCAGACCTCAGTCATTGAAGGGAATGGAAATTGATCAGATGGACGTTAAATGGCACATACCTGTAGTTGGGTAAACTCATAAAGAACAATATATGGACTCTTACCATTTTGTTCATTGAAGTGCCAGCTGACAATGATAAATGTGTAAATATAATCTGAATTCTTGTTTAAATGTCATTATTTTACACTGTAGGTAGAGTGCATAATCAGGTCTGTGTGCCCTGAGAGCAAAATCTGAAATACTAAAAAAATGATGGCAGTAAATTAATCATGGCTTGTTTATAAGGCTAAACCTTTAAGATGTCTCCCCATGTTCTGTTATATAACCTAACACTGAGCCAATTTATTTACAAAGTAAATAAATGCGAAACTGAAGGACTGTCTGTCACCATGAACTTATGAGCCTAAATCAAAATGAGCATCTAATAGAACTGGAATATTAAAAGGTAAGCAATGTGGTTTAACATCCTTACATTAAATGAACAAGATGGTGGCTTGCTTAAAATTTCTGTTTTTTATTGTTGTTTATTTTGTCTTCTGAATAAATATTTCTGTAATTTAGTTATAAAATGGTACATGAGTTCAGTGTGTTGGGGTGTGTTGTAGGATTTAGCTAAGTTTCTGCTTTATGCTTTGCTGTCACACTGCTGTACTTAGTAAATGGTTTAGTAAAATTTACCTTTGAGTTATAGCATTTAGCAGACAATCTTATGCAGAACGACTTTCAACCTGATACAATTCAAGCACTTGTGGGTTAAGAGCCTTGCTCAAGGACCCAAGGGTGGCAACTTGGCAGGATTTGACCTTCTGGTTTATATTCCAGTAATTTCACTGCTAGGCTACCACAGTCCATTGCTGTCATGTGTTACCTAGTAGGGACTGAAAAAAGAGCAGGGGCATTTGTGTGGTGCAGCAGTCCTATATACTAGTCCACCACCGCAGGGTCCTGGGTTTGAGTCCTGATGGTGTGCTATGGCCCATTAAAGCGTCCCATAGAGACATGTTTGGCTGATTCAGAGGTTTGTAAGTCAGGTCAGGGGATCATCAACATCAACTCTTAATCTCGCTGCTAAAAAAAACTCCCAGCATGTTCTATATTGGTCCAAGTTGTTTTATGCTGGTTAATGCTGGTCTGGTGCTGGTTGGTTTATCTTTAGCTTGTGACCTTTCTTTTCATACTTTTTTTTTTTTTAGCAGGGAAGCCCTTTGATGGACTGGTGTCCTATCCAAAAAATCAAAACAAAACAAAACAAAACAAAAAAACAGAGCAGCTTCTGTAAAATGTAATACAAACATTAATACTATACATAATGCACAATATTAAATATAATGCCTTATTGGGATTTTTAATAATCTAATTTACCCTATGAAATGAATAATGCAGTACTTACATACATTTTTCCCATGATCATTTATTTGATTGAGTACTTTTACTTACGTAACATTTCTCAGAAGACACTGCTGAGACTGAAATCTGGGTCCCTGTGATGGTGGGCCAGTATGAGCCCTATGCCACCTGAGCATACTTTAAAACATGCTAAATATTTGCTAATCTCATGGTTTGCCCAACTATTTGTATGTGTTGAATGCAATATGTCAAAGTGTCAGCAAAGGCTTGGTCTTAGAATATAAATCTCAGCTACAGTGAAACCTGGGAGTATAGTGGCAGTCTTGCAAAGTTGTGAAATCAGTGGTAAGAGCCAGCAGCTGGAAACAGCAGTTCCTGATGGCCAAGACTTGAATACTGGATGGGGCTTGCAATGGATGCTGGTACGGCCAACTATGTGATAAACTGGCATGTTGTACAAGGTGTACCTCTGCCAGTGCCCAGTGAATTAGGCCTAAGGACCCTCCTCCATTACATTTAACTGTTTAGCAGATGCCCTTATCCAGGTCGACTTACGACTGATGCAGGTTTATAATCTAAGCAAATGAGTCTTGCTCAAGGACTCGAGTGGCAGCTTGGCAAAGACGGTATTTGGACCCTGGAATTTCTGGTCCATTGTCCAGCACCTTAACTTCTGTGCCACCACAGTCCTTCCCCATGACCCTGGCCAGGGTATGTGTGAGTATAACAGGGTGCTTTGCTTACCTAAATGAACACTGATATGCCTAGTATGCCTTTCACGTAGGCTGCAGCATGACACTACATCTGGGCGTCTGCATGTAGGTTTTTTTCAGGAAACAGAATTGATATTCTTGTGAGTAAAACAGATAACTCGAGCGAGTACCTGATAAGCAGTTGTTTTTGTAAAGTGCTTATGACCAGATGCTTTAATGGAAGCGACAGAGAGAAAGCAAGTGTGAGTACGAGGGCGAGAGCGCTCTCCATTTATCTTTCCTGTCACCATATTCATTCTGCCATTAAAAAGTCCTCTACTGAAAGTTAATGACAAGTAATCAGGCTGTATGTGTCACGGTGGAGAGTCAAAGGGTCCTCTTTCTGTCAGAGATGAGCTTTAAGAGCCATGGAGGTGGCAGATGAGAGATGAGTTCACTTTAATGTGTGGGATGAGTATCCCATTGTAATGAGGAGTATGTTGGGGACACAAATAACGCACAAGTGCAGGGTCTGTTCAAAAAAAAAAAAAGGTGCAAGGGGAGAGATTTTTCGGGGATGGAGACCGAGACTTTTTTCCGAAAATGGCTTGATACGTGATAAAGAGTTACTGGGATGATGAGGCACTGTTATATGCTGAACTTTAGCAAAGTTCAGAGAAATGCAATTAATACAAAATGCCATATACATTCAAGATTTCAATTCCCATTCAGTTTTTTCTTCATACGTTTTGTGCAGGGAGGGTTTAAATGTATTCATTGTATTTAAAAAATTGATTTATGTTGAAATCGTAATAAACGAATACAAAAAACACGAACCAAGTAACGTTTCAAATACCACATTTTTCATTCACACCATTCAGTTAGACAGGTCATGGTCTCCTTCACATTACTCACAATCTGCTATCACTCTCTGTACGTGTAGTTGCAGCCTGATGCGTGATCGAGCTTCACCCCGCTGCTCTGAATCAACCGTGATCGGACACTGGTGCCGTATTCTGATTCCACCTCCCTGCTTAAATGGAGCCACCTGCACTCCTTGATGCAGAAATCATCTCAACTGGGCACCAGACACTTCTGCTCTCCAGGCCTGCCAACACACAATTTCATTCAATTGAACCTTTATATTCCTCAAGAATTCTGTTTACAGTACGATTTGTTTGACTGGCAATGAACATTCATACCACAAATCCTGCTTTTTTTCCTTTGCATTTCAAGAATAGGTAAGTACTGATAAGTAAGTTAAGTTTAAAAATTACATTAATCTTCTGTACGTGGGGAGCCACGGAGGAGCACGACGAACGGCAGGGTCCAAGTCCAAACCACAAGGTTGATGTAATCCAACCTAAAGGGCAACGGGAATAATAATGGCAGAACAAGGACAAGTACCAACTGCCACAAAAATGCCTAGAAGATAATAATAATACTAAACAACGACAATGAAAATAATTAATAATGATACAATAATAGTAAGATATAGCCAAAAGGTACTGAAAGGGGGGGGGGGGGGTGGGGAACCCCCCCCCCCCCCCCCACCCCCCCCACAATAAGATAAACAGACTTGAACGACACTAAGAAACCAGGAAGACACGCTAAACTAAAGCACGAGCCATACAATACGAGGAAACACAGCTAAACTGAAAAGCAGGGGGAACTGACCACCGGCCTGGAGAAGCTAAGGAAGCTATAGCCGACCTTGAGAAGCTAACGGGTGCGAGTGGAGCAACCGGATACAACAGAGCGCTAACGTGGCTAGCCACAAAAACCAGTTACAGTGGAGACTAGGGGCTGTATCAATATGCGTACTTTCTCCTGTACTGGTTTCTCGTGTACTTCCGGTAACAGTTCCAGCCCCACACATGATGTTCATGATGTCCGCTGCGTTCACTCAAGCTGCTTCCGTCATCAGCTCCAGTCCTATCATACCGGCCACTCAATGCCGATGTGCATAGTTCACATTTTATTCGAATACGACTCCATGACTTTAGTTTCATTCTTGAGATTTATCATATTGCTGGACCAAGGAGGTTGGGTCCCTTTTTGAGTCTTGGTCTTCCAAGGTTTCTTCCTATAACACTCAGGGAGTTTTTCCTTGCCACTGTCACCCTAGGCTTGCTCAATTTGGGATTGGATGTAGTTATTAGGAGATAATCTAAACTTGTAAAGTTGCTTTGAGACAATGCTCCATTGTAAAAAGCACTATATAAATAGATCTGACTTGACTTGACTTGAAACGTCATCAGTGGCAGCCCAAGCACTGTTCCATTTCTAAGTTTGCATCTAACCAAGTCTACTTCAAATCCCCGGATGTCTTCTTGCTCTTCCCATATTATCGAGGATGCATCGGAGCAGATTTGTGCGGACGTGAACAGCGAAATATCCCACAATGCATTGTCAGCTCGGTAATGGCGGATGAGAGAACTCCCAAATGGATGTATAATTTGTAAAGTTATTTAGTTACTGTTATTGTGTCACGGAATGAAGTTATGAGATATTCTTTTTGGGCGAGAATGTAGTTGTTTAAAATTCAACTATGCGGTCAGTTAAAGATAAAGCTAACAAATAAAAAAATGCTCAGACGATTTCGGAGATGTGACGTAAGGTTATTAACGTATTTATTATGCATTATATATGTTATTTGTTCAGCCTGTATTCTAAATATGAATTGCTTGATATAAATTGAAGTTTAGAATTAAATTCCCTTCTAAAATCAGACTTGTTTGGTGCTCGCTTATGTTGGGGAAGGTTTTTATTTGCTTAAATAAAAATTAGGTTTTTATATGCTTAAATGAGATCGGTCCGTTGTTACACGTAGATTTAACTATTCAATGGAAAGTAAGAGATCTGAGCACTTCTTCCACTACTGACAGACTTTATACAAGATGTTTTAGGTATTTATCTAGGTGTAAAAAGTAAACCGTGTTGTCTCCATAGCCAAGTACGCTGCTGTTCCAATTGTAGAATAACCGAACTGCGTCCTCCCATCATCAGGAGAATGTACTCGCAAGTCGAACTTCCTAGTCCAGACTTAGGAAGTACGCAAGTCCAAACTTTGCGTACTTGGTATTGAGAAATGGCCTAGGAGAAGCTAACGGGAGCTAGCGGTAGCAACCGGATTCAACGTGGCGCTAACGTGGCTAGCAACAATAACCAGGTACAATGGAGATTAGGAGAAGCTAACAGACGCTAGCGGTAGCAACTGAATACAACGGAGCACGACGCAGCTAGCAACAATAGCCAGGTACAATGGAGACTACACACAGAAACTACCGAATAATCAATAATGTACATAATATGTTACAAAGTATTGAGTTGAACTTTTGTTATTGACCAAATACTTATTTTCCACCATGATTTACCACTAAATTCTTTAAAAATCCTACAATGTGATTTCCTGGATTTTTTTCTCATTTTGTCTCTCATAGTTGAAGTGTACCTATGATGAAAATTATAGACCTCTCTCATCTTTCTAAGTAGGAGAACTTGCACAATCAGTGGCTGACTAAATACTTTTTTGCCCAACTGTACATTATATGACTCCGTCACTCAGTAGAATAAGTACGATATAAGTGTATGAAACGCTTATGCGACCCAGCGACTTGGAACGCACATTACAATAAAATTATATACTTATATATTTACAACATTTAGCAGATTATGGAATATCGTAGGGAATTCAAATACTTTGCTACACAGAATTAGAAATTTTTGTTAAAGCATTGATATCCAGACTAAAATAAATTCAATACTTATGTTAGAATATTATTAGTACTTGTGCTAAAATTAGAGAATGTGTGTCGAAAATACAAAAGTAATTACTTTTTTTACAATAGGAATTAGCATATCGTGTTAAGTTTTTATTATGTTGCTAAAAAATAATGTTAGAAATCATGCTACAAAGAATTTAGAATATGTTGTACGCTTTAAATATCTACGCTACAAAAATCATAATACTAAATAGAATTATATCTGGTGCTATAAATACTGCATATGCGTTGTCTTTCAAATAAAGTCGTAATTTTCCTGTACTTCAAAATTGTTATTGCACATATAAAAGAAATTACTTTGTGATCAAGCTGGTTACAGTTACACTCATTAACCAAATTACTCTTATTGCCAATTAGAAGAATAACAGTTTTGTAATGAAAGTTGTCATTTTGCTTACCCCTGCTGAGCTAAAGGATATTGCAGTTTCCCTTACCATTCTGAGTTACTCATTATCCGAATAAGATTAATGATGTAGTTGTATCAACAACATACACAATGTCAGCTTTAATTTTAAAGCAGCACTGTTGTACAGAAACAGACATTTGTATTATACTGAGAATATTTTTGCATCAGCTGCAGAATGCTTTTTAAAAGGTCACTCGGTCTATGTTTAATCCCGTTTTCCTGCAGAGGGTCACTTGTTTAAATTATTAATTTGATTTCAGCCACCAGCCTCTCAGTAATCAGGTAGATTAAAAATGGAAAGATGGAAGGATGGAAGGATATCTGTGAAGCTAGTGTGTGTACACTACTTGGAACACCGTCAGGGACATGTGGCTTAAGCGGCTCTCATCAAACATCAGGGTGGTGACATGAGAGACTGAAACAATGCTCTGCAGTCTTATTTGAACAATAAATCCGACTAATCTCTTACCATAGCTCAAGTGTCTTCAGTGACCATTCTGAGGTCTGGATTAAAACAGATGTCAAAAAGTGCCATTTGCTTGTTGACCCTCAGCGGGTTCACAGCTTGAAAATTGTATAGGCTAAGCACATGCCAGGCTAATGTGCTAGATGAAGATGATTATGATGAGAGGCCTGTTGTGCCCTTGATGTGCAAAGGGAGGCTGCAGGATGCTGCTCTCATCACTCGCTGAGCATTGTTTTTGGCTGACTGGTGCAGGCTTGCATCATGACTCACTTTCAGTTACTTCCCAGCTCTGATCTTGTGCTAAATGCCAACCTAGCTGGTCACCCATTCAGTGGGAAAGACAGTTTGTCATGGCATGAACGAGCTTGCGCCTCCATGTGTGTCTCTTCTGTGTGCATTGATGTGTGTGTGTGTGTGGGGGAGAGAGACACACAGACAGAGAGAGAGTGGGTGGTTATCTCTGCTCGTGCATCAGCAGTGATCAACAGTGATTAAAAGTGACATGAGCCACAGAGGGCACACGCCAGTGGCACTTCTCAGACAAGGTGTCATGGCTGTCCTCAGCTTCAGCATGTTGTATTCCCAGACAGTGACAACGTAGGTGGCAACAGGCCTGACCTGCTGCGTTGTTGGTTTAAACACAGTTAGTGAAAACACTTGGTTCGATATTGTGTCATTAAAACTGCTATGAAGTCATTATTGTCTGACACTAGTAGAATAACTATGCTATAATTGTATTACAATACATATGCTACAATAAAATTAGAATTCTTATGTTTACAACATTTAGCATATGTGCATAAGAATTAGAATGCTTGTGTTAAAATAAAATTAGAATACTTTTGCTACAACAGACTTAGAATATTGTGTTAAAGTTTCGATTACCTAAATTGCAATACTTATGTTACAATAGAATTAGAATACTTGTAGTAAAATAAAATTAGATAGGAAAATAATGCGTGTGCTAAAATACAATTGGAATACTGTTATTATAATAGAATTAGAATATTGTGTTTGTAACGATGATGCAAGCCCTCCAGCTTGCATCCATCTTGTTTAGCTCCCCATGCCTTCTTCTTCCTACACAGCAGGTGGGGCTGTAGCCACCTGCTGGTCTGTCCTATATATACCCCTCTTCGTGTGCACTTTTGTGTCTGACTTCTTCACTCCCTGGTTGGCTTGGCTCTCGCCTGCTCCTGTCTCATTACCTGGTTTGTCCTTTCATCTTTGTATCTTAGTCCCTGTTCCCATGTGTGGTCTCTAGTTTTCTTTGGCTCCCTGTTCTATGTTTCAGCTTAGTTTGATTGTTCTATGTTTAAGTTTAGTTTGTTTGTTTGTCATACCTGTTAACATTTGCCTTGTTAGCCCATTAGCTTATTGATGAGTATCCAGAGGATCACCTCAAGTGGGAGTACCAGCCTCCCTTAAACTTGTATGCTCAGGACTCTGAGGTGGAGATTCCCAGTCCAACCATCACCCTCCAAAACCTGAATTGTGGTCTCTCACGCTCCGCCAAGAAGCGCCGCAGGAAATGGAGGACCGCACTCGCTAGCTCGGCACCGGAGCCCACGCTTGCTATCTCGGTGCCGGAGCTCGCACTTGGTAGCTTGAAGCCAGAGCCCAAACTTGCTAGCACCATGCCCACATCATCGTACGCTAGCCGCCAGACTGGTTCACAGCTTGCGAGCCACGTGCTGGGTCCCCCTCTCACCGACTGTTCTATTATTACCTGGACCAAGCTGGATTCGGCACTCACCACGTGTTCGCTCCTGACCCCCGCTCACCTGGCCATGGCGCAAGTCCAGCAGGTACTTCAGGGGGTCTTGGAATCAGTGCGTCCGACCAGAGAAGTGATTGGGTCACGGTCCAAATTGCTGAGACTCTTGGGCTAAAGAAACTCATAATGGACTGATGGGCTGTGCTGGGAGCTGTCGACTCGGCAATGGCCCAGGGACTCACAATTACGGGATCATGGGCGGTTTCACAACCTGTGCCTCCAGGGTCCGACATGGCGCTGCCCCCTGGGATCGTCGATGAGTAGAGCCAGAGCACGTTGCTCACCCCACAAGACGCCCAGAGCTTCCCACTCCATCTAGAGGATGTCCAGAGTGCGTCAGTCGCCTCAGAGGACATCCAGAGCATGCCGGCCGCCCACTTAGATCCATAGTTCGGCGCGGCGACACCTCCACAGAGACCGTTACAGCTGTGCCCGCTCCAGAGCACATCACGACAGCGTCCGCCTCAGAGACCATCCAGAGCACGCTGCCTCTCCCTGAGGATGTCCAGAGCATGTCGCTCACTCTAGAGGAGGTCCAGAGCTTCCCGCTCCTCCCAGAGGATGTCCAGAGTGCACTGCTTGCCTCAGTGGATGTCCAGAGCGCGTCGCCCACCCCTGAGGAAGTCCAGAGGGACCCCTTAGTCCCACAGTCCGGCGCGGCGATGCCCCCACAGTCGCCCTCTCCTGAGTCTGTCAAGACGGCGGCCGTTCCAGAGTCGGCCACGGCAATGACCTCCGCCCCAGATTCAGTCACGGCAGCATCTGTCTCTGAGCCTGACTCGTACTATCCTTCCGGCCTCCCACCACCCACCCGGGTTCATGATGGGGACCTCACTCACTAGCAACACGCCAGCGACTTGCTCAGACACAGTCCGACGGCGACTCCGATAACCAGCGATCTCTTGCAGTGAAATTACAATCCTGATTGCCAGCAGCTTGACACCGGCACCACACACCAGCAGCTTAATGGCGACCCCTGCCCAGGTCAACGCTGCCCCAGGGGTCCCCAGAGATTCCAGGTCATGGACTGCACCCCCCTGGTGGCGGATGATGCCGTCTTTGTTTGCCAGGTTGCATCCGGAACCTCAGTTGGTCCCTGCAGCCCTAGCTACAACCACCAGGACTTTCTGGCCCGGAACTAGTTCGCCCAGAAACTGTGTGCATACGGGACCCCTTAGGACTCCTGTGGAGAGCATAGTCCCGTGGACCAGAACTGTGCCTGTGTGGCCTGTGAGGCCAGTCTCCTTCCTCTTGTTGTCCCCTGTCCCCCCCCTGGCACATTAACTGATTTATCCCTTCATCTTTGTTCTCTGAATCTAAGTCTCTGTTCTCATGTGTGGTGTCTAGTTTTCTTTGGTTCCCTGTTGTATGTTTAAGCCTAGTTTGATTGTTAGCTCTTTGTTTGTCATACCTGTTAGCGTTAGCCTTGTTAGCCTTTCTGTTTGTTTGTTAGCCCATTAGCTTGTTGTGTGTGTTATTTGTTAGCTGTTAGCCCTGTGTGTTTTCTTATGTGTTATTGGATGTTAGTTGTCTTTGTCACTGTTCTTAGTTTAAGTTTCTTGCTTCTGTGCCAAGAGCGTGACAGTGTTACAGTTTTAATTGTATTATCTAAAAAATAATTAGAATACTTACATGTATGCTAAAATAGAATTAGAATTTTGTCTTAAGGGATATGATTATCTATGCAAAAAAATTATCATACTTAACAGAATTAGATCTTGTGCTACTTTACTGCTATCACATCGGCTGCGGCTGCTTTGCCTTACCGCCAGAGGTCACCATTGCAGGAATTTTAGTTGGCACCGTGTGTGGTTCAGAGGTCATTTGTGTAGGTATATTTATCTCACACAGATGGCTGCTCATTGCGAAGTCTTGTTCATCCCTTATACGGCAATTATGAGCATTTACCAAATGTTACTTGGCTACCTCATGTATGATCTTGTGCTTTCGAATTACAATGTAAAATATACAGACAGTACTATTACAGTACTCAGTGGTGAGAGTATTAAATTTTTCATTTTAATTTCAGGATACTATATTAAGATACTAAAGTAAGTTTTGGGACCTCCCAAAACAGGTTATAATAATAATAATAATAATAATAATAATAATAATAATAATAATAATAATACTTTAAACTAATGGAACAAAGTATCCATGACCATGTTCATATGATTAATTCACCACTTAAATAAATCTGGACCAATTGGCAACAAAGTCGGTTAAAAATTGATGGTGACAAAATGGGAAGTATTAACAGCTAATTTGGATTTGTAATGAGGTCATCTAGGTAAACCCTAAATCTCTTAAGCAGTGTAAAATAATTTATTTGGGGTATTTGTGTCAAGACATGTTTATCATGCAATAGGACAAGTAATCATAACTTACAGTTTAGATCACTTATAATGAAAATAATTAAGTGCTGTGCATTTCTAAAGCAGCAGATTGAAAAGTGGAAAATGTCCATGTCTACACTGAAATAGTAGCAAATCTTCTTTAAAGCATTGCAAGGCTTATAAATGAGCCATTTTCACTTTCTGTTTACTAGGTTTTTCACTTACATATTGTGTTAAGTAATTGAAGAGCATGTCCAAAAAACATATCAGTGTGTATTTGTAAAAAAAAAAAAAAAAAAAACCTAACCAATGACTAGATGTAGTCCCACTTGTGGCCGCTGGCATAACACAGTGCAATTATGAAGTGTCACTTTGACATGAGATAAAGAGAAGTAAAGGCCATCAGGATATATACCCTGCAGAACAATGTCACTATGATGTGAAAATTGTTTTTGATTTAAAAAAACGAGACAATAAATGAGTAGGAACAATAAATTAATATTGAAATGAAAAAAGAACACATTGTTGGAAAGAAGAAAAGAAAACATTGATAAAGAAGAATACCAATTGAAATACAAAGTATTTATGTAAATTTTCTTTGTTAGTTGATAACTCTAAACAACTCAGTTTCAACATCTCAATTTCCTTCGGGATTAATAAAGTATCCATCCATCCATCCATCCATGCATCCATCCATCCATCCATCCATCCATCCATCCGGTTTTTTAAACAAACAATTTAATTACAAATGTTTTGGACCTTCTTTGTTAATATGTGGAGATGTGGAAGTAGGTGGTTACATTGCCTGAGTTCTGTGCAGATCTTGAAATACAGGAAAATAAAGCTAAACAGAATCTACATTCAGGCAGTCAGCACAGCTGAGAACACTCTGATTGACTGTCACTCACACATAAGTCTTTCTGTCAGTCAAATAAAAAACAGACAATGCCCTGACTTGTGAAGAAGGCAAGCCAATGTGAATGTTAAGTTTCTGGAACTGAGAAGGAAAATGCCCAATGTCCAAATTAATGTCTCTAACTTAATTTATTTTACTATCCCTGGCAAATGATGGAGTCACCACATTTACAGGATGTTCATCCAGCTTTTTTACTTGTAGCAAATAAACAGATCACATATATCTTATGAAAATGAACCATGATTTTACTATGGTAGTTTATGGTAACCATGGTTATTGTACAGTTAACCATGATTCTACAAGGAATTACTAAGGTATTGTATGGTATCTATGTTTATAATATGATTCTGCCTTGGTTTTTCTATTGTAGTTTATACTGGCTTTACTATGACATTTTATATTAACCTTGGTTATTGTACAGGTAATCATGATCATGAATACTTTGCCCAAGTATTCAAATGCCTAATTTGTTTGCATTGCATATTCCATTCAATTGCACCATTTACAAAAGCTCATTAAGTGCAGCATATACAATTTTGATATCAATATGCAATACTATTTCGTCATCATACAATACTACATCATGTACCATAATTGTCAAACACTGTATAAAACAGCAGTAAAACAAATGTTCATTTTGACATAAAATGTGGAATCATAGAAGTTTTGCAGCAGCTCTGAACTAGTTTCAACTGAAATTACTAAAGGAACATAATGTTTGTGCTTAACCATTAAAAAACACACTTTCTTATATACATTGTTTAGCATTCGTAATAGAGATACCTTAGTAATCATAGTTTCTGTTCTGCCAAAAAAAGCATGGATACCATCCTATGTTTAATTGAAAATATGGTAGGGATACCATTAAATAAATCAACGAAACGTATAGTTTTGTTTCTGCTGGAAACTATATGTACACCATCCCATGGTAAAACCATAGTATAGATACAATAGTAACCATGCCATAAATTTCTTTCTGCCAAATAACCATGGATACCATAGTATCCATGCCATACCATCATTTGCATAAGGGATATGACACCAAACAGGTTAATAGCTGATTGTTATGGTTTTATGATGCATACCTTAAACAAATTTAATTAGAAATGTTTTAATTAATAGCACTTTTTTTTTCAGGTCAAGCAGAGGAAAAATATGGAATCGCACAATACTGAGGAAAAATATATAAATCAATACAATATTGTACTTGGTTCTATGATCACCTGGTAATTTGCAGTAGCTTGAATTCTAAAACAAATACAGGCACATTTCTAATAATGCAAATAAGTCTGCAAACTTTATGAACAAGAGAGTTCTCAGTTGAAACAATGGAAAGCATTACAGAAATCAACACAGAGCATGGCAAAAGATGATGGCTGTGTCTAACATTTACAGCAAGTATAAACAAAATAGGAAGGTTTTAAAAAACATGTAGACCGATGAAGACATCAAAGCATCAGGATGGAAAACCTAAAGCAATTTGCCTTGAAAATAGAAAATGCACAGCAAAACGTGAAAAATGAAACAACGGAAATATGAGTCAATGCTTGTGACAGAACTGAAATCAGCAGAATGAAATTGGATTTGTATATAGGAAAGCTAAAAACAAAAGCAGAACCATTACCTAAACAGAACATAATAAGGTTACAGTACAGTCATGGAATGTGAATTACTGGATGACAATGCTATTTAGCGATGAATCTTGAATCTGCATTGGCTGGAACTTTTGTCTATTGTAACCATTGCTTCAACAGTCAATGTACAGGCAGTATATGACATTTTCCCATTCCATCTATAGAAAATAGATTTGCTGATGATGAAGTCATTTTCAGAATAATAATGCTTCTTGCCAAAGAACAAAGACTGTTAAAGCTTTTCTTCAGGAAAGGCATATCGACTCCATGACATGGCCTGCAAACAGTCTGGATCTCGATCCAATTGAAAATGTATACAAAAAAGAGGTCCATGACAAGGCTTTATTGCAAAGCAATCTGTCAACTGCAATTTGACAAAGCTGGAACCAGCTTGATGTGGAAAATTGTTTTTCATTTGTGAAGTCCATGCTTCAAAGAAGTCAGGCCATCATAAAAGCCAAAGAAGGAGTAACAGAGTACCAAGGGTGATTTTTTTTGTTGTTGATGATTCTATAATGTCTTCCTCAGTATTGAGTCATTTGATATTCTTCCCATACTTGATCTGAAAAAGAATATGCCATTAATTAAAATAATTTATATTAATTTGTTTGAGTTATGTCTCACAAAGCCAGAATGTTCAGCTATTAAACAAATATTGTGGTGTCATATCTGGCTTCTGTTTATTTGCTACAAAGTTTAAAAAAAAGCTGGGTGAACATCCTTTAAGTGTGCCGATTATGTAAGTTTTGCCAGGGGTAGCATGGAATCAATTTGTTCATGTATCATGGATTTTACCAATTAGTTGTATCATCTCTTTGAAAAATGGCTTGTGGACAGTACAGAGGATTACACCTCATTCTGCAGTGTGTACTGTTAATATTAGGAAATCAGCAACATTCTCTTACTGACATTTTCCAAACAGCAATGCCTGCTGCCTTTCTAATAGTATCTTGCTGTACTGTTTTCTAAAAAATAGTTTTTCTTTTAGCAATGTTAATTATAGGCTTTTGTTTATGAGCTCCTTTATATGAATGCATGTTGTTTTATAAAGACCCCTTGAAATAACTACCTCTTAGATGGATGAAAGGGTGGATGGATCAATGGATGTGTGGGTGGATTGGTTGATGGATTTATGGATGGATGGATGGATGACAGACAGACAGAGAGAGAGAGAGAGAGGCTGTAAAAAGTAACCTATAGAATCTAATAAAAAAAAAAAGTGAGGTAACAATTCACACTCATTTTTTATGGGTAAATTTCACACCATATTTTGAGTAAACAACACCTAAATTGAACAGATTTGGGATTCTAAAAGAAAGTAGGTTAAGTCTACCTAACATTTCTGTCACATCTACACGCACACCTGCGCACCACACCCACCTTCTACCACTTTCTTTCTCTTTTACCTTCCAAGCACCTGCACCTGTCTCTCATTTTCTAGTCATTTCCTTTCCTCTATTTATACCCTTTCACTCCCTAGTCTGGTTGGGAAGTCTCGTGGTTTCTATTTTATTCTTAAACTCCCGCTTCACGGACCAGCTTATCGCGCTCTTACCTAGTTTTTTTTCCTTTCTATCTTTGATTTCGGCTCTCATCTCTTCCTATTCGGCTCTGGTCTTCCTCGCCTCGTCCGTATTCCTATATGTTTTGTTCATTTAGTTTTGCCAGTTCTTTTCAATAAATGTCATCTTATGTCTGATCCACTCCCTGTGTGTGTCTTCTGTCACTAAGCCGGCATCACAATTTCTCAATATATTAAACAAACAGTTACTTACAAAAATTGAGTACAATTTTCTTTCCAATTTCTAGTAGACGATCTGAAATCAATGAAATAATAATATTTAAGAAAACATGAGAACTGAAAGACAAGCTTTGATCTTAAGGAAAATCTGTATTTCACTATTTTACCAATCAGTGTGGTTGTAACGATGATGCAAGCTTGAGGGCTTGCAACAATCTAGTTTTAACTCCCCCTGTCGCTCTTCTGTTTCGACAGCAGGTGGGGCTGTTGCCACCTGCTGTCCTTTCCTATAAATACCCCTCTTCCTGTGCACTTCCTTTGTCTGGCTTCTTCACTTTGTGGTTTGCCTTGGCTCCTATGTTCTCCGGTCTCCTATCATAGTTTGTCTTAGTATTCTAGTCTCTGTTTTCTTGTCTTCTTTCTAGTTTTCTCTGGTTATTTGTGGTTACTTGTTCTATGTTTAAGCTTTGTTTTATGGTTAGCCTTGTCATTGTTTAGTTAGCCTGTTAGCTTATTGTGTGTGTTCTTTGTTAGCATAGTGTTTGTTTTCTTATGTGTTTTTGGATGCTAGTTGTTTTCCTCACCATCCTTAGTTTAGGTTTCCTTGGTCTGTGTATGTTATTTTTCACTTTGTCACCTGTAAATAAACCCCAGTCACTTATGTCTGCCTTGTTTGTCCTTCCATGCCAAAAGCGTGACAGTAAGCCAGACCATATAATAGACATAGCAAGTGTCTCCTATGGTGCATAGTATGTGGTCAGACTCCTCTGACGATGATTATCCTGAAGATCACTTCAAGTGGGAGTACAACCCTTCCTTAACCTTGTGTGGTCAGGACTGTGGCCTCTTCCGCTCAGCCAAGAAGCACTGCAGGAAGAGGAGGACCATGCCCTCTAGCTCACTTGCTAGCTCGATGCTGGAGCCCACACTCGCTAGCTTGAAGGTGGAGCCCACGCTTTCTCGCACCACACCCACATTGCCGTACGCTAGCCGCCAGCCTGGGTAACAGCTTCCCAGCCATGTGCTGGATCCCACTCTCACCAGCTGTTCTGATATCCCTTGGACCAAACCAGATTCGATACTCTTCAGTCCCAGCAAAAGACCTGCACCCCTGCGTTTGCTTTTGACCCCAACTCACCTGGCCATGGAGCGAGCCGATGAGATACTTCAGGGGGTCTTAGTGTCTGTGCATACCGCCAGAGAGGCAATGGGGTTTACGGTGTTTATAGCTGAGGAGTCTGGGCTGGAGAGACTTATAATATACTTACTGGCTGTGCTGGGAGCTGTCGACTTGGCGGTGGCACAGGGATTCGCGGTTGTGAGATCGTGGGCCATCTCACCACCAGCACCTCCACAGGGCGTCAAGAGTCGCTCGGAGAGTGCCAAGAGTGCGCCCGCCTTGGACAGCATCCAGAGCGTGCTCACCTCGAAGAACGCCCAGTGTGCCCACGTCGAACAGTGTCCAGAGCCTGCCCGCCTCAAAGAACCCTCAGAGTGTGCCCACCTCGGAGGACACCCTGTGGATCAGAACTGTGCCTATGTGTCCCTTGTGTCTGGTTTCCTGTTCCTCCTTGTTGTTCCCTAGTCTCCTTAGTCTCGTGTTTGTACCTCCTATATTTTGGCCCCCTGCTTTGTTTTTGTTTGTGTTTTGCTCTGCTTCCTTGGGTTAGTCTGGGTCTGTCTGGTTTTCTTGCTTTCGTGTTCCTGTCCTTTGCGCTTCGGAGCCGCGCCTTCAGAGGGGGGTTATGTCACGATGATGCAAGCTGGAGGGCTTGCAACAATCTAGTTTCAAACTCAATCAAACTCCCCCTGTCACTCTTCTGTTTCAACAGCAGGTGGGGCTGTTGCCACCTGCTGTCCTTTCAAATATATATACCCCTCTTCCTGTGCACTTCCTTTGTCTGGCTTCTTCACTCTGTGGTTTGCCTTGGCTCCTATGTGCTCCGGTCTCCTATCCTGGTTTGTCTCTTGCTCTTTGTCTTAGTATCCTAGTCTCTGTTTCCTTGTGTTCTTTCTAGTTTACTCTGGTTATTTGTGGTTACTTGTTCTATATTTAAGCTTTGTTTTATGGTTAGCCTTGTTAATGTTTTGTTGGCTTGTTAGTTTATTGTGTGTGTTCTTTGTCACTTGTGCCTACTTCAATAAGTTCTTCTACACCCCTCCCAAATCAGTATAATCTATCTACAGTGTACTTTACAGCGTAGATAAATATATTACACAGAAATAATCTATGGGTAAATGACACATATTCTAATTAGTAGTGTGTGTCTGAGTGTTTCAGCCACAGTCATAAATCGAAATCAACAATACACCAACCACAGTAGAATGGGTCATACTGACAAGCTTAGTGAGTCATACAAAGTCACTTTTTAAACAAGTCTGTCAAATGTATGCCGTGCTACAGCTGCCTGGTGAACCATAAGTCATGTTATTGTGAACTGGAAATGTCAAGAAGCAACCAGACATGAGCCTTCAATTGAGTTTCTTAGTTCCAGTGAAGGAAATCCTAATGCTACTCTATATAGTGATATTCTATGGAATTGTGTGCTTCCAATTTTGGGGGAACAGTATGAAACATTCCCTTTCCTGTTTCAGCACAACAATGTCATGTTCATGCAGGTATATAAACAACCTCTTAACTATGTTTGATGTTCAAGAATGTGACTGGCTTGAAAACATGCACTGTCCTAAACCCCAGTAAACATTGTTGCACTGAGCTGGACCTTAGACCAGATCTTACTGTGTAACATCACAGCCAATACATAGCATAATACCACAGTCATATTCTAAGGAAGCTACAACTATAAATTTCTATTCATGTTCATAATTTTTTAATGAATTGTTTCACAATCATTGTTGTATGTGATGGCCAATTGTCGAATAACTTTTGGCCATGTAGTGCAGATACATAGACAAAAAGACAGACACCTGAGGCATATGTATATTGCCATTGGTGGCTGGAGCCCTCCAGAGTGTGAAGAAGGCTTTAATTCAATGCTAACAGGGCTAGAGAGCTGACTTCATCTCAGTAGGGAGTGTCTGCTCTGCTAATAGAGTCAATGGCTATTGACAGAAACAGCTGACAGCAGCGATGCACACAACAAAAGTTGCCCCATGCTGCAAATTCTCATCGACATGGCCAAGGACTAACTCATCACTACATCAGGCTTAAACTCTAAATTACCGCATTCACATCCTTGCATATTCAGGTATTGGATTCAGCATAAACTGAGTAGGCGGTTTGAATATTAGTTCATCAGGGACCATAACGCTGCTTCTCTGGTACAAAAGGGGTTTCTTTTTAATTAGAAATACACCAGATTTTGTTGTTACTAATATGACTTTATGTATATTATTTATAGGCCTATATAGACTATATGTACACACTAAACCCCTGATTTCCCAAATAAAAAGCAATTTGTCATTTGTGCATGACAACATGCACAAAGAAGGTGGATAAAACGATATTTAAATTAAGTTTTGTGTGTACTATTAGTTCTCAATAACCATAGTGAGTTCAGGTCCCTCAAACAAACTGCAGATGCAATATCACTTAAAGAGCTGTATTTTTTACCCAAAGTACCTATCCATTACAAGGGACATATTATATAGAACCTTTTTTTCAGTAACACATAAACTACAGTGCACATAAACTACATTTGGGTATTTTGAATGCTTACCAACCCACAAACTGTAAAATCAGACAACGCAGTCAGTTTTTGTGGTTTTTGGGCTGCCTAAGTCTGAAAACATGGGATTCAACAAGCCATTCTGATCTGGCTCAGTTTCATATGTCACAAACCGGTTAATTATAGTTAAACCGCAATCCGTCTGAGTACCTCCACCCACAGCTTGAGAACTGTTTGGATCTGCTATCTGCCAAAGCTAAGAGCTAAATAGCAGAACTTTCTGTTGTTGGATGCACAAATCAGTGGCTGAAGTCTATTTTAATGGCAGGTTCCCAGCTACAGTCAACACAAAAACCTGAAGTTGTTTTCTAACAGGAGCTTTACAAGAGATTTATGAATAGGAAGGCTAAGTTTTAACTAGGGTGGTCCAGAGATTAACCCGATATGAGAATTTTTAAAAATGACCCAAAAAGGTCTGCATTATGAAACTGGCATAACATTAAAAACATACAGCTATTTGGAGAAAAAGCCTGACAGCAGCAATTTCTTTGAAGAGATATGAAATCTGGTTTGTATTATATCAGTATAGGTCTTATATGACTTAATTATTATTCATCCACTAACAAGAGGTACAGATCAAGCAAAGATACAAGCAATGTTACTGCAGTAGCAGGTCCTAAATACAGCATGTTTAATAAACTGGATAACTGAATTTTTAGAACAACGTGACATTTGACAGCAGAATTAGTTAATTTTTATTTACTTTCAAACCAGGAAATATTAACAACTCAAAGTCCACTGCATCTCCAGCCAGAGGACAAAGGGCTATTGGTAAACCCCCAGCCCAAAAGGAATAAAAAGTGACAGTACCAGCTTTTTAAATCTAATTTTGTTAGCAAAGTAAAGTTTTTCTTAAATCCAGTAAACACAATACATCAAATAGCTTTAATTATGATAAAACTATCGTAGATCTTTTTTGAGTTTAATTTTTAGACTGAGTAATCATCATATACTATTTATTATGTAAAGAGATAGTGTGCAACACGTAAGTGTGTTGGCTTTATTTAAGATGTTTTAACTTGCGTATTTTGAAAAGCGATGCAGAGCTAGAGAACATTTTGGGGGGGGGGCAAAAACAGGTCAAATGATGTCAGTAGTGTTCACTCTGCGCTGAGATAACTCACATCGTAAGTCAAACAGATTGTAAGTATTTACATTATTATTGAACATAGTAGTTTAGTAACATTGTAAACAGTACATTGTTTATTTTTTTTTTATGTGCACAAGTTCTTTATATTCAAAGTCACCATTTTTGCGATGCTTAAGTCCTTAAGAACCTGGAGTCAACCTTAAAATAGTTGGGATCAATTCTTCATACATAAACCGAATCGTGCCACATTCAGAACACGCAGTTAAGCTTATGATATCATATAACAATGAAGTCAATTGGAATTTCACATACAGCTCATGAACCCATGAATCAGACTGGACTGGGTGAACAGAGCACTCATTATTATTTAAAGAAACAGGCACTCAATACCAATCATTGTAAAAAGGGCTTTTTAGACAGGGTGAAAAGGGTGCTCTGCTGTCCGACCTATGTTGCAATTTGAACAAAGCCTGTCACAGACATTTCATTAAGGCCCCAGGGAACTGTGTTAACTTGTGGAAAAGGGGTATAACATGTCACCTTTAAGGCAAACCGATGTGTCATCTTATTCATTTGAAAGACACAGTTCTCTCTAGACCTGTTTGTAAATGAGCTTGCACGGGCAATACTTTGCATGTAAATGGTACTTTGCATGGGTTCCCTGTACGAGCTTAAATAAATGAATTCTTTACTTTGCACAGTCTCCAGAAAATTCGAGCTGAATCTTGTATCTCTAGAGCAGCTGCCTCAGTGATCTAAAGAGTGTGAATGTGCATGTTCAGGCTTTAGCCATATTTAACATGCAGACTTGATTATCTCCTGCCACTGTGAAATTGGCTCATTCAAACAGATCCCGCTCTCTTACTACATAGGAGTCACTTAGACATCACAATTCTTGGAAAATCAAATTATAGAACCATTAATTTGTCTAGGTAATCTAGGCTGTCAGATGCATTGGAGAAGCAATCTCTGAAGACTGCGTTCGTCAAGTGTGTGATGCCAGTAGAAGAGAAGGATTATCTAATTAGCAGGAGAGGAGAGGAGCAGGGAGCATATGAATGTTATCACTCTCCAACATCCAACTAAAAAGAAATATTACATTTCCAGGCTGTTTATAAAGGAAATATTTGAAACTCATCACATACCGCCATGAATAAATTCTTTTTTTTTCTTTGGCTGTAACAAGACTCATCCAAAGATCTGAGCTTGCTAGTTACTTCTACCATGGACAAATAATTATGAGCATCTCATCTTCTTTCTTTCACACTATGCGTTGTACTGTTCAACATTTATTGCATTGTTTTCACACCAGTATTATAACATTCTGCTGGAATGCTAGTGGCCCTGTATGAGTAATGATGCTCTGATCGAAGTAAAAGGCAATATTGTAATATTGTTAAGGCAATACTGGCACAATTCATATTATTGGCTTATGGTGGAAGTACAATGAAAGTACAGACAGCCAGTGATTTCATTTTTAAAAATAGCTTGTTTATGCTTATCATACATGAAGTAATTAATGGGCGTGCTTTGTAAGGAAATGATAAAAATGACAAATGATATAGGAAACAATAAATTGCCTCTCCGAAGTTGCATGCATGCTTAACTGTGGTTTATTTCACTTTGTGCCACAGCAGCTTCCCACTAGTTACATGTTTCCTTTGCTATAATGTCACAATTTAAAGCAGTTTAACAGATTTTACCTTCATTTAAGCAACTATAATCAAGACAGTAACAACAACAACAATAATACAGTATATATATATATATATATATATATATATATATATATATATATATACAATGATTATTATACCTACAGTCAACTATCTCAATGACAACAAACCTGGGATGTGAAACTCCAGAGCACTATGAATCACAACAATAGGTAAGCACAGTTACACCAATCGTGAAGTGGGAATGAAATTTATTGGATATTTTAAAAACATTTTTTTTTAGAAATAAAAAACTGAAAGTGGGGCGTGGCAAAATTATTCGATTCGACCCCTTTACTTTCAGTGTAGCAAACTCACTCCAGAAGTTCAGTGAGGATCTCTGAATGATCTGATGTTGACCTAAATGACTGATGATGATAAATAGAACCCACCTGTGTGTAATCAAGTCTCCGTATAAATGCACATGCTCTGTGATAGTCTCAGAGTTCTGTTTAAAGCGCAGAGAGCATCATGAAGACCAAGGAACACACCAGGCAGGTCCGAGATACTGTTGTGGAGAAGTTTAAAGCCGGATTTGGATACAAAAAGATTTCCCAAGCGTTAAACATCTCAAGGAGCACTGTGCAAGCGATCATATTGAAATGGAAGGAGTATCAGACCACTGCAAATCTACCAAGACCCGGCCGTCCCTCTAACTGATCAGAGATGCAGCCAAGATCACTCTGGATGAACTGCAGAGATCTACAGCTGAGATGGGACACTCTGTCCATAGGACAACAATCAGACGTACACTGCACAAATCTGGCCTTTATGGAAGAGTGGCAAGAAGAAAGCCATTTCTCAAAGATATCCATAAAATGTTTGCCACAAGCCACGTGGGAGACACATGTGGAACATGTGAAAGAAGGTGCTCTGGTCAGACGAACGTTTTGGCCACAATGCAAAACGTTATGTTTGGCGTAAAAGCAACACAGCTCATCACCCTGAACGCACCATCCCCACTGTCAAACATGGTGGTGGCAACATCATGGTTTGGGCCTGCTTTTCTTCAGCAGGGACAGGGAAGATGGATGGAGCCAAATACAGGACCATTCTGGAAGAAAACCTGTTGGAGTCTGCAAAAGACCTGAGACTGGGACGGAGATTTATCTTCAACAAGACAATGATCCAAAACATAAAGCAAAATCTACAATGGAATGGTTCACAAATAAACGTATCCAGGTGTTAGAATGGCCAAGTCAAAGTCCAGACCTGAATCCAATCGAGAATCTGTGGAAAGAGCTGAAAACTGCTGTTCACAAACGCTCTCCATCCAACCTCACTGAGCTCCAGCTGTTTTGCAAGGACGAATGGGCAAAAATGTAATTCTCTCTATGTGCAAAATGGATAGAGACACACCCCAAGCGACTTGCAGCTGTAATCGCAGCAAAAGGTGGCGCTACAAATTATTAACGCAAGGGAGCCGAATAATTTTGCACGCCCCACATTTCAGTTTTTTATTTCTAAAAAAAGTTTAAAATATCCAATAAATTTCGTTCCACTTCACGATTGTGTCCCATTTGTTGTTGATTCTTCACAAAAATTACAATTTCATATCTTTTTGGTTAATAAAGGAAGCCTGAAATGTTGGCAAAGGTTGAAAAGTTTCAAAGGGCCCGAATACTTTTGCAAGCCTCTGTTATATATATATATATATATATATATATTATATATAGTATCTATATATATATATATCATATATATATCTTAATACCCCTATTATTATCCCTCCAGTCAACTATCTCAATGACAGACAAACCTGGGATGTGAAACTCCAGAAGCAACCTATGAATCACAACAATAGGTAAGCAGCACATTTAGCAACACACCAAATCACTGAAGTTTAATACGCCACAAGTGAGCACAATCAAACATGTTGCAGGCACGTTTATCCAGAGCAACATGCAATTTAAAGGTTAAGCGCCTTAATAAGAGACCTACATGGCAAGTTGGTTGAACTGGTATTTGGCACCAGAAACTTATGATTAATAGTCCAGAGCTGTAACCACTGAGCCATTCTCCTCTTGACAGTGTTCAGCCTACAGCTGGAAATACTTGTCAGAGCCAAGCTGTTATAAGCTTACCACCCCTGGCAACAATTGAATCAGCGCACTTTTAGAATATCTTTTAGAAATAAATAGATCATAGATATGACACCACAATTTTTGTTTAATAGCTGAACATTCTGGTTTTGTGCAGCTTACCTCACAAAAAAAACTGGATCCAACTTTCTTAAATAGTGGCTGACAGATAAGCTTTGTATAACTGAAACTTGTCATTGAGCAATTGTTTAAATAAAAATAAAAATAAAAAATTATATTGGATTTGGACCCAAAGTGTTTGGTGGTCATGTCATTGAGGTGTAGACCACCTTTCCTGAAGAAAGGCATTGCTCTGCGGAAAGATGCATTATCATCTTCAAAAATGACTTCACTTTACCAGACCTATTTTCCATTGATGGAATGAGAAAAACATCCAATATGAAAATACACACCTGTGTATTGACTGTTGATGTAATGTTTGCCATCTTCCCTGGTCCATTACTTGACATGCAACCCCATATCCTTATACTCCTTGTAACGATGGACAGACTCAAAAGACGAGTGCAGCTCCAGGGAAATGATGAGAAAGGCTTTATTACCTTGACACAGGGTAAACGGTGTCACCACAGCAACAAACGACAAGCCAAAGAATCGAGTGATAAAATACGGCGGTAAAATCGCGAGACTTGGGGAGGTCTGTGACAAAGTCCACGGCGATGTGGGACCAGGGTCGTTCCGGAACTTGTAAAGGAGTTCTGGGTGCCTTACATTCTGCACAGGTGGGACACGAGGTGATGAAGTCGTGAATGTCCCTGTGTATGTGTTCCCACCAGAATCGGGTAAAAAGCTGTCGAGTGCGGGTTTCTCCAGGATGATCACACGCCAGTGACGAGAGAGCCCAACTTATGAGACGCTCCCAGAATTCGGCCGGAACATACTTGCGATTCGGAGGACACAGAAATGGACTGGGTTGATGCCTCAGTGCCCTGTTGATCTCCTCCTCAATTTCCCACTGTATGGGGTTGACAACAATCCCGAGGTAGAAGATAGGTTTGGATTGACCTACCCCTTTGTCCTGAGTTTTGTCGCAAAACATACGAGATAAGGCATCCGCCTTGGTGTTGCGTGCATCCGGCGATTGGAAATGATAAATTTGAAACGGGAGAAGAACAGCAACCATCTGGCCTGCCTCGAGTTCATTTTCTTGGAATTCCTGAGATATTCCAGGTTCTTAAGGTCCATTAAAACCAAGAATGCAATTTTTGCATTCCAGCTAGTTACGCCACTCCTCAAGGGCTAGTTTGATGGCCAACAGTTCTTTGTCCCCAGTGCCATAATTCCCCTCAGCAGATGTGAGCTTGCGTGAAAAAAAGGCCACCGGGAATATCTTGCTGGGACAACCTGAGCGTTGAGATAGGACAGCACCTACTCCAACTTCCACCGTCGACCTC
Organism: Ancistrus triradiatus; assembly: GCA_025084515.1. Lineage (NCBI taxonomy): Eukaryota > Metazoa > Chordata > Actinopteri > Siluriformes > Loricariidae > Ancistrus > Ancistrus triradiatus. The sequence goes on from JAJAGP010001141.1 coordinate 204,299, forward strand.
CACCGTGAAAGGTTCAGAGGGATTGGGGTTTTTAAGGATGGGAGCCATCGTGAAGGCTCTCTTCAAGTCCCTGAATGCTTTCTCTGACTGCGGGGTCCACTCGAAACCCTTACCATCAGCAGTAGAAGGGATGTTAGGGGATGTTCGATACTGCAGTAATTGTGGATGAAGCTGTGATAAAAGTTAGCAAATCCTAGGAACCGCTGAAGACCCTTGATGGATGTGGACCTGGGCCAGTTTATGATGGCCTCCACTTTGCTGTCGTCCATGGTGATCCCACTAGAACTGATTATGTACCCCAAGAACGTGACAGATGTGAGATGGAACTCACATTTCTCTCTCTTAACGAACAACTGATGTTTCAGGAGCCTGGTGAGTACTTGTCTGACTTGTGTAATGTGGTTCTCAAGATCAGGAGAGTAGATTAGGATGTCGTCAATATAAGTGATGACGAACTTTCCCAGCATGTCCCGCAGCACGTCGTTGATAAATGCTTGAAATACCAATGGTGCATTGGAGAGACCGAAAGGCGTAACTCGGTATTCATAGTGTCCCTTGGTAGTGCTGAATGTGTTTTTCCACTCATCCCTCTTCCAAATTCTCACCAAATTACGCAGATTCAACTTCGAAAAGATGGTGGACCCACGTAGTTGCTCCAGAGTGACCAGAACTAGGGGGAGAGGATATGGGTAGCTCTTGGTGATTTGATTCCTAGCAAGGAGGAATTGGTTGTGTGCTGGAGGACGCTGTGGGTTGAAGCTGGCCTGAGATGTCCTTAAGGCTGGTGGCGATCAGGAAGAGTTCGCCAGTGAATCAAATAAGTGGCTGGTAGCATAATACTGATTTTCCTTTTGATTGGATTTGAGGTGGACAAACATATGGAGTTTAGTTAGCTGTCACTAATAATAGCTCATTGGCTTGACAAAAAAGACAGAGTAGGAGAAAAAACTGTCCCTTGTTAACCTCTGCTTTATGATTTTCTCCAGTTGACAGTATTAGTGGGTTCATAAAAAGTCCAGTCATCTGTTCTTCTCTTAACAGATATAAGTCTGTCAAGATAAGCTTACATCTCTACCTTCTTCTTCTGTTACCCATCTGCCTTTCTTATTACTTGCTCAGGGCTAGTGTTTGATAATCACGTTCTGATATCTTATGTGGCAGATATTTCACAGTGTATAATATCTTAAATCCAGTATTCTTTTTAAGATTCAGTGGGTTGCCAGAAGGGTTTTTCAAGCAAAGGTTATTTGAGATAAAACAAATACATAAATAAACCAAGGAACCATGGATCCTGGTTGCATTGGTAATGGTCATTTTATGCAAAACGCAAACTCTAGCAAGGCTGGAAAATCTTTTCTTCACAAAGATGAGTGTCCTAACTCATTAGATGGATGGGTTGGATGGAGTACTTTATTTATTCCCAAAGGGAAGTTTCTTTGTTGTAGCACCAATACACATAACAATACACAAATATAAATACAGAAAAAAACAGAAAATTACAAATTTACAAAAACTGATAATGTTACAAGTGTGTAACACATCATCTATCGGGACAAGATGGTGAGTTATTGTATAGTGTTCTTGCAGTGGGCAGGAATGATTTCCTGTATCTATCTGTCCTTATTACAGCGGAGCTGCAGTAACCTCTTACTGAACACACTTTTCTTTCTGTCCAGTAGATTGGTGTAAAGGGTGTGTTGTGTTGTCCATTATTCTGATCAGTTTGTGTAGCATCCTACTTTCTACAATCAGTTCTAGAGGCTCTAGAGTAGTTCCAAGCACAGATCCAGCTTTCTTAAAGAGTTTGTTCAGCCTCTTTAAGTCGCTAGCTCTGATTCCGCTTCCCCAGCAGATGGCTGCGAAGACAACTGCACTTTCTACAACAGACTTGTAAAAGATATGCAACATCTTATTGCATACATTGAAGGACCTAAGCTTCCTCAAGAAGTAGAGTCTGCTCTGTCCCTTTCTGTATACAGCTTCGGTATGACATCTCCAGTCCAGTTTGTTGTCAAGGTGAACACCCAAGTATTTGTAGCTCTCCACCACCTCCACTTCTTCTCCCTGGATGGATACATTAATCTTTCAAACTGTTCTATTAATCAGGTACTACACTAGTCAAATAAGCCTCCATTTATATGATATTTAGGATATTTATGGCTCCTAAGAGTATATACATATTCGTGATGGCAGTATTTAAATTTGCCATGCTTGACAAAACTCAAAATGGGTTGAAAACCGAATTTGACGAGTTTCGAGGTGGTCGAGAAGAGAGGAACCACTGTACCGTGGAAAAATGACGAAACACAAGGAAGCAATACAACATCAAAAATTAAATAAGAATGAACTACTAGCCCTAGGTCTAACATTATAACGGTCACAACAGACAGAGCTAACAAAAGATAGACAGGACTAACAAAGGCAACACTAAACACAGAGAGTACACACAGAAACTATTGTATCATGTTAAAGGCATTTTGGCTTGCTTATATTGGACATTAAAGAAATAGTTTTTGCTATAAAAAGCACTATGAGTAGGCGGTATAAACTTCAACAGAATGCATTTATTACTTTTGAATTATTAAATAAACACAATTACCAGAGTGATACATTTTAAATTTAAATATTCATTTTCACTAGATACTTTTATTAGCACCCCCATGTATCCTCTTGTGCCAGGCATGTTGTCAGACTGTGTGGCTGCACTGGACTTATAATGTGATTATGCAATAAAATCTGCTGTCACACAGAAAGGACTGTGTGCAGGGAAGGGTTTGTGGTAGTGAAAACACAATTTGAGTGACAATCTGTGATTTGAAGAACTTGGACACAGACCATTAGTACAGGTGCCCCAGATAATCAATTCTAAAAATTGACTGCTGTTAAAGAGTTATTAATGTTTTAACTTTGACAGTCCTAATTTTATACATGTTCCAGCACTGACACTGTTTAATAATCACTGCGTTTACCATGGGTACCTGCAGGGCTTAATTTGTAAAACATGAGCTAAGGGAACATCAAGTGTGGAGTTATCCAGCAAGTGGGCAGGGAGTAAAAAGGTTCCAGAATGTTTAAACTCAACAGTGCACTAAGTGCTGCACGTAATAGAGTAGGCTTCAAAATATATTATCTATATATATTATCTATATATCAAAATCTATAGTGCATTCAGAAAGTCTTCAGACTTTCACTTTTTTCTCATTTCATTATGTTGCAGACTTGTGCTATTTCCCCCCTAATTCTACACTCAACACCCCATAATGACAAGTGAAAAAAGAGTTTAAATTTTTTTTTGCAAATTTGTTGAAAAGGAAAAACTAAAATATTGCATTGACAAATATTCAGACCCTTTACTCAGTGCTTAGTTGAAGCACCTATGGCAGTAATTACAGCCTCCAGTCTTCTTGGGCATGATGCCACACGATTTGCACACCTGGATTTGGGGATTTTCTGACATTCTTCTCTCCAGATTATCCTCTGCAGTTCGATTGAGTTCAAGTCAGCGCTCTGGCTGGGCCACTCAAGGACATTCACAGAGTTGTCTCTAAGCCACTCCTGTCTTGTCTTGACTGTGTGCATAGTGTCATTTTCTTGTTGGAAGGTAAACCTTTGGCCCAGTCTGAGGTCCAGAGCATAGAGGTTTTTTTAAGAATATGTCTGTACTTTGCTCCATTCAGTTTTTCTTCAACCCTCACCAGTCTCCCTGTTCCAACCACTGAAAACCACCTTTTACAGCACGATGCTGCCACCACTAAGCCTCACAGTGGGATGGTATTGTGCAGATGATGAGAAGGGCCTGGTTTAATCCAGACATAACACTTAGAACTGAGGCCCAAAAGTTCAATCTTGGTTTCACCAGACCAGATAATCTTGTTTCTCACAGTCTAAGAATCCTTCTGAAAGTTTCTCCCATCGACACAAAGGATTTTTGGAGCTCAGCCAGAGTGACCATTGGATTCTTGGTCACCTTTCTTACCAAAAGCCATTCTTGAGTGATTACTTAGTTTTGTGGAGCAGCCAGCTCTAGTAAGAGTTCTGGTTGTTCCAAACTTCTTCCATTTAAGAATTATAGAGCTCACTGTACTTTTGGGAACTGTGCAACAGAAATTTTTGGTAGTCTTCTCCAGATCTGTATTTTCACACAATCCTGTCTCTGAGCTCCACATGTGGTTCTTTCATCCTCATGGCTTGGTTTTTGCTCTGATATGCATTGTTAGCTGTGAAACCTTATATAGACAGTTGTGTGTCTTTCCAAATTATGTCCAATCAACTAAAGGTGGACTCCAATACAGGTGTAGAAATGTTTCAAAGATGATGAAGAGAAATGGGCAGTCCCCAGACCTACATTACACACCGAATACTTATGTCCATGTGAAATTTTTGTTTTTCCTTTTTAATAAATTATGGGGTATTGAGTGCAGTTTGTTGGGCAAAAGCCTGATTTTTCAACATGACAAAATGTGAAAAAAGTGAAAGGGTCTGAAGACTTTCTGAATGCATTGTATATCAGTGAAAAACATTTACTTACCTTGTCTAACTATCAGTTGTCTTTTTTCACTATGTCCGTTAGCACTCCTGAGGCATGAGCATGCAAAACGTGACTGCAAACCTAATTCCGTTATGACTGCAGTTACGATTAAAGAAAATGAGCTGTTTTGGAAAGGAGGTTACACACAAATAAGTATCAATAAGTGTAATTTTATTAATATTGCTTATGTTCATTTGATTTTATATATAAAACACGAACAGTAGGTGCCGGATCCGACACACATTAAGCACTGGGTACCTGCTAAATTCTATTCGTAGTGTCTGAACCACAAAACTAGGACCAGTCATCCTCCTAACATTCATTGTTTAAAAACAGTGTAAAGCAAATAAGAGAGCAATTGCTACACTCATTCTGTCACTGATACAACTGTGCAACAACATGGTAAGGTGTCTTTCCTCAACACAAAGTAACATAACAGTCAATTAGGCAACTATACTGACAGCAGAATTAAGCAAATGGTGTTTCCTGCGGAGTTAAAAGACCCAGCAAGAAAGAAAGGTATGTGTATGTCATAAGTGTCAGAAGAATGAGAAGAACATATTGCCTTGCATATTGGATGTAGTCAACCTTAAAATTTGTCCCATTTGTGTCATAGACCTAAAGCATTCATGGTTTCAGGAATAAGCTCCACAGAATACCTAAATTAAACTTAATATCCATCACTTATACTAACACCTTAAATTGTGCACATGATGATTCAATTTAAATGTTTTTACCTAATCAGCATACTCATAGCAAATGCTTGTGCTGCTCTAGTATGAGGCAGTACTGAAGAAGAAAGGCGTAAGCATAGAACAGTCTGACTGTGCCATGCACCTTTTAGCAGCCCTTATCATCAATCAGCTAAGTGAGCCCCGGCCTGCATCGGCATCTCATCACACTATGGGGAACACAGGAGTGCAAGAGGTGCAATTAGCCATTCCCTGGAGCATAGAGAGAATGACAGCCAATTGACCACCAGCACCACACACGCGTCTCTCCGATCAACTTCTGCAGCCTTTAATTGGCCAGCATTGGCTGTTTGCTTGCTCAGTGCAGTTTTGATGGATCATTCTCTAGAGAATGGTGGAAAAGTTTACAGTAGAGACGTGGATGTATTTCTTTGCAAGCTGATGACTTTTGAGTTTTAAAAGTACCTCTGGTGTAACATTGAAACTTCAGGTTATTTGATTTGTTCATTATAGGTCATAAAACAGCCAGAGATCCCATGATATCTTCTGCTGCTTTTTTTTAACAGTGTAACAGTATGAAAGCTGAACATCCTTAAACCTTTTTTTTAAGAAAAAGGAAGAAATGTAGATGGGTAATAAAGGGCTGGTATTAGTTTAGGCTTTGATTAATCTCTGTTGAAAGTCGGTTTGAAAGTCCTTTCAAGACAGCAAAATCAATTCTGGAGTCTAGCGAATAGTGACAGTGTTATAATCCATTTTCACACATCTGCAGCAGTTGAGGAAGATTGAATTTTACCTGGAACTGCCAAAATGATTCACAAAGAATTGCTGCAATTTAGACAGTATTTCATTGTCTGAAGTCTGAAAACGCACTTACATTTGACACAGAATATGCAGCGTTGCAGTTTTTTTTTTTTTTGCACATTTCATATAATACTAGCTTTTAACTTTCCAATAAAAAAGAAGCAATCCGGCGAACAAACACATCAGATTTAGATCAGCATCAGTCATGAAGGTGGTTTGTAACAAAGAGGCAATGGATTTCTTGTTTTTAGATTTAATTTGCAGTAAGAATACATTATAAATAATTCATTAGACAAACTGTTAAAATGAGGCTGGACCTACAGTTACTGTCATGTTGATCGAATACTCCTTAAAGTAATTCAGTTTCCTTTCATATTATAAAAATCATCAAGTATGTACAAGCCAAAGTCAGAAAAAGGTGATGTCAACAGGTTGTTGTATTCAAGATTTGGTCCAAAAGCAGTATCCACAAGTTTTAAGGAGTTTCTGAGGAGCAAAGATTGGCACAGGATCTCCAATTTGTTGACAAATGTGTAAAAAATATTATGGAAATGTTTCAATACCATTCCTCAAAGAAAGACTGGAAGGGATTGGTATATTTCTGTCCTAACTTTTCTGATTTGGCTTGTTTTGCATTGTCTTGTTGAATAATGCACAGACAGTCCTGGAAAAGACGTCGTCTTGAATGCAGGTTATGTTGCTCTAAAATGTCAGTGTACTTTTCTGCATTAATGTTGCCTTCATATAACTGCAATTGACCACTGGATTCCTTTTGGTTGAGGAAGAAATATATCAATCCCTTGCAGTCTTTCTTTGAGGAAAATAGTTTTTAAGGATTTCATAAATTTTCTCAGGCATTTTGTTACTGAAAATAGACTGTTACTAGAAATAATTGTATATTTAAGAATGTAGAGTGTAAACACACAGTTCCAGATATTAAAAAAGCTCACGTATATCTCCATGTCGAAGCTAGTTGATAAAGCTGCAGTTATCTAGCAATCGTAACGCCCCAAGTCCTTCAGTAGAGTTTTGGCAGAAATGCAAAAGAGTAAAATATTGCCAGAATTGCTGAAAACAAAAACCAAAGAAACGTCACTCTCCAATTCACATTTCCATTTTGTTCGTCTCCCCCTGTGATGCTCCCATTATTGGAAGAGCTCTGGGAATAGAAAATTCTATTTTAGGAAATGTGAAAACAGAGACACAAACAAGTATCATCCAGTGCATTTTAGGTACCACGGCAACCGAGAACATTGTTGAAAACCAGACAGAGGTATACACATTGGCGCTAATGATGCCCAGTTCATAGGGTCAGCTTCAGACGGATGAGTAAATCCATCTAGCCCTAGTGGCTAAACAGTGTAAAATCCATTCTGGGGTGAAAAATCATGTTTCCCCATGCACTTCCATTCAAAATGAGCAGCAGTTTTCTGACAAGTCTCTGACAAGTGGTTGTTTGTTTTGGTGCTTCATGTGAAGTAGTATAGAAAAAGCCATTTATCATTTCTTAATTATATCAACCATCAGGCAGTCAGTGTTTCTAGCAGAATGTATTGCATGACACTTGTCACTCAGGTCACTGGATACAATTTTAAACAAATTGTGTCCAAGAAACAGAGTATTCAGTTTCTTCATGATACATGACCATGGCTAGAGAATCCATAATAAAATCTGCTATAGTATGTTGCTAAAGCTGATGTAACACAATGAAAGCTTCATTTTTTTCCCTTTTTTAGGAAAGAAAAAATGGATAATAAAGATGCTGATATTAGGTTTAGACTTCGATTAATCTCTCTGTGTTTGAAAGTATCTTCAAGAAAGCAAAATCAAGCAAATAGTGACAGTTATAATCCATTTCCACACATCTGTGGCAATTAAAGAAGACTGAATATTACCAGGAACCGCCAAAATTATTAAAGTAGGATTGCTGCAATTTAGAAGGGTGTCATTTGTCTGAAGAAAATACATTATATTCAACACATGATGTGCTGTAGTCAATTTCCTTTCAAGTTTGTCTTCATGTCTTACATTTACCTTCAAATGAAATACAAAGCTTAGATTTAACTGCTGTCTGTGTAGATTCTTCCTGTCGTATGCATTTCCTTGTAACTCACGTAGCCATGACAGTAAGTGGCTTGGCTGCATTGGTTCGGGATCTCCCAAGCTACACTGGGGGGGGAGGCTTGGTCTACAGACTGTCTCATGTCCTAGAGCAAGAGTGCCCCCATTTTACAACATGTAGCTATTCTTCTGTTACTAATTATTAGTGGCACGAGTTTATATGTAAGAAGTCTAGTCAGACTGCTGTAGATGTAGAAATGCACATTAATATATTAAAATTTAAATTAATTATCAATATTGATATTGTCTCAGAGTCCCTCTTAGATGATACTGGTGAAATTACCATAGCTATCAATCCTAACTCCCTTATTATTCAGTAATGGCATGGAAGGAAGGTAAACGTGTGACATTTTCAAAATAAAAAAAAAAAAAGGAAAAAGAAAAAGAGAAAAGAGAGTCATCACACTTCAGTTCACATTACCACCAGGGTCCCCTCCTTCAGTGATGCTACCATTATTTGAAGAGCTCTGGGAATAGGTGATTCTATTATAGGAAATGTGAAAATATAGAAAAGAAAAAAAGAATTGTCCAGTGCTTAGCTTGCCATGGCAACCAACAACATAGCACAAATGAATGAATGTGCTATCTATAGTGGTGCTTGCAAGTTTGTGAACCCTTTAGAATTTTCAATATTTCTGTATAAATATGACCTAAAACATCATGAGATTTTTAGTCCTCAAGTCCTAATAGTAGATAAAGAGAACCCAGTTAAACAAATGAGACAAACATATTAGAATTGTTCATTTATTTATTGAGGAAAATGATCCAATATTACATATTAGTGAGTGGCAAAAGTATGTGAACCTTTGCTTTCAGTATCTGGTGTGACCCCCCTATGCAGCAATAACTGCAGCTAAACGTTTCCGGTAACTGTTGATCAGTCCTGCACACCGGCTTGGAGGAATTTTGGTCCATTCCTCCATACAGAACAGCTTCAACTCTGGAATGTTGGTGGGTTTCCTCACATTAACTGCTCACTTCAGGTCCTTCCACAACATATCCATTGGATTAAGGTCAGGACTTGACCATTCCAAAACATTAACTTTATTCTTCTGTAACCATTCTTTGGTAGAACGGCTTGTGTGCTCACTTGAGATTCAGTTCATGGACAGATGTCCAGACATTTTTCTTTCCTTTAGAATTCTCTGATATCATTCAGAATTCATTGTTCCATAAATGATGGCAAGCCGTCCTGGTCCAAATGCAGCAAAACAGGCCCAAACCATGATAATACCACCACCATGTTTCACAGAAGGTTCTTATGCTGGATTGCAGCGCTTTCCTTTCTCCAAACATAACGGTTTTCTTTTAAACCAAAAAGTTCTATTTTGGTCTCATCCATCCACAAAACATTCTTCCAATATCCTTCTGGCTTGTCCACATGATCTTTAGCAAACTGCAGATGAGCAGCAATGTTCTTTTTGGAGAGCAGTGGCTTTCGCCTTGCAACCCTGCCATGCAAACCATTGTTGTTCAGTGTTCTTCTGATGGTGGACTCATGAATATTAACATTAGCCAATGTGAGAGAGGCCTTCAGTTGCTTAGAAGTTACACTGGGATCCTTTGTGACCTTGCCAACTATTACACGCCTTGCTCTTGGAGTGATCTTTGTTGGTCAACCATTCTTGGGGAGGGTAGCAATGGTCTTTCTGTCTGACTGTTGATTGGTGGAGTCCAAACCTGGTGCAACCTTTTTCAGCCTGATGAGCATCAAAAACTCTTTTTCTGAGATCCTCAGAAATTTTCATTTTTCTGTGCCATGATACAATTTCAAAAACATATATTTTGAAGAGCAGACTTTGATAGATCCCTGTTCTTTAAATAAAACAGGGTGCCCACTCACACCTGATTGTCATCCCATTGATTGAAAACACCTGACTCTAATTTCACCTTCAAATCCTAGAGATTCACATACTTTTGCCATTCACTAACATGTAATATTGGATCATTTCCCTCAATAAATAAATGGCCAAGTATAATATTTTAGTCTCATTTGTTTAACTGGGTTCTCTTTATCTACTTTTAGGACTTGTGTGAAAATCTGATGAAGTTTTAGGTCATATTTATGCAGAAATATATAAAATTCTAAAGGGTTCACAAACTTTCAAGCACCACTGTAAGCTGCTTAATCTAGTGTCCCAGCTGGTCCCACAAATGCTTGATTGGCAATAAATCTGACAACTGGGAAGGCCAAGGACGTGTTGCAATTTGGTGGAGATATTCCTGGAAAACCTGTGTGTGTGTGTGTGTGTATCCTGCATGTATCGCTGAGTTGTTAGTGGCCCTCATATCACTGCTGGGGTGAGCGACTGTGATATGCAATGGCTCCCCAGATTATCAAGCCAGCATTGGGGGCAGTGTGTTGCTCAAAAGCAAAGGCAGGATTAATGCACTCATCACGAAGCCTCCATACTTGAATGTGACCATCATCAGATTCCAAAAAAATTAGTCACTAAAAATGGTATGGTTCCAGTTCAAAGCAGTCCATGTTTCTTGTTCACAACACCATTGCAAATGAATGCTTGTTTTGAAAAAAAAAAAAGATTGGTCAGTGTATTGTGAATAGTTACTTGACATGACAAACTATATAAATAAACTATAGAACTGCTCAAGAGGTGTACTAACGAACAGGGCCTTAGAGGCAGCTGAACAATAATCTAGTGGGCTTACTACTCTAGATAAGAAGCTTATAAAGTCCCTCTTAAAAGCTGGTTAAGTTGAAAAGGAAGACCTCAGGGTAAAATCAGTGTGAAACATCACAGTTTTTCTCTAACAGAATTTGTAAGTCACCTTACTCTTGGGTTCCGGTATGCCTCTTTCCTGTGCATTTAAATACATAGCGGCACTGATATGTGTTTTCATAATCTTTTGTGTCTATGCATTGCTACTTACAAACATGAAAACTGTTATATGGCTTTAGGACTGACCAATGGGACTGTCTGAATTATAATTGACATATTAATTTTTGCCCAGCATGGGTGTGAAGCAGGCAGTGTTGGTTGGCAATACTTGTGCTAGGTTACTCACTATGTATTCTCACCATGTCCATGTTGGTTTTTTGAATCTATTCTGGAAATCTAATCTATTTTATTTTTTAATTAACACAGTTAAATGCTGATTGAGAACAGCAAAGAATACATCAAATTGTATTTGAAATAACAGACATCCATGGTCTGTAAATTAAAATGTCAGCTTCAGTTGTTCGTTAGGCTACACTTTTAAATGCAAGCGACAAGGTTTGGAAATGGCGAAAAAGAAACAACTAATAGTTAAGACAGTGTAAGTCTTTTTCATTGATATAGATATTTTATTTTGAAAGCTACTGTATTACGTGTTGCACAATGAACACTCTTGTGTTTATACGTTCCAGGACCTTTTCAGTTAATGCTTACTTGCCGGATCATGGCACACTCGATGTTCCCTTACCTGTTACAGATTAAGCACTGCAGTGCAGACTACTGCAGAATTGGAACACGTCTTTTTTGAAGTATTTCCAGACTACCAAAGTCTGACTGGCACAGTGTTTTTAAGAAGAACTGGTTTCTTTGCTGTTTTCCTGCATCCTTGGTACTGTTTTGTCTTCCTCCAACTAGTTGACCTTAGCATGCCATTGCGAGTGGTGGATGTCCTAGTTGACTAGTCTATGCAAACCCTAACGTGGACACGATGAGTACATGCAAACTTCACACAGGTGGAGTTCAAGGACAAGATTGAATAGGGGAGATCTGGAGCTGTGAGACGCCATGCTAATCAATTGCGCCACTGTTCCTCCCAGGGCTCTTCTGTAAATGTGTGTAGTCAACCTCAGATGCAAAAATCACTAATACAAATGAATTTAAAGGAAAATCCACTAACAATCCCAGCAAAATCCACTGCATATTTGTCTCACCTCAACACCATACTTTATTGTCACTCTATGCCTTGACTTGATTATCTTTGTTTCTTCAGTCAGTAATGATCCACACACTGCATTAATGTCGGCGTTATGTAATTAGCATTGACCATGTATGAGTAATTAACGGAGTTGATGAGGTGCATTCATGTGTAGCATTTTCAGGATAATTGTGATTTATATTAAAGAAAAAAAGAAAACAAAAGGAATCTGTGCAGGGTTTTGCTTAAGCAAGGTTCTACAAATCCTATTATTAATGTGCATTCTTGCCTTCACACTAGAATCCACATTCTTTAAGTAAAGCCTTAGGATAAACAGCTGAAATGATTAATGAATGTTGATTTGATCTTTTTTTGTGTGTGACACTGTTTATTTGGTCATAAAATATATCTGAATCTGTTTTAAATGTTGTTTTGTTTTTGGATTACTGTGTGATTATTTAATATTTTAACCTGGTGGAAATGACAAGTATAATGCCTGAATAGCAAGTGCCTAAGCTAAACTTAGGCAAACAACATTTTTACGAGACACAAATTTTACAAGCCAGTCAAATCTTGATTAACAAAGTCATGAAAAAATGTGTTTAACATTGCATTTACATTATAAAAACTATAGTTTTGACTCTAAAAAAGACACAATATAATGGAATGATATAAACATCCCACTACACAATACCTTTTTAAATCAGAAACTCAATTGTAAACATTGTGGAATCCTATACATACACAGTATTAACTCCAGAAATCTCTACTGGGATGAAAATGTCAGCTGCATTTGAAAAATAACACAAGCTCGTGGAATGTTTTCCCTCGTTTTTACCCTCGACTGGCATTGTATTTATTTTTCTAGTTCTCTCTCTCTCATCATGTTGCTTTTTCTTGCCAGGTCGTGCCATCAGTTTTTTTTTTTTTTTTTTTTTTTTGCCAGGAGGTGTGTGTTTAATTTGCAAAGAAAGAAGGCTTGAAGGTACATGCAGTTCAGGAATCTTGCCAGTGCACTATACATTTCTAGAGAGTTATCACTGTTTGGTTCAACTCTGTCACAATATAGTCTAACAGTTGCAATGAGTGACACATGCTAAAATACATACATAAAATAACAAAAATAAATATTATCATTGTTTCTGTATTATTAGAAATGTTTAAAAAAAAAATGTGCACATAAATGTGACTGTCACTGGTACTAAGTCCTACGTGAAGGAGAAAACACCTGCAGCAAAAATGCCGAGAAAGCTATTGGTCACTCCCATCACTTGGTGAGTTGCACAACTCTTGCACAATAAATCAGGCCACCGAGATTACTGTAGAACTCACCCTTGACAATACTGGTTCCACATGCTTCCCTCTGGAAAACACTTCAAGGCTTTCAAAACCAAAACAAAAATACGTTTCCTTTTATGAGTAATAGAACTAATATTTTATGCATGCAATTACTGCACATTTTTAAACACTTTTTGTGCTGCCTATTTAATGTTTCAATTCCTTGCAAACATTTTTTTATTTGAATGTTTTGTGTTTCTTTCCCTCTGCCTCATATATAAGCTTAAATAACTGGAGGTGAAGTCTCATGCTATAATCTACACAGTTGACTTCCTATAATTAATTATTTTGTTTTATTAAACTTTAACCACTTCTTCTGTGTTTTACCCAGTGATGGGTCTGAGGCAAAATGCTTCACTGACCTGAGGTTAAAGCCCGTAGATTCAAGGCAGCAATTTCAACAATGCCTTTCCTGCTTGACTGCTGAATGTATTGGGAACCTGCGATGACTGTACTTACAATGTCCACCAGACTTTATATTAACATCGATTGAATTGGAAAATGAACTCTTCATCTTCTTTTCCGCTTAACCATTTCAGGGTTGCGGTGGCAGCAGGGCAAGCAGAGGAACCCAGACATCTCTGTCCCCTGCATCTTCTACAAGCTGAGAACTTTGCTTTATGGTTTAGCTCTCACTTCAATGCTATGGTCCAATACAATGACTGAACTACATTATGATCCCTCTTCCCGTCATTTGTACAAGCCCCTAATATACTTGAACTCCACTTAGGGTAGATTCTCAACCCATACCTGTAGGGAGCCTGCCATCTTTTCCTGGGAGCTAACCCGGGCCTCAGACTTGGATGTGCTGATTTGTATACCAACCGCTTCACACTCAGGTGCAAACTGCATAAGTGCATGCTGGCGGCCTACAAACAAAGAATCCAGATGGACAACATCATCTGCAAATAGCAAAGCAGCAGTGTTTTTGGCAGGCTGGAACCCATCTGCTGAATCAGGAGATCCCCCAATCAGGCTCCATGTCCCCCACCTCCTCAGGATTGTGGGGGAAGTTCTCTCAAAGATGAGAGTTGAAATCAATCTGGACAGAGACCTCTGTCAGTCTTTCCCAGCCAACCATCACTATGCATTTGGGCCTACCAGATCTGTCTGGCATTTTTGCCCTCCATTTGATCCAGTTCACCAGAAGGTGATCAGTTAGCAGCTCAGCCCCTCTCTCTTTACCTATGTGTCCAGAACATATAACCTCAGGTCAGAAGACATTTCCACAAAGTCGATCATTGACATTTGGCCCAAAGAGCTCTGGTACCACGTACACTTATGAGTGATCTTATTTTTAGACATGGTGTTTGTTATAGACAAACCATGAGTAGCACAGCAGACCAATAACATCTCACCACTCAGGGTTCAGATCAGGCAAGCCGTTCCTCTCAATCACTCCTCTCCAGGTTTCCCATTCACGCCTGCAACGGAACGTTTTCTGTATTGTTTTATTTTCAGATTTCTTTTGGTGAAACTTTTTGGGTCCTAAACCTTTGTACTTTTATTTTCGGTTCGTTTTTAATATGGCGAACCATAACAGAGCCTGGCCAGGTTTACGTATGCTACCCGGCCACCCGGCGCTCACTGTTCAGATGGTACCCCCAGGCCTGTCTCCAAGGGTAGGTCCCAGTAACTCTCTCCCATGCAGTTGTACTCATCGTAAGGATGCTTCATGGGTCATGTCTGTCTGGATCTTGACTTCAGACCTGTTCGTCTTGGGAGATCTTACTAGGAGGTCATAGTGCCCAACATCATAGCCCTGGAGGTCATTAGACCACACAAGCCCTTCCGTCACGACAAGGCCCTAATCCAGGGAAGACAAACTCATTAAATTAAAATTCCTCTTGCATCTCCAAGAATCTCAGTTATATCATAGCGGATGGGTCATGTTGAGTCTGGTTCATCTCAAGGTTTCTTTGTAATTTTAAAGGACTTTTTCATTTCCACCATTGCCCGCAGGGATTCTGTAAAGTTGGTCTGAGAAAATGTCAATTATAGAAAGCACTATACAAATACATTGATTTGACTTGACTATATATCCCTGCTTTCACTCGTGGAAAGACTGTATTTTTATTATGTCCTCTCTGTGAACCCATTATGCATTGTTCTACCAGTGTATGTAACTGTCTACGTATGTGTTGTACTGTCAATGTAGAGCAAATTTCCAACATACCAGAACAAATTCCTGTACTGATAAAGCGAATAAAGAGATTCTGTTCTAATTCTGATATGAATCTTGAATTAACTGATTATAGCTGAACCTAATGTTCACACTTTTGTTGAGATGAAACATGAAACAAAGAAACTGTGAATATGAACAAGTTGTGATACACATTTAAACTTGAATTGACTGTAAGGGAAGCTCTTTGTTCCTTTTCTCATCAGTCCTCAACTGGCCACATTTTGAAGGACTTGGAAAAGAGTATTTATTTTAATGCATAGCCACTACTCTAAATTGGCTTGAAGAGGTTTGAGCACTCTTACAGTGATAATTTGTAGAAAAAAAGCACAGGGGCGTGTATCCGTCACCCATGGTTGAACAGTTTTTAGAATAAATTACAGTTACATCAAATCTGAATGCTTATGATGCGCCTCAAGCTTATCATTGACAATTCAGAACCTACCAAAAGCCTGATCAGCATATTTATGTAGAGATTGCAGGAGAGAAGCTAAACACGCACTCTATACCATGAATTGAGGCAATTCTGAGGAAATTCTGGCTAAGAACAGAAAGAAAGTTACAGAAACATAGGTAGCCGTTTGGTAACTGAATGTTTCCAAACAGGCTGGAAAGGGATACAAAGCCATTTCAAGGCTCTGGGACTCAAGACCACAGTGAGATCCATTACTCCCGAAATGAAGGACTCAAAAGTGCAAATCCAAATGGAGTTATGCAGCAAGACAGTGATCCACAGGACAAAAGCAAACCTCCTCTGAATTGCTTAAAAGAAACAAAATTGGAGTGGCCTTTTGAAGTCCTGACTTAAACCCCATTGAGGATGCTGTGGAACAGCCTTAAACATGCAATTCATGCTCAAAAGCCCTCCAGTATAGATGAATGAATGCAATTTTGCCGAGAAAAGTGATGTGAAAGACTGTTATCAAAAGAGTTTGCTAAAGGTTACACACCTAGTTAAGTGTTTTCATAGATGTTATATAACTTTTTATTCAATAAATGAAATGATTATTTAAGAATTGCGTTTTGTATTTCCTCATGTCCTCTTTGTCGCATACAAGATTTTGAGAGGAAATCAGGAGGGGAAAAAAGAAGAGCTTTTCGTGGCACTGCACCTTTGTGCCAGATGATTTTCTATGGCATTTATTTATATGCAGCCTGAAGTGAAATGTCTCTGGAAGTAAAATAGCTTCTGAAATAAAATATATTTTTGTATTCTAGCTTAATGGCATTGCAGAGCATAATAGTAAACTTAAATAACAAAACAAAAGTTATCAAAAAAAGAAAAAAAAGACTTACCTTGCCTATTTAAACCAACACTCCACTGCACGTCCTGGTTTGGTATTTTCATACATCTTGTTTCTCCTGGCTCCAGTTTCCTGGTGTGTTGGTTTCTTGCTGGTCCTTTAAACTGTGTATTCTTGTTTCTTGTGATTCCTAATGTCTTGTGTGTGTCCATGTTTGACGTAATTCAGTATTGCGGTCTTTTGTAGCTCTGTTCTGTGTTTCATTGTCTGTTTATATTAGCTTACCGTCTGATGATTTAAGTTTTGTTGGTAATTCGCCCTTTGATTGTTTGCATTAGCACTGTCAGTGTAGTACATGTTACATTGGTGTAGACAATAGCTGCGTCCCATTTCAGGGGCTGCATCCTTAGAAGGACGGGGTCTACACGGTCTATGAAGGCATGTCCTTCATAGGCTGCATAGACTGCGGTGAAGTCTGAACCGAAATGAGACGGTTAGCTCTACAGCAGAATACCAGTTTTCATCACAGCACGCAATGCACCTCGGGATAGGTTGGGTGACGAAAGATACATCTGTTGGATCCTTCCTTACCATGGAAAAGAAGGGCGCATTTCTCTGCCACATATGAAGGAGTCTTCAAAATGGGACAGCCTAGGCTGATATGACGCAATCGGTCTTCAACTGCAGCCTTCAAAAAGATGCAACCCCTGAAATTGGATGTAGCTATTGTCTGGTGGCTTCAGTTTGTTATGTTGTCCTAGGGTGTGAACTTTGTCTGTGTATATTAGCACTGTTAGCTTAGTCTGTCCACATTAGCATGATCATTATCATTTGTGCTAGAACTAGCATTGTGATCTATATTTGTGGTATTATCCAGTGGATCCTTATGGATTCTTCTTTTATTTCATACCAAATCATGCCATCTTCCAAGTGATATTTTTTATCATTTACACTTATGCTAGTATAGAATATTGCTTGCTGAGTTTACAGTGGATAGACAATTCAACAAAAATGAAACACTCCTAGTATCACTGTATGTTTAAATGTAAAACTTGCTTTTAAAAAAGGCACAACATCCTGAATAAACACAGCCTTAGACGGTGCGGTCATGGGTGGTCATACTTACTCCCCTAAATGACTTACAAGTTCAAATGCTACAAAACTGCTCCCTTACTTTCCTTTACATGCTCTTTCTTCTGCCCTTTTCTCATTTTCAACTTGTTTCGAATAATTGGTGGCTTTTTGTTCACAAAGATATATTAATGGAAATCAGTAGCAGTGAGTTTTATTTGTATGTTAGTCTCAAAGTCCGGCCGAACTGCATGTTGGTTTCTGTTTCAACTATATATTTATCTTACATGAGGATACATTCCTCTTAATTTTCACACATCAGCTGTAAGACTCATGCATTTCATCCAGATCTCACAGTTGACTAGACCTGTTTAGGATGATGCCTTATTGTTATGATGATGATGATAAATGAAAGCTGAAATCTAATGACTACCAATTAAATAGTTCCACAGCTATGCTCTGCCACTTACTGTCTGTTAGCCTGCTGACAAATTTATCAATGGATGGGATTTCTGGCTCTATGTTTAATTTAGGAACTTCTATAAAAAGCTCAGAGGTGACCTTAGAATATAGCAGAGTCATAACAAAGGCATTTTCAGTGGCCATTGATGCTGAAAACGATGGTAAATCAATCGAACAAACAATGATAGTAATACCTGGCAATTTTGACTTTAGGCAATTTGGAGCTAATAGGTAGGTGTAGATAATTAATGCCCTAACCGTAACCTCAGTAATCATAAGAAAATGTTTTGGTTCTTTTGGTCATTCAAGTAATTTAATTGCTTTTCTTTTTTTTCTTTACAAGAATGGCAATTTGTATTTACATTTACATTTATAGCATTTAGCAGGCACCCTTACTCAGAGCAACTTACAACAGATACAACCTTACAATCCAAGCAATTGTGGGTTAAATGTCTTGCTCAAGGACCCAACAGTGGAAGCTTGGCAGAGATGGGATTTGAACCCCTACACCTTCTGGTCCATAATCCAGTACCTTAACCACTTGGCTTTTTTGAAAGTCCAAAATAGCCAAAAGATTTGCTTTAGGTTACTGGGAGTTAGAGGTAGGTGTAGGTGTAGCATTAATTAGCTACAGTAATCAGTATGTCAATGGAAAGTTCTCAAATGTAGAGTGTGCTTGTGTGTGTACTTGTGCATATGTCTTTGATGGATTGATGCCCTGTCTAGGGTTAGACCCTGGCTACCCTGTGACACTGAGTTGGATTAAGCAAGTATGAAATGAATGCATGTAGGATTTATATGAAGCTTTTTACATCATATACTGGCATTCCAGTTACACCAAATGCTTAGCAGTTATTACCAGCTGTATAATCCCAAACAGGCAAGTGGGTTTACCCAGGTGCTCCGGTATCCTCTAACATTCCAAAGATATGCATTAAGTTAACTGGTCACTCTATATTGCTCCAGAATGAATGTGTCTGACTGGTGTCGATGTGACCTTGATCCTTTTGTGAATAGCCATTGATACTAGTACTTTATAGACCTTATTTTAAGGGTAAAGATTAAAGAATGGAAGGTACTCAGGTGGAGCAGTGGTCTAATTTGCTAGCTTACCACTGATATGAGTTTCAGTCCTGGTGGTGAATTATGGCTGGGCTGGGTGTCACACAGAGAAGGTACAAATGGCTTTGCTCGAGGGAGTGAGGCTGAAACCTGAAACTCAGGAAGTTATCTGGGAACAAGTTTGGTGATCACCAAAAAATAAGGAAGAAAAAAAATAAGGAAAAATGTTGAAAAATAAGAACGGCTTGGCTGAGGTCTGCAAGTTGTTCCTGTTAGGGTTGATGCTCTCACCCTATGTTCTGCATCTTCTGTCACAAAAACGTCTTCTCTTACCACATTCATAAACCTCTTTATCCTTCCTATTCTCCTGGCCAATAGCTCCATTCCCAGCTTCCTTTTTCCCATATACTTTGCATTACATTTCTACATAGAACCTAGTCCACCTCTGTGCACCTTCCTCTGATCTACAACACATCATCATGTGATCTTCCTTCTTTTCAAAACATGCATTCACCTCCATTCACAGTCATCTTCATTCTTTTTAAAAAATCGACCACCATCTGCACTTTCACATTCCTCTCCTTGAAATTGTACCTACCCATACTCCATTCACCAAGCAAGCCCGTGGACATCTGCTCCAAAACCATCCACTCTCTCTTCCTTGGTATACTCTCTCCATCTCTACATCTCACACCAACTGCAGAGGCATATGGCTGAAGTGATTCATCATCACCCCTCCCATTTCCAGCTTCACACTCATCACTTTCAGACACTCTCTTCACCTCCAGTACATTCTTAGTGTACTCTTCCTGCTGGATTATCCTGGAACCATTTTTCCTTCCATCCACACCATGGTTGAAAATTTGAAACCACCCCAATGCTCCTGTACACTTAATATGTCTACTGTTCTGATCTCCATCATATCAGCCAGCTCTCCCCTTTTACCAGTCACAGTGCCATCATTCAAATTTCCGAATCTCACAGCCACATTCTTGCCCATCCTCCTCTCCCATTGCCTTCAAACATGCTTGCTCCCTCTCTGTCTCCTCCATTGGAAACTGTATCAGTTTCCATTGGTACCCTTCTATCCAACACTTCCAGTGGCGATCTTTGGTACCTGGGGCCTCGAGTGATACCGTATGGAAACCAAATTTATAAACGACATTTTGGATTTGGCAACGTTTGACACTAGGTGACCCTTCTGATCAATGAACACTCACGTTTCCTTTGGACTGGCACTAGAGAACAATGAATGGTTGCACCACTGATGGCTGGGTTAATGCAAATTAACATAACTTATCTGTAAATCTTTCCTAGTCTCATGGATTCTTCTGGGCATAGTGATTTCCTGAAAAACTTACCTGTAGGCAGAAAATTCTATTCGAAAGTGAATTTGTAAGAGAAAGAGTTCCTTGCAGGGTGTTATTCCTCCTTTGCCAAATGCTCTGGATGGACTCTTGAAACACCTCAACCCTGTATTATAAGCAGTTACTGACCATGACTGAATGTAATAACATATTCCAGAGTGATGTGATATGATGTCCTGTATGAAACTTGTTTCTTTACTTCAGTTTGGAGATAATGAATGCAGATATCGACCTTGTTGGTTCATACATTTCTCAAAGGAGGACATATCTGCCTCCTTTTTGTCTTATAGATGCCATAGAAAAGGTGTTAGAGAATATGAGTTCTAGATCTGGGATTCAGATAAAGCCTAAATAGATGTCCCATACTTCATATAAGCCTGTTGTTATGACCAAAAAAGTAATCTCAAAAAGCAATATCTGATACGTAGGCTTGAATGCAATACATTGTTGCACACATTTACAGAAATTTACTCACAAGGAATATAAAGGTGCCTGTATAAAGCACTAATATGCAACATATACAATCACCATTCACTCACTGACTTGTTTCTACAGCCATCGTCCGTTTGATCAGTTCCACTTATCATATACAAGCAATTTGTAGTACTACAATTACAGACTGTAGTCCATCTGTTTCTTTACATCCGTTTAGTCTCCTTTACTCTGTTCTCTAATGGTCAGGCCCACACAGTTCAGGTAGTATGTGGGGTGCGTGAAATCATTCTAAGACTTGCCAGGATAATGATGTGGGTGAAATGGCTGGTTACTGATGTTGTGTGGTATGATTGACACAGCAGTGCGGTTGGAGTGTTTTAAACACTTGTGGTCCACACAAGGTGCACTTTATTAGGAACATATCACCCGATTGTTCAAACTTGTAGATGTAGTCAGTGTTGTTGTACAGTTTTGTATAGTAATCATTGTCACGTGATGCTGGTGGCTAAACGTTTTTGATTGGGGGACCATTTTATTTAGGCCCAGCAGGACACTGAGGTGTTTTAAAAACTCCAGCAGCACTGCTGTGTCTGATCCACTCACACCAGCACAACACATACTAACACACACCTCTTAAAGGGAGCACCCCTGCCAAAGAGTTGTTTTACTGAACATAATTTCAGAATGCCGAAAATACAAAGAGGTTAGAAGGAAACAAAAAAATACCAGAGGACATAAACTGTACACTAAATTTAAAAATTGCTCATAAAATCTTGAGCTTCCTGGATGCCATGGGAATTAAGTCCCAGCTGTGACTTTCCCATAGATAATCAAGTACCACACTGAACTTTCTGCCATGAGTAAAGCCAAAAGGTAATTCATGGCCCTTAAGATATTTTCTGATATGAATATTGGTCAGATTATGACAATATCATACGCAATTATAATATTCTACTGAATAGTAAATGGAAATCATAGCTGCCCTAGTCAGGCTCAACAAAGGCAGCCATAAAAACAAAAGCTATCAAAAAAAGTGTACTTTTAAATCAGAAGCTTATCCAATTTGATTAGCAATGAATAATACATCAGTGGAAGGGCTGTTTGAAGATAGTCTCTCGATTAATGATCTGCTGAATCCCAAACAATCTGCCTTCAAAACTGTTCATTCCACAGAGACTTTTTACAATTGAAGACATACTGTGATATACAAAATCTCTAATCGAGTCATAAATTCTTATCCTGCTGCATCTATTGTATCTTCGAGTTTGAGAACAACCAACATTTTTTCGAGCCAAGCTTGGCACTTGGAGTCCAGCCTCTCCTATAGTATATCCCAAAGGTTCACCAGTGACCAGTGACAACTGTGTACTTTAAGGGTAAAGGCTTAGCCCCCTTCTCACTTACACACCCAACCTCAACTGGGAAACTATTAATCATCTCAATGCTTCTCCTATTACTGCTACTCTGATGATGCTCACCTCTACCTGCCCTTCAGCCTGCCATACAGATACCTCAGTCTGGATGAAGGATCATCCCTTCTAATCCTCACAAGATGGAGCTTTCTGTAATCCTAGTGGCTGGTTAGTCTCTAAAATCCAATATAATAGTACAGCCAAGCTACTCATCGCTACCACCTTAAAGCTCCCCCACAAACCTTGGGGTAACAATGAACATCTTGACGTTATAGATCACATATATGGCAGTCTCTTCTATATGCAGATTTGCTCGGTATAATATCAGGAAGATCTGGCCATACCTGTCAGAAGATGAAAGACACTTCCCATACAGATGCTTTATCTCGACAACTGCAAGTTTCACGGCTCAACTACCGTGAAGGCCCATCTGGTATTCAACCAGCCATGGATGTGAATATTATTATGTAATACCTTAAGCACGCAGTTCTTTTCTTTGCAGACTCCTTCACAAAATGTCTGAAGATGCATTCTTATTTATTTGTGCAATATTTTCAATTATGGTTTTACACTAGTTATGGATTTCTTTACTCTTAAAGAATTATTAGTAGATTATTACTGGTTAGTTGATCGATACTTAATTCTGCAGTACTTTTACCTTAAACAACAAGATACTATATTTTACTATTGTATAGTACTGTGCAAAAGTCTTATTAGACTATTAGATTTGTTATTGTAGCAATGGTATAATGATCATATATAACATATTGCTGATGATTGGACAAAAAAATTCAAACTTTGATTTGTTACTCCATAATACTCCTTTCCAGTGATCTTCATTCCAATCTTTGTGAGCTTTAGCATATCTTAACCTTGATCCCCTTCCAAAGAACAGTTTCTTGGATGCTACCCTTCCAAAAAGACCCTTCCGGAGCAAGCTTCTTTGGACTGTAGAAGGGTCAAATTGTCATCCTGATTAAGCTGCCAGATGCAGCTATTGCTCAAGTGTAAGGGGAGGTCACACTACATACTTGCCACTGTAGCCTATAGAAGCTGTTTTTGTCTTATTGTTTCAGATTTTAATACTGCATACATATTTCCTGTATTTTCTAGTTATAGTCTGATAAAGAGACATGAGAAGTAATTATACTGTATATGGTCATTATGCCATTGCTAAACAATGGTATATCTAATCTAAAGTTGGCCTAAGACTCTATGCTACCACACTTGTAAGTCTATTTGAATAGTGTCTTCTAAATTTGTAAATATACAGTGGGGACCAAAAGTCTGAGACCACTAGTGAAAATGTTTCACATTTTTCTCAAAGTTTATACGTTATATATTACAAATCATTTCAACAGCAAATACATTTTAGAAAAACTATGCAAAATAGAAGCATTTTCACTAGCGGACTCTGGCCCCAAAATGAAAACTTAAATCTCTATGACTAAATGAAAAGTAACCCAGAAGTTAAAAAAGAATCGCTGTACACTGGTGAAATATGTAGCTAAATGCTGAGGTTTTGGACAAACCCATTAAAAACCATTAAAAAGTGAGTAGTTGGATCATCTGACAAGTTTTCAACTGGATTATACTTCTGTGTGCTCAGCTTTAGAAGGTTGCTGAAGTGGAGAGATCGATATGAGGGATAAGGAGGACCAGGACTCCTATCACCTTTCTGCCACTTCAGTGGCAGTATTAGTGAGACTGAGACCCTTTCAAAGCCCACTGACTGTGAGTCTTCAGACTTTAAACTTGTAACAATGACAAGGACAAGGGCTGGCTTTTACAGAGCTGTTACTCTATTAGATTAACGTTGAGTTTCTGGGCATGTATGATTTAATCTCAAGGTCATAAGATAATTGGGAGTAGAAAATATCTTTAATACGGGGTCTTTGACTTGCCTTGAAGTGCCATTAGCCCAAGCTGGAAAAGGTATGAATTTAAAAGTTTAAGGCACATTGATATTGAACTGTTACAGCTCAGTCTCTTATAAACAAATATTGCAGTTTTTCCACCCTGTTCCCGATTAGTCCTGTATGATTACCTAGTCATACAACAGTGACTCACATGCACAACCCTTACACTGACTGACAAAGTCCTCAAGTCAGTGGAATTTTCTGGCCACTGTCACATATAATGCCATTCAACTGCTTTGCAACTGAATTTGAGGAGAAAAACGTATGTCTCGACACTCGGCGCACTTGCTTAAACTTGTATGAGTCTCGTATGCCCTTTCCTGACGAAACATAGGCACACATCAGTCTCAACTCTCCGTTGATATCCGCTGTAAACTTTCTCATTTTTTCTTTCTCATTTTACATATATTCTTAGTGCAAGTAACTCATCATGGGACCCAAGAAGGTTAGCGATAACAGTCAATCAAAGAGGAAAACAGTGAGAACCACGACACTGTTAATGCATTTACAATAAACGATTGCGGTTGTATTTAATGTGATTATTGTTTTTATTTTGTGTGTGTATACAGGCTAAAGTAAGTCCCATTTTAATACATTTATTACTCACTGACTGTCACGCCCGCCATCCGTCACCGCTCCACCCGCTCGCACCTTGCCTCGCTCAAACTCTCCCACATACTACATCACATGCACCTGTGCCTCATCCCGGACTTCCTCCCAAACACATATAACCACCACTCACCCTCACACTCACGCTTCTCAACGAGCTTCCCTACCCTAGTCTGCCATTCCCTCCAGTCCTTATCTGTTTGTCGAAGAAATAAACCCTACGTACCTTATCTGTGGTTTTGCGTTTGTCTCCTCACTCCGTGCATCGGCGTCACACTGACCAATGTACAGTGGGGCAAAAAAGTATTTAGTCAGCCACTGATTGTGCAAGTTCTCTGACTTAGAAAGATGAGAGAGGTCTGTAATTTTCATCATAGGTACACTTAAACTATGAGAGACAAAATGAGAAAAAAAAACTCCAGGAAATCACATTGTAGGATTTTTAAAGAATTTAATTGTAAATCATGGTGGAAAATAAGTATTTGGTCACCCACAAACAGGCAAGATTTCTGGCTTTCACAGACCTGTAACGGCACCTGTTTCACCTTCTTAT